>JAXRKP010001208.1:145000-154014 GCA_037039925.1 Doris montereyensis
TTCTTCTTCTTCTTCTTCTTAATTTTCTTCTTCTTCTAATTCTTCTTCTTCTTCTTCAGACTTAATGATTCTTCTTCTTCTTCTTCTTCTTCTTCTTCTTCTTCTTCTTCTTCTTCTTCTTCTTTCTCAGACTTCTTCTTCTTCTTCTTCTTCTTCTTCTTCTTCTTCTTCTTTTTCTTCTTCTTTATCACCTTTTCAAGATACGATCTCAGCTATCATTGTAAGACAATACGCATGACAGTGATTTGAAACATCAATTTTTCAAGATACGATCTCGGTTATCATTGTATAACAATAGGCATAACAGTGATTTGAAATACCAATTTTTCAAGATAAGATCTCAGTTATCATTGTACGACAATAGGCATAACAGTGATTTGAAACACCACCTTTTCAAGATACGATCGCAGTTCTCATTGTACCACAATACGCATAACATTGATTTGAAACATCACCTTTTTCAAGATAAGATCGCAGTTCTCATTGTACCACAATACGCATATCAGTGCTTTGAAACATCACCTTTTCAAGATACGAACTCAGTTATCATTGTACCACAATACGCATAACAGTGATTTGAAACATCATCTTTTCAAGATACGAACTCAGTTATCATTGTACCACAATACGCATAACATTGATTTGAAATACCACGTTTTCAAGATACGATCTCAGTTCTCATTGTACCACAATACGCATATCATTGATTTGAAACACCACCTTTTCAAGATACGATCTCAGTTCTCATTGTACCACAATACGCATATCAGTGCTTTGAAACATCACCTGTTCAAGATAAGATCTAAGTTCTCATTGTACCACAATACGCATATCAGTGCTTTGAAACATCACCTTTTCAAGATGTGATCTCAGTTCTCATTGTACCACAATACGCATATCAGTTTTTTTGAAACATCACCTTTTCAAGATACGATCTCATTTCATCAATTGTACCACAATACGCATATCATTGCTTTGAAACACCATTTTCAAGATACGATCTCATTTTTCTGTGTACCACAATATATATCATTGATTTGAAACACCCACCTTTTCAAGATACGATTCTCATTGTACCACAATAGGCATAACATTGATTTGAAACATCACATTTTCAAGATACGATTCAGTTATCATTATTGTATTATCAATACACATAACAGTGCTTTGAAACGTCACCTTTTTCAAGATACGATCTCAGTTCTCATTGTACCACAATACCATACACATTGATAACATCATCTCAGTTGTCATTGTACCACATTGTACCACAATACGCATATCAGTGCTTTATTAAAGACCAAGTTCTTAATGTGTCCTTTTTTCTTTATCAATTCCATTCTACTTTCCGGTGTATGGATTTTGATGCACGAAATGATCTTTCTCCAGCCGCCCTTTACTGACATTTTCTGATTCCTTACGTGAAAGTTTAGTTTTTTTTTTGCTTGTTAATGCCTCTTTACTATCTTCTTCTCACTTTTCCAAGGTCTGCCTTTTGGTCTTTTACCTTGAGTTTTAGCACTGTGTACTGATTTAGCTGTTTACATGCCTAAACCATCTAAGTTTTTATGCCATCTGCTCTGGTTTGATTTTCTATTGTTGTGTTTCTGATTTTGTCTCTTGAAGCTTTTCCCTACTGCTTTTCTTAGGTATTTCATTTCAGCTGCCTGTATTCTACTGTAGATCCCTACTATCTAAGGTCCAGGTGTCACTGCCATGGAGGAGAGTAGGCCGGACAGTGGGACAGGTAAGCACCTGTAAGGAGAGTAGATGATCCCGTCCTCCACGAATCTCCTGCTGCCTTGCAGGTCGGTTTTGACTGACCAAAAGACCAAGGGAGTTAACCTGACAGAAAATAAAAGACCTGGTAGAGGGCCTGAAGGTGGCACCCTCACCATCTACCTAGGGCACCTCACCATCTACCTAGGGCACCCTTACCATCTACCTAGGGCACCCTCACCATCTACCTAGGGCACCTCACCATCTACCTAGGGCACCCTCACCATCTATTTAGGGCACCCTCACCATCTACCTAGGGCACCCTCACCATCTACCTAGGGCACCCTCACCATCTACCTAGGGCACCCTCACCATCTAAGAGGCACCCTCACCATCTACCCAGGGTTTATCCCTCACCATCTACCTAGGGCACCCTTCCATCTACCTAGGGCACCCTCACCATCTACCTAGGGTTCATATGCTCACCTTAGGGCACCCACCATCTACTTAGGGCACCCTCACCATCTACCTAGGCACCCTCACCATCTACCTAGGCACCCTCACCATCTACCTAGGGCACCCTCACCATCTACCTAGGCACCCTCACCATCTACCTAGGGCACGCTCACCATCTACCTAGGGCACCCTCACCATCTACCTAGGGCACCCTCCTATCTACCTAGGGCACCCTCCTATCTGCTTAGGGCACCCTCACCATCTACCTAGGGCACCCTCTCCCTAGTTGGTCTTGAATGACTTACCTAGGGACCCTCACCCTGCCTAGGGCACCCTCACCATCTACCTAGGGCACCCTCACCATCTGTTTAGGGGCATCTGCCTAGGGCACCTCCACCATCTACCTAGGGCACCCTCCACCATCTACAGCACGCTCACCATCTACCTGGGCTAATCACCAGGGGCATAGTGGGCTATCCTCGTTATCAAAACCAAACTGATTCAGAGAAATGCATGTAGCATAACCGCCTTGACCTTTCAACGACGAAAATGGAAACGAACACGGACTGTGATTTTGAAACATGGAACGTTAAGGCAATAAATGGAAAAGAGTTAGGTTTAGTTGAAAAAATGAATAAATTCAAAATAGACATTTTGGCCATTACCGAAACAAAGAAAACAAAAGACAAAGAATAGAAAATGTAGGACCAAATAATATTTTAATCTTCTGAGGAGTAGATGTCAAAGATAGAGCTAGTGCAGGAGTATGCCCCCTAGTGCATAGAAGGCATGAAAAGATACTAGAAAGTTGGAAATGTATAAGCCCAAAGATATTAGAGGTAAATATTCAGCAAAAGGAAGAGCAATTAAATTATTAATAGCTTATGGACCAAACGAAGACGCCACTAATGAAGCTTGTGAATTCAAACCTCGGCCTCTGAACTAGAAGCTTGTGTATTCAAGACTCGGCCTATCAAATAGAAGCTTGTATTCAAGCCTCGGCCTCTCATCCAGAAGCTTGTGTATTCAAGACTCGGCCTATCAACTAGAAGCTTGTGTATTCAAGACTCGGCCTCTCAACCAGAAGCTTGTGTATTCAAGCCTCGGCCTCTCATCCAGAAGCTTGTGTATTCAAGACTCGGCCCTATCAACTAGAAGCTTGTGTATTCAAGACTCGGCCTCTCATCCAGAAGCTTGTGTATTCAAGACTCGGCCTATCAACTAGAAGCTTGTGTATTCAAGACTCGGCTCTCAACCAGAAGCTTGTGTATTCAAGCCTCGGCCTCTCATCCAGAAGCTTGTGTATTCAAGACTCGGCCTATCAACTAGAAGCTTGTGTATTCAAGACTCGGCCTCTCAACCAGAAGCTTTGTATTCAAGACTCGGCCTATCAACTAGAAGCTTGTGTATTCAAGACTCCCTCTCAACTAGAAGCTTGTATTCAAGACTCGGCCTCTCAACCAGAAGCTTGTGTATTCAAGACTCGGCCTATCAACTAGAAGCTTGTGTATTCAAGACTCGGCCCCTCAACCAGAAGCTTGTGTATTCAAGCTTCGGGCTCTCAACCAGAAGCTTGTGCGGCCTCTCAACCAGAAGCTTGTGTATTCAAGACTCGGCCTCTCAATTACAGGCTTTGTATTCAAGCTTCGGCCTCTCGACCAGAAGCTTGTGTTTGAGCTTCGACCTATCAACCAGAAGCTTGTGTATTCAAGCCTCGGCCTC
This sequence comes from Doris montereyensis, assembly GCA_037039925.1. Taxonomy (NCBI): domain Eukaryota; kingdom Metazoa; phylum Mollusca; class Gastropoda; order Nudibranchia; family Dorididae; genus Doris; species Doris montereyensis. The sequence goes on from JAXRKP010001208.1 coordinate 148,898, forward strand.
TCAACTAGAATCTTGTGTAAGTAAATCTCGGTCTCTCAACCAGAAGGTTGTGACATCAACCCTCGGCTTCTCAACCAGATGCTTGTGGCTTCAAACCTCGGCCTATCAACTAGAAGGTTGTATTCAAGCCTCGGCCTCTCAACTAGAAAGTTGTGTATTCAAGCCTCTGCCTCTCAGCCAGAAGCTTGTGTATTCAAGTCTCGGCCTCTCAACCAGATGTTTGTGGCCTCAAGCCTCGGCCTCTCAACTAGAAGCTTGTGCATTCAAGCCTCGGCCTCTCAACTAGAAGCTTGTGTATACATACCTCGGCCTCTCAACTAGGAGCTTGTGTATTCAAGCCTCGGCCTCTCAACCAGATGTTTCTGTATTCAAGCCTCGGCCTCGCAACCAGAAGCTTGTGTATTCGTGCCTCGGCCTCTCAACCAGAACCTTGTGGCATCAACACTCAGCCTCTCAAACAGAAGTTCATGGATTCAAGCCTAGGCCTCTCGACGAGGGGCTTACTTAAAACTGACTTCGAAACCAGAAGCGTATGGACTTTAAAACTCGACCTCTCAACCAGAAGTTTGTGGATTCAAACCTCGGCCTATCAACCAGAAGCTTGTGAGTTCAAGCTTCGGTCTTTCAACTAGAAGCTTGTGGAGTCAAGCCTCGGCCTCTCAACTAGAAGCTTGTCGATTCAAACCTCGGTGTCTGATCCAGAAGCTTGTGGATTGAAACTGTGGTCTCTGAACCAAAAGCTCGTGAAGCTAAAGGGAACGCTCAGCGTCTCAACCAACAGCTTGTGCATTGAAGCCTCGGCCTATCGACCAGAAACTCGTGGTTTCAAAGCTTCCAACCTCCCAACCAGACGCTCTTGGATTCAAGCCTTGGCCTCTCCACCAGAAACTCGTGGATTCAAGACTCGACCTCTCAACCAGAAGCTCGTGGATTCAAGACTCGGCCTCTCCACCAGAAACTCGTGGATTCAAGACTCGACTCTCTCAACCAGAAGCTCATGGATTCAAGACTCGGCCTCTCCACCAGAAGTTCGTGGATTCAGACATCGGCCTTTTAACCAGAAACTCGTTGATTCAAACCTCTGCCCTGTCCACCAGAAGCTCTTGGATTCAAGCCTTGGCCTCTCCACCAGAACCTTGTGGATTCAGACATCGGCCTTAACCAGAAGCTCGTTGATTCAAACCCCAGCCTCTCAACCAGAAGTTTGTGGATTCAGACATCGGCCTTTAACCAGAAGCTCGATGATTCAAACCCCAAGCACTCAACCAGAAGTTTATGGATTCAAACACATGCCTTTCAACAATTTGCTTGTGGATTGAAGTCTCGATCTCTCAGCAAGAAGGTTGTAAACTCAAACAACGGTCTCTCAGCAAGAAACTACTGGATTCAAGCCGCGGCCTCCAAACAAAAAGCTCGCTCATTCAATACCCGGCCTCTCAACCAGAACCTCGTAGATTCAGCCTCTTGACCAGAAGGATTTAAGTCTCGGCCTCCCAAAGAGAAGCTTGTGCATTCAATACTTAGTTTCTCAACTAGAATCTTGTGTATTCAATATTTAGCTTCTCAACTAGAAACTTGTCATTTCATTTAGCTTCTACCAGGAAGCTTGTGTATTCAATAATTTAGCTTCTCAACTGAGAAACTTGTGCATTTAATTTAGCTTCTCAACCAGAAGCTTGTGTATTCAATACTTAGCCTCTCAACTAGAAGCTTGTGTATTCAATACTCAGCCTCTCAACCAGAAGCTTGTGTATTCAATACTCAGCCTCTCAGCAGAAGCTTGTGTATTCAATACTCAGCCTCTCAACCAGAAGCTTGTGTATTCTCAACCAGAAGCTTGTGTATTCAACTCAGCCTCCTCAACCAGAAGCTTGTGTATTCAATAAGCCTCTCAACCAGAAGCTTGTGTATTCAATACTCAGCCTCTCCAACTAGAAAGCTTGTATTCAATACTCAGCCTCTCAACCAGAAGCTTATTGTATTCAATACTCAGCCTCTCAACTAGAAGCTTGTGTATTAATAATCAGCCTCTCAACTAGAAGCTTGTGCATTCAATACTCAGCCTCTCAACTAGAAGCTTGTGTATTCAATACTCAGCCTCTCAACTAGAAGCTTGTATGTATTCTCTCTAACTAGAAGCTTGTGTATTCAATACTCAGCCTCTCAACCAGAAGCTTGTGCATTCACTTTAGCTCTCAACCAGAAAGCTTGTATATTCAATAATAGCCTCTCAACCAGAAGCTTGTGCATTCAATACTTAGCTTCTAATATTCAATACTCAGCCTCTCAACTAGAAGCTTGTGCATTCAATACTTAGCTTCTCAACCAGACGCTTGTGGATTCAATAATCAGCCTCTCAACTAGAAGCTTGTGTATTCAATACTCAGCCTCTCAACTAGAAGCTTGTGCATTCAATACTTAGCTTCTCAACCAAGCTTGTGTACTCAATACTCCCAGCCTCTCAACTAGAAGCTTGTATATTCAATAATCAGCCTCTCAACTAGAAGCTTGTATATTCAATAATCAGCCTCTCAACTAGAAGCTTTGTATATTCAATAATCAGCCTCTCAACTAGAAGCTTGTATATTCAATAATCAGCCTCTCAACTAGAAGCTTGTAATTCAATAATCAGCCTCTCAACTAGAAGCTTGTGGATTCAATAATCAGCCTCTCAACTAGAAGCTTGTGGATTCAATAATCATTCAATACTTAGCTTCTCAACTAGAAGCTTGTGCATTCAATACTCAGCCTCTCAACTAGAAGCTTGTGTATTCAATAATCAGCCTCTCAACTAGAAGCTTGTGCATTCAATACATAGCTTCTCAGTAGAAACTTGTGTATTCAATAATCAGCCTCTCAACTAGAAGCTTGTGGATTCAATAATCAGCCTCTCAACTAGAAGCTTGTGTATTCAATAATCAGCTTCTCAACCAGAAGCTTGTGGATTCAATAATCAGCCTCTCAACTAGAAGCTTGTGGATTCAATAATCAGCCTCTCAACTAGAAGCTTGCTTGTGGATTCAATAATCAGCCTCTCAACTAGAAGCTTGTGGATTCAATAATCAGCCTCTCAACTAGAAGCTTGTGGTTTCAAGACTTTGCTTCCTAACCAGGAACTTGTAGATTCAAGACTTTGTTTCCTAACCATACGCTCGTGGAATCAAGCCTCGGCCTCTGAACCAGAAGTTAGTGGATTTAAACCTCGACCTCTCAACCAGAAGCTTGTGGATTCAAGCCTTGGCCTCCTAACCAGAAGCTCGCGGATTCAATACTCGGCTTCTCAACCAGAAGCTTGTGGATTCAAACCTCGGCCCCTCAACCATTAGCTTGTGGATTCAAACCTTGGCCCCTCAACCAGAAGCTTTGTGGATGCAAACCTTGGCCCCTCAACCAGAAGCTTGTGGATACAAACCTCAGCCTCTCAACCAGAAGCTTGTGGAATCAACTCTTGGCCTCCTAATCAGAAGCCTGTGGATTCAAGTCTTGGCCTCCTAGCCAGAAGCTAGTGGATTCAAGGCTTGGCCTCCTAACCAGAAACTTGTGGATTCAAGCCATGGTCTCCTAAACAGAAACTTGTGGATTCAAGGATAGCCCCCTAAACAGAAGCTTGTGGATTCAAGCCTTGGCTTCCTAACCAGAAGCTTGTGAATTCAAGCCTTTGCTTCCTAATCAGAAGCTTGTCGATTCAAGCTTTGGCCTCCTAACCAGAAACATGTGAATTCAATACTGAGCCTCGCAACCAGAAACTTATGGATTCAATACTCAGCCTCTCAACCAGAAACTTGTGGATTCAATACTCAACCTCTCAACCAGAAACTTGTGGACTCAATACTCAGCCCCTCAAACAGACACTAGTGGATTCAATACTCAGCCTCTCGCCCAGGAGCTTTGTGGACTCAATACTCAGCCTCAACAAACAAGTTGTGGATTCAATACTCAGCCTCTCACCCAGGAGCTTGTGCAATCTAAATACTCAGCCTCTCAACAAATAAGTCGTGGATTCAATACTCAACCTCTCAACCAGAAGCTTGTGGACTCAATTCTCAGCTTCTCAACCAGAAAATTGTGGATTCAATACTCAGCCTCGCAACCAGAAACTTGTGGATTCAATACTCAGCCTCTCAACCAGATGCTTGTGGACTCAATACTCAGCCTCTCAACCAGATGCTTGTGGACTCAATAATCAGCCTCTAAACCAGAAGCTTGTGGATTCAATACTCAGCCTCTCAACCAGAAGTTTGTGGACTCAATGCTCAGCCTCTGAACCAGAAACTTGTGCATTCAATACTCAGTCTCTCAACCAGAAGCTTGTGGACTCAATACTCAGCCTCTCAACCAGACGCTTATGGACTCAATACTCAGCTCCTCCACAGAAGCTTGTGGACTCAATACTCAGCCTCTCAACGAGAAGCCTGTGGATTCAAGCCTTGTCTTCTTAACCAGAAGCGTGTGGATTTAATACTCAGCCTCTCAACCAAAAGCTTGTGGATTCAAGCCTTGGCTTCTTAACTAGAAGCCTGTGGATTTGATTTTCAGCCTCTCAATCAGAAGTTTGCGGATTCAATACTCAGCCTCTCAACCAGAAATTTGTGGATTCAAGCCTTGGCTTCCCTAACCCGAAACTTGTGGATTCAAGCCTTGGCTTCCTAACCAGAAACTTGTGGATTTAATACTCCAGCCTCTCAACCAGAAACTTGTGGATTTAATACTCAGCCTCTCAACCAGAAACTTGTGGATTCAAGCCTTGGCTTCCTAACCAGAAGCGTGTGGATTCAAGCCTTGACTTCCTAACCAGAAACTTGTGGATTCAAGCCTTGACTTCCTAACCAGAAACTTGTGGATTCAAGCCTTGGCTTCCTAACCAGAAACTTGTGGATTCAAGCCTTGACTTGGCTTCCTAACCAGAAACTTGTGGATTCAAGCCTTGACTTCCTAACCAGAAACTTGGATTCAAGCTTGTAGCAGAAACTTGTGGATTCAAGCCTTCAACCAGAAACCTCTCTAACCAGAAGCTTGTGGATTCAATACTCGACCTCTCAACCAGAAGATTGTTGATTGTCAACGAGAAGCTCGTGATTTCAAGCCTCAGCCTCTCGATCAGAAGCTTGTGGATTCCA
>JAXRKP010001209.1:0-15000 GCA_037039925.1 Doris montereyensis
AGAGAGAGAGAGAGAGAGAGAGAGAGAGAGAGAGAGAGAGAGAGAGAGAGAGAGAGCAGAGATAGAGAGAGAGAGAGAGAGACGAGAGAGAGAGAGAGAGAGAGAGAGAGAGAGAGGAGAGGAGAGAGAGAGAGAGAGAGAGAGAGAGAGAGAGAGAGAGAGAGAGAGAGAGAGAGAGAGAGAGAGAGAGAGAGAGAGAGAAAGTGAGAAAAGAGAGAACGAGAGAGAGAGAGAGAGAAGAGAGAGAGAGAGAGAGAGAGAGAGGCAGAGAGAGAGAGAGAGAGAGAGAGAGAGAGAGAGAGAGAGAGAGAGAGAGAGAGAGAGAGAGAGAGAGAGAGAGAGAGAGAGAGAGAGAGAGAGAGAGAGAGAGAGAGAGAGAGAGAGAGAGAGAGGAGAGAGAGAGAGAGAGAGAGAGAGAGAGAGAGAGAGAGAGAGAGAGAGAGAGAGAGAGAGAGAGACGGGAATGAGAGAGAGAGAGAGAGAGAGAGAGAGAGAGAAAGAGATCCATATCCACAGCTGATGTGATCTCGGGGTTTTTGGTAGGATTGTAACCGTCCGACTCCGATAGGAGTAGGTGTCGATACAGCTACCTGGTTGAAGAGGGCACATCACTGTCGGGGACTGGAGTCTATATCTGGGTCTATGTCTGGGTCTATATCTAGATCTATATCAAGGTCTATATCTAGGTCATGTCTAGGTCTATATCTAGGTCTATATCTAAGTCTAAATTATGATTTTGTTTTCGATCTAGGTCCACATCCGTACAGTAAACCAGTGTCCGTACAGTCCGTACAGTGAACCAGTGCCTGTACAGTCCGTACAGTGAACCAGTGTCTGTACAGTCCGTACAGTAAACCAGTGTCTGTACAGTCGTACAGTGAACCAGTGTCAGTACAGTCCGTACAGTGAACCAGTGTCTGTACAGTCCGTACAGTGAACCAGTGTCTGTACAGTCCGTACAGTGAACCAGTGTCAGCACAGTCCGTACAGTGAACCAGTGTCTGTACAGTCGTACAGTGAACCAGTGTCAGTACAGTCGGTACAGTGAACCAGTGTCTGTACAGTCCGTACAGTGAACCAGTGTCAGTACAGTCCGTACAGTGAACCAGTGTCTGTACAGTCCGTACAGTGAACCAGTGTCTGTACAGTCCGTACAGTGAACCAGTGTCTGTACAGTGCGTACGGTAAACCAGTGTCTGTACAGTCCGTACAGTGAACCAGTGTCAGTACAGTCCGTACAGTGAACCAGTGTCAGTACAGTCCGTACAGTGAACCAGTCTGTACAGTCCGTACAGTGAAGCAGTGTCTGTACAGTGAACCAGTGTCTGTACAATCCGTACAGTGAACCAGTGTCTGTACAGTGAACCAGTATCTGTACAGTGAACCAGTGTCTGTACAATCCGTACAGTGAACCAGTGTCTGTACAGTGAACCAGTGTCTGTACAATCCGTACAGTGAACCAGTGTCTGTACAGTGCGTACAGTAAACCAGTGTCTGTACAGTCCGTACAGTGAACCAGTGTCTGTACAGTCCGTACAGTGAACCAGTGTCAGTACAGTCCGTATAAGTGAACCAGTATCTGTACAGTCCGTACAGTGAACTAGTGACTGTACAGTCTGTACAGTGAACCAGTGACTGTACAGTGCATTACAGCTTGAACCAGTGCTGTACAGTCCGTACAAGAGAGAAACCATTGTCAGTACAGTTTGTACTGTTAACCAGCGTCAGTGCAGTCTGTAATGTTAAACAATGTCAGTACAGACCATACTGTGAACCAGTGTCAGTACAGTCTGTACTGTTAAGCAATGTCAGTAAGGCTCATACTGTTAACCAATGTCAGTACAGTCTGTATTGTTAAGCAATGTCAGTAAGGATCATACTGTTGACCAATGTCAGTACAGTCTGTAATGTTAAGTAATGTCAGTATATACCATATTGAGAACCAGTGTGAGTACAGTCCGTACAGCTAACTGGTGTCTGTACAGTCTGTATTGTTAACCAGCCTCAGTATAGTCTGTACTGTTAAGCAATGTCAGTACATACTAGACTGTGAACCAGTGTCAGTATAGTCGGTACATCTAACTAGTGTCAGTATAATTCGTACTGTGAACCAATGTCAATACAGTCCGTACGGTGAAATCGTGCAGTTCGTACTGCGAATCAGTGTCAGTAAAGGCCGTATTGTAAACCAGTGTCAGTACAGTCCGTACAGTGAACCAGTGTCTGTACAGTCCGTACAGTGAACCAGTGTCTGTACAGTCCGTACAACGAACCAGTGTCTGTACAATCCGTACAGTGAACCAGTGTCTGTACAGTCCGTACAGTGAACCAGTGTCTCTACAGTTCGTACAGTGAACCACTGTCTGTACAGTGAACCAGTGTCTGTACAGTCCGTACAGTGAACCAGTGTCTGTACAGTCCGTACGGCGAACCAGTGTCTGTACAGTCCGTACAGTGAACCAGTGTCTGTACAGTCCGTACAGTGAACCAGTGTCTGTACAGTCCGTACAGCGAACCAGTGTCTGTACAGTTCGTACAGTAAACCAGTGTCTGTACAGTGAACCAGTGTCTGTACAATCCGTACAGTGAACCAGTGTCTGTACAATCCGTACAGTGAACCAGTGTCTGTACAATCCGTACAGTGAACCAGTGTCTGTACAGTCCGTACAGTGAACCATTGTCTGCACAGTCCGTACAGTGAACCAGTGTCTGTACAGTCCGTACAGCGAACCAGTGTCTGTACAGTCCGTACAGTGAACCAATGTCAGTACAGTCCGTACAGTGAACCAGTGTCCGTACAGTCTGTATATTAAACTAGTGACTGTACAGTCCGTACAGTGAACCAGTGTCAGTACAGTCTGTATACTGAACTAGTGACTGTACAGTCCGTACAGTGAATCAGTGTCAGTACAGTCTGTATAGTGAACCAGTGTCCGTACAGTCCGTACAGTGAACAAGTGTCTGTACAGTCCGTACAGTGAACAAGTGTCTGTACAGTCCGTACAGCGAACCAGTGTCTGTACAGTCCGTACAGTGAACCAGTGTCTGTACTGTCCGTACAGCGAACCAGTGTCTGTACAGTCCGTACAGTGAACCAGTGTCTGTACAGTCCGTACAGCGAACCAGTGTCTGTACAGTCCGTACAGCGAACCAGTGTCTGTACAATCCGTACAGTGAACCAGTGTCTGTACAGTCCGTACAGTGAACCAGTGTCTGTACAGTCCGTACAGCGAACCAGTGTCTGTACAATCCGTACAGTGAACCAGTGTCTGTACAGTCCGTACAGTGAACCAGTGTCAGTACAGTCCGTACAGTGAACCAGTGTCTGTACAGTCCGTACAGTGAACTAGTGACTGTACAGTCCGTACAGTGAACTAGTGACTGTACAGTCCGTACGGTGAACTAGTGACTGTACAGTCCGTACAGTGAACCAGTGTCTGTATAGTCCGTACAGTGAACCAGTGTCTGTACAGTCCGTACAGTGAACAGTGACTGTACAGTCTGTACAGTGAACCAGTGTATGTACAGTCCGTACAGTGAACTAGTGACTGTACAGTCCGTACAGTGAACCAGTGTCTGTACAGTGAACCAGTGTCTGTACAGTCCGTACAGTGAACTAGTGACTGTACAGTCCGTACAGTGAACCAGTGTCTGTACAGTGAACCAGTGTCTGTACAGTCCGTACAGTGAACCAGTGTCTGTACAGTCCGTACAGTGAACCAGTGTCTGTACAGTCCGTACAGTGAACCAGTGTCTGTACAGTCCTTATGATGATGTGTATGACAAGAATAATGTGAGTACTCATTGAGATAATTATTGTTCTTACTGAATCATATTGTTCCTCCATGGTTTCTCAGTCTCGATGTTCAGTGTTAATGGTAGGCAGTTTCCTGTCCACGAGCGTCAGTCATCCAATGTGGAGGTATAAAGCAACTTCTCTTACAATTATTTTTTGTTTTAAAACACAACCCTTTCCCGTTTTTAAGTTGTGTTAGGCTTGCCGAAATGAGAGAGTTCTGATAGTCATGTCAGGCAACTTTATGTTTTGAGACATTCATACACAGGTCATAATTATATAAGCTCTATTTCATAAGTAGATTTGAATTGTTTAACACCTATCCAGCTGCAAATCAAAGAATTACCAATTCTGAAAATAAAATGGTAAAAGATGTTAATATGAGGCTGCACGGAAAGATTGGAGCAATTACATGTGATTTCATTAATTTTTCATCGACTTATTTTTTCTTTAAATCGAAAGAAAATGTTCAGATTTTCTATGATGGGGACGATAGAAACATCGAAGGTGGAGGTTCTGTAATTGGCCTGTTTACATTTCACAGTCGCAACAAACACCTCTGTTCACAGTAGATCATCATTATCATCATAACATTGTGTATAATAATGAAGAGACTCTGATTAATTCTACATCAGTCCAGCAAATACTCTGCATCATTATTATGTGAGCTACTTATTTTCACTTTCTATATCCTTACAGCACATGTAGATGAAGAACAATCAATATTCTGTCATTTTCAAACAACCCTTCTCAAAATTGATTTGGTCGTCGTTAAAGAGAAGTGAATTTTGTCAAATAAATGCGTCAGAAGAAAATTGGTGCAATCAACACAACTTCGATGTTATGGTAATGTAGTCACCGAAACGATCGAAGCCCCGAACGGAGAGTACTGTAACATGATTGTTTGTGTTTGAACGTTAGCATTCGACTGTCAATTTGCGTATATCACGTGATATTATCATAAACGCCCTTCATGGGTTAAATCAAAAAACCGTAGAGGAATGACTTAGTCAAGCCTTGCTTTACCTACAAGATTCAGTTGCTAGTGACTACTGATCGAACATTACTGTCTCTTCGTGTTTACATGCCATATAACATAAGTATTCAAGCTTTCCTTCTATGCATGTATACGTCATACGTTGCTACTCAGTCCCATGACAGCGTTAGTAGTCAGAACCAACGGGTACAGGCAGCCAACATCCTCCGCCAGGCAGTTTCTGTCTGTGGCTGTCGATAGAGGTTCGGAAAAGCCAATTTTCGCGACTCGTCGAAGTTATCAGACCAGCTCTTGCGTTGCCTTCCACGTATGTGCCCCCCCATCACCCATGGCTTGCAGTATGGTTTTCGAGAGGGTGTTGTGTCTCACTACATTGCCAAACCACGTCAGTTTACGTCGCCTTATTGTTGCCAGGGAGGTTCTTGGGGGCCTGCCAGGTCGGTCACAGTGCTCTATATCTAATTGTTACTTTTGAGCTCTCTTTGCGAGAAGTATGATAGGTTCCACAGGCATAGTATCGAAATCCTGTGTACGTCTCCCACCCACCCCTCCCCACCCCTCTCAGTTTTCAAAGTCCAGGTCTCGCATCCATATAGCATGATTGAGATCACCAGTGACCCTGAAGAACGTGTGCTTTAATCGGGAGTGCATGAGACCTTCCCACCCTGTTCAATTGGCCTTCAGATCCCAATGTCTGATGATAATTCTGCAGTTGAAAATGTATTCTCTGTTCTCCGGCCTGAAAGCATGCCTGTCCGTTCTGCAAGTAATTCCTTAGCCTTTGTTTTCAGTTGGTTGAGGATCATTTGGAATGTCTTACTGGAGTGACAGGATCAGGCTTTTGGTCATGTAGTTGTGAAACTGTCTAAGATGTCGTGCTTTGCTAAAGGGTATAACTATAGATTGTGTCCATATTCTGGAAAACTTTTTTCCTTCCCAAATCCTCTGGCAGCGGGCTGTAAGGGCTTGTGTTGTTACACCACCTTCTCTGTTTAGCTGTGAGAGAACTTTGTGAAATCCAAGTGCTTTGCCTATTTTAAGGCTCTTTACTGCTGCTTCCACTTCCTCCCTCGGCATATGTGGGCAGTCTTTGCCATCTTAATCATTCTGGGCATATTGTAGTATGGAGGTATCTGGGTGTAATTCGTGATTGTAAAGGTCGTTACATCATCATCTTTGATTAAACCTGCTCTTATCTGAGTGGTTTTGATGAAGGCCTTGAGAATAGGTCTGCATTGTATATCCGTGTCTAAGCATGTCTCAATGGTATGACATTGTTCCCCTTTCCATTCTTCTTTGACCATTCTTATTTTCTTTCTAACCTCACTGTGAACATGTTAGTATTGAATTATTGCATCTTTGCACGTACATTTCTGTCCTTTGTCGCATAAGTTTAGGGCTTTCTTCGTCACCCAAAGCTGAATCTTCTTGCGTTGCCTCCCCAAAAGATTGCCTCAGTTGTTGTGATTACACATCTCTGATGGCATTGGCGAGTGTGCCGACGTCACTGTTAAGCAGGCTGAGAGCTGCAAACTTGTCATCAACTTGTGCTTGAGAGCTACCCACTCTTGGATTTCTGAGTCTCTCAATGTGAAAGCGAATGCGGGGACTCTTTGGACAACTTTACTATCACAAAGACTGGAAAGCCGGTACAGCTAGCACCAAAACTGTGAACCCCCATCCATTCTTTCTTGTGTTGTTGAGACGACGCCGTGTTCTAGATGTAAGGTATTGATGGATTCATTACTGTCGGTAAACGATTGGAATCGAATACCGTGACACGCACTAGAGTTATTATGAAGCTTTCCGCCATTGCTGTCGGTAAACGATTAGAATCGAATATCATGACATGCACTAGAGTTATTATGAAGCTTTCCGCCATTACTGACGTGTGGTTTGACGTTGCATGTATCTGGAAGTGCATGGCAGATAGTTGTCGAGCTCGTCATCTAGCCGTATATTTCTACCCCCGACGTAAAGGGAGATGTTCAGATCTTTACACACATAATGTGCAATGACATCAGTGAAGGAGAACCAACAAGGGAAAGAGAGAAAAAACGAAGAAAGAAACAAAATGACACAAAATTCAAACAAGCTAACAGACACCAAAATTCAAACGAGCTAACAGACACCAAAATTCAAACGAGCTAACAGACACCAAAATTCAAACGAGCAAAATTCAAACGAGCTAACACCAAAATTTCAAACAAGCTAACAGACACCAAAATTCAATCAAGCTAACAGACACCAAAATTACCATTTTTGGAAAAAATCATACAATCTCTCTTTAAATTTGTACGTGTTGTATACTCAACGCAATTGTATTCGTTTTTTAAGAAAGTAAGAGAAACCATCCAAATATTTATAATATGGCCACATTGTAACATCATGGGATGATCTTCAGGCCAACAACACAGTGGGGGAATGTTTTGTGAAGAGAAATAATCTAAATACTCATTGAAGCAACTCATATAACAATAATAATAATAATAATAATAATAATAATAATAATAATAATAATAATAATAATAATAATAATAATAATAATAATAATAATAATAATATAATTCATTTCTATAGCGCCCACTCCATCTCACGACAACTCTAGGCGCATGTATACATACATAGTAAAAACATGAGCAATGCACATAAATACATGACAGCATAATATCATTTATAAAGGTGTATGGTACATGAATTAAACTCATAATGAAAAACAATTACTTTTCTTCTAAGAAACATCGCATGAGGTATATTTTGAGATGTTTTTAAAGGTCTCTCCCGACGTGTTAACCATATATCGATGTCAGGTGGGGGCGGGGGGGGGAAGCAAAATGGGGGGTGTCCGTAACGGGCAAAATGTGACTTTCCAGGGGATGTGGAAATAGGCCCCAAACCCTTTGGGAGATAAATCGTGTGACATTCCGATAGGCCCCAAACCCATTGCCTACCTTGATGAGATAAATCGTGTGACATCCCGATAGGCCCCACAACGTTGATGAGATAAATCGTGTGACATTGCCTACCTTGGTGAGATAAATCGTGTGACATCCCGATAGGCCCCGAGCCCATTGCCTACCTTGATGAGATAAATCGTGTGACATCCCAATAGGCCCCGAACCCATTGCCTACCTTGATGAGATAAATCGTGTGAACCCATCCCGATAGGCCCCGAACCCATTGCCTACCTTGATGAGATAAATCGTGTGACATCCGATAGGCCCCGAACCCATTGCCTACCTTGATGAGATAAATCGTGTGACATCCCGATAGGCCTACCGAACCCATTGAACCCATGGCTACCTTGGTGAGATAAATCGTGTGACATCCCAATAGGCCCCGAACCCATTGCCTACCTTGATGAGATAAATCGTCTGATGACCCCGAACCCATGGCCCGATAAATCGTGTGACCCCTGAACCCTTTGCCTACCTTTGTGAAATAAATCGTCTGGAATTTCGATAAGCCCCGAACCCATGGCCTACCTTGGTGAGATAAATCGTGTGACATCCCGATAGGCCTTGAACCCATTGCCTACCTTTGAGATAAATCGTCTGGCATCGATAGGCCCCGAATTTCCTACCTTGGTGAGAGAAAAATCGTCGCATCCCGGCCTACCTTTGCCTACCTTGGTGGGATAAATCATCTGGCATCCCGATATATCCCCTAACCCCTTGCCTACCTTGGTGAGATAAATCGTCTGACATCCCGATATGCCCCTAACCCATTGCCTACCTTGGTGAGATAAATCGTCTGGCATCCCGATATGCCCCAAACCCGTTGCCTACTTTGGTGAGATAAATCGTCTGGCATCCTGATATGCCCCAAACCCCTTGTCTACCTTGGTGAGATAAATCGTCTGGCATCCCGATATGCCCCCTAACCCATTGCTACCTTGGTGAGATAAATCGTCCCAGCATCGATATGCCCCTAACCCATTGGCTACCTTGGTGAGATAAATCATCTGGCATCATTCATCATATATCCCATCAACCCATTGGCTACCTTGGTCATAGATGATTTCTGTTATCTTCAAATCGTCTGACATCCCTATTTATAATATGCGTTGTTCTGGATGTACCTAACCCATTGCCTACCTTGGTGAGATCTGAATCGTCTAAGCATACCATGAGAAATTACATAACATGCTGGACTGTGTAAGTATGCCAATGGATCCCTATTTGCACAGGTGGGTAAGAAGGTTTACCTTGGTGAGATAAATCGTCTGACATCCCGATAATTGTTTGTATCATCACCTAACCCATTGGCTACCTTGGTGAGATAAATCGTCTGACATCCCGATATGTCCCACCTAACCCATTGGCTACCTTGGTGAGATAAATCGTCTGACATCCCAAATGCCCCTAACAATCTGTACATTTTGTCTACTTTGGTGAGATAAATCGTCTTTTAGCATCCCGATATGCCACCTAACCCAGGCTCGGTTGGTTTGGCTACTTTCCCACCCGGCAGCCATGGGTAAGATAAATCGTCTGGCATCGATATGCGGCAACCCCTAACCCGATTCCTCCGGCTACCTTGACGGGCGGTGGTGTTAAGATAAATCGTCTGGGCATCCCGATATGCCCCCTAACCCATTTTTGCCTACTTTGATGAGATAAATCACTGACCAGCACCACCGATATGCCCTAACCCATTGTCTACTTTGATGAGATAAATCGTCTGGATGCACCCATCTTTTGGGTACTTTTCATATATCTATAGTGAGATATGAATCCCCCGATGTATCAAGAGCCAGCGAACGAGAGAGAGAGAGAGAGAGAGAGAGAGAGAGAGAGAGAGAGAGAGAGAGAGAGAGAGAGAGAGAGAGAGAGAGAGAGAGAGAGAGAGAGAGAGAGAGAGAGAACCCATTAGTCTACTTTGATGAGATAACAAATCGTCTAGCATCCCAATATGCCCTCCCCAACCAACACCATTGCCTACTTTGATGAGATAAATCGTCTAGCATCCCAATATGCCCTAACCCGTTGTCTACTTTGATGAGATAAATCGTCATAGCCATCAGCCAAAATATGCCCCTAACCCATTGCCTACAAATCTTGGTAGGATACACCGAACCTACCAACAGTCGTAAGATATTATTGAATATTACTATTATTATTATTATTATTATTATTTATTATAGTAGTAGTAGTAGTAGTAGTAGTAGTAGTAGTAGTAGTAGTAGTAGTAGTAGTAGTAGTAGTAGTAGTAGTAGTAGTAGTAGTATAGTAGTAGTAGTAGTAGTAGTAGGTGTATATATATATAATTATCTGTTATCACAATTATTTAGTAGTAGTAGTAGTAGTATTCGTATCATATTATTCTTATTATTAATATTGTCATTATTAATCAATCATCATTATCCTCATCATCATTCATCATGAGGATGATAATTATCATTATTATCATCATCATTATCATCAGTTATCCTTAGTATTTGGTAATCCTCGTCGTTATTATCTTATTAATTAGCATTATTATCATATTATTATTATAATGATTTCTGTTATCTTCATTACATGTAGCTTCATCACGCGGTTTCTATTTATAATCAAACGAGCTGCGTTTGTTCTGGATGTACTACTAGTGACGCGGTCCATGTTCTCTAATGATGCTCTCAAAAAGAAAAGGGAATTACAATAGCCGAGTTTTGCAAGACATACAGTCTTCATTATAAGCAACGTCACCATTGAGCAAATTACTGAAACAACGGGATATAACATGCTGGACTGTGTAAAGTTTATGCCATTTGATGGATCCCTATTTTCAACAAGGTGGGTAAGCAAGGTTTACTTATCCCTGTATGAGTGTATATATTAGATGGATGGACTAATGAATGGATTCAAGTGGCGTTAATGTTTAATTGTTTAACGTATTTCATCATCCCTTCCGTCGGTGCCTACCTTGTCGTGGTGGCAGGGCTTAAGGTCTCGCTCAGGGACAGAACTAAATGGCGTCACAAGACCCATACCCAGACGAGCGTACGGAGTTGGGTCAGAGCTGGTTGGGTGTGTAAATATGGGCAAGGCTTCAAGTTTGAATCCTTCTGTCCCCCGTCGTACAAGGCTGGTTCCGACATGTGTGAGTCAGTCAGTCTGGGAGTAGAGACAGATGCGACAATCCGGGCTACTATAGACTCGCTTTCTTCAAGAGGGTCGACTCTGACTCCTAAATCCTGGCAAGTCATTACAATCTTACATTTAAATGTTAGGCAAGATTGAAAACGTTTATATGTCTGTACGTATATGAAGCAAGGTCATTGTTTTCGCCCTTTTATACACACGAAACAAGCATTAATTTGAATGGCCGTTGGACCAGAATGCTTTGAAGCAACTTCAAACAAAAGCCAACAGGCTCAGTTGGTTACCGGGAGTAATCGATTATTCGAAGTTCTTTCCCACCCGGCAGCCATGGGATTCGACGACGTCCGGCGGGCGGCAAAAATCCAACATTTTCTGAAAAGCGTCAAGGTGCTCCAGGTCAAGATTGAAGCAGGCTTCAACAGACAAATTTACCTGCGGCAACGCGATATTGTCAATTCAAGTTTGAAGCCGTGCGATTCCTCCGTAGCCCACTGCTTCTTCGGGGGGACGGGCGGTGGTGTTTAACCAGGGACTTGAGTTGAAGGCTGCAAGGCGTCACCTGGGCGGCCTGCTTTCCTCGATTCAAAACCAAACTCATTTTTTCTTGGAGCCCAGCCTTACAATGGCTGAGTTACCCAAAACCCTCACTGACCAGCATCATTCAAAGATTAAACCTGCTCTCGAGAAGCAGCTAAATTTGAAGCTTCGGTATTGATAGGATACCATGTCTTACTGTCAGTAATGGTACTCAGCCGATGGTCGAAGAATTAACCCATTCAACTGACCTCGAAGCCAGCTGAGGTCGTAATCAAGTTTGTAGCTGTTGCAAGTTTGAAGCTCTCTCGCAGCTCGAACTCCCGAGTCCCATTATAACCAAGAAAGAGGAAGATGGATGACCACATCTTTTTGGGTACTTTTCATATATCTATAAGTTTGAGCATAAATCTACATCGATGTGAATCCTAGCATGTACATATAGCACGATGTATCAAGAGCCAGTTTGAAGCAACATTATCAAGATTGAGAGCCAGAGAGAGCATCGTCATTCAAGATTGAAGCAACGTCATTCAAGTTTGAAGAGAGCCATTCAAGAGAGCAAGAGAGAGAGAGAGAGAGAGCGAGAGAGAGAAGAGAGAGATACAACCTTATTCAAGATTGCCCAACGTTATCACACACACAAATTCATAGTATAACACAACCATCACAGAAATGTGTGAGATTCAACCTTATTGAAGCCCGCGTCAGTCCCCCCCCAACCACACACAATACATAGTATAACAAATACATCACAGAAATGTATTGAATTGAAGCAACCTATATTCGACGTCCCGCCCTCCCCACCCATTTGAAACAACGTCCCCCAACCACACACAATACATTGTATAACAAATACATCACAGAAATGCGTGAGATACAACCTTATTCAAGATTACCCCCTCCACCCCCTCCACGTCACACACACACAATACATAGTATAACAAATACATCACAGAAATGCGTGAGATACAACCTTATTCGATAGCAACCCCTCACCCATTCCTCCCCCACACACACACACACAATACATAGTATAAAAAATACATCACAGAAATGCAACGTGAGATTACAACCATTCCAGATTGAAGCAACCCCCCCCAAAAAAAAAACACACACACACACAATACATCCCAAATCATCCCAACACACAACACGCCCTCAGCCAAACCTCATTCATCCCATGCCTATACTCTCACGTCATCCATTTGTCCTGTTACAAATCTTGACGACTGACGGAATGAATGAATGCAACGGTCGGAACCTACCATTTTGAATTGTTTTTAGATAAAAATATTATTATTGAATATTATTATTATTATTATTGTTATTAGTTTATTATTATTATCTATTATTATTATTATTATTATTAGTAGTAGTAGTAGTAGTAGTAGTAGTAGTAGTAGTAGTAGTAGTAGTAGTAGTAGTAGTAGTAGTAGTAGTAGTAGTAGTAGTAGTCGTAGTATGATTGTAGTAGTAGTAGTAGTAGTAGGTAGTAGCAGTAGTAAGTAGTAGTAGTAGTGGTTTGTAGTAGTAGTAGTAGTAGTAGTAGTAGTAGTAGTAGTAGTAGTAGTAGTAGTAGTAGTAGTAGTAGTAGTAGTAGTAGTAGTAGTAGTAGTAGTAGTAGTAGTAGTAATTATTGTCATTATTATCATCATAATCATTGTTATTATTACTATTATTATTATTATTATTATTATTTTTATTATTATTATTATTATTATTATTATTATCATTATCATCATCGTTATCCTTAGTATTTTTTATTGATTTCACTCATTTTTTCTTCTTCTTTATTGTCTTATTAGTATTAGCATTTTATTCAGCATAATATGTTATATAGATAGGAGGGAGAGTCAAAAACGAATGCCTTTTCCTTTATTGTTCAAAAGAAATTAAACATAAGACCAAGCGTTTTGAAGCAACGTCATTCAAGTTTCAAGCAACGTCATTCAAGTTTGAACCAACACTATTCAAGATTGAAACAACGTCATTCAAATTTGAAGCAACGTCATTCAAGATTGAAGAAAACCTCATTCAAGTTTGAAGCAACGTCATTCAAGATTGAAGTAAACTCGTCATTATTCAAGTTTGAAGTAACGTCATTCAAGTTTAAAGCAACGTCATTATCAAGTTTTAAGCAACGTCATTCAAGTTTAAAGCAACGTCATTCAAGATTGAAGCAACGTCATTCAAGTTTGAAGCAACGTCATTCAAGATTGAAGCAACGTTATTCAAGATTGAAGCAACGTCATTCAAGTTTGAAGCAACATTATCAAGATTGAAGCAACATCATTCAAGATTGAAGCAACGTCATTCAAGATTCAAGCAACGTCATTTCAAGATTGAAGCAACGTCATTCAAGATTGAAGCACCATTATCAAGATTGAAGCAACATCATTCAAGATTGAAGCAACGTCATTCAAGATTGAAGCAACGTCATTCAAGTTCGAAGCAACGTTATTGAAGATTGAAACAACGTCATTCAAGTTTGAAGCAACGTCATTCAAGTTTGAAGCAACGCCATTCAAGTTTGAAGAAACGTCATTCAAGTTTGAAGCAGCGTCAGTCAAGTTTGAAGCAACGTCATTCAAGTTTGAAGCAACGTCATTCAAGTTTGAAGCAGCGTCATTCAAGATTGAAGCAACGTCATTCAAGTTTCAAAGATTGAAGCAACGTCGTTATCCAAGTTTGAAGCAACGTCATTCAAAGTTTGAAGCAACGCCATTCAAGTTTGAAGAAACGTCATTCAAGTTTGAAGCAACGTCAGTCAAGTTTGAAGCAACGTCATTCAAGTTTGAAGCAACATTATCAAGATTGAAGCAACGCCATTCAAGTTTGAAGCAACGTCATTCAAGATTGAACGTCATTCAAAGTCATTCAAGTTTGAAGAAACGTCTATCAAGTTTGAAGCAACGTTATTCAAGTTTTGAAGCAATTCAAAGATTGAAGCAACGTTATCAAGTTTGAAGCAAACGTCATTCAAGTTTAAAGCAACGTCATTCAAGTTTGAAGCAACGTCTTCAATTTGAAGCAACGTCATTCAAGATTGAAGCAACGTCATTCAACTTTGAAGCAACATTATTCAAGTTTGAAGCAACGTTATTCAAGATTGAAGCAACGTCAATCAAGTTTTAAGCAACGTCATTCAAGTTTGAAGCAAGGTCATTCAAGTTTGAAGCAACGTCATTCAAGATTAAAGCAACGTGCTTCAAGTTTGAAGCAACGTCATTCAAGATTCAAGCAACGTCATTCAAGTTTGAAGCAACGTCATTCAAGTTTGAAGCAACGTTATTCAAATTTGAAGCAACGTCTATCAAGTTTGAAGCAACGTCATTGAAGTTTGAAGCAACGTTATTCAAATTTGAAGCAACGTCTATCAAGTGTGAAGAAACGTCATTCAAGTTTGAAGCAACGTCATTCAAATTTGAAGCAACGTCATTCAAGATTGAAGCAACCTCATTCAAGTTTGAAGCAACGTCATTCAAGATTGAAGCAACGTCATTCAAGATTGAAGCAACGTCATTCAAGTTTGAAACAACGTTATTCAAGATTGAAGCAACGTCATTCAAGTTTGAAGCAAGTCA
>JAXRKP010001209.1:20000-37500 GCA_037039925.1 Doris montereyensis
TATCTCTATGTGTGTATGTGTTTAATTTGTTCTATATGACCCAATAGAAGGATCATTACCATGATAATTTCTATTTATATCTCTGTGTACATGTGTCAAGAGGGGGATAGATGTACTCTATACATTAATATTGATGTATTCTCTTACATAAGATATTTGCAACGAGTCTTTGAAGTTTTAAATGTTTTACAATTTTGCTATTTTGAATTCGTATATCAGAATTTGTATTATCACGCTGTTTTATGTTGATGGTCTTGGGCTGGTGTAAAATTGTATGAATTTCAATAAAGAATGAATAAATCATTTGACCCAAATTTTATTTAAAATTGAATTTTATTGAGTTTGTTCTGTCTTACATGTTCTTAGTTTGAAAGCCAATGCGCCTTGACTTGTCTTTCGCTCGTTTGAAAGAAGACACGTCATGGTCTTCGTCAGCAGTGAAAGGTCATGACATCAATTGATATTAAAGTGTCATGGGAACAATGACTAGACAAATACAAGGAAAAGACTTCTTTCTTTCTTTCTTTATCAGCTCCCATTCTACCTTCCGGTGTATGGGTTTTAGATCCCCGAAATGGTCTTTCTCCAGGCTGCCCTGTCCTGACAGTTTCTGTTTCCTTCCAAAACAGTTACATTTCTTTGCGTTAGTGCCTCTTTTATATCTTCTTCCTACTTTCTCCGAGGTCTGCCTTTTGGTCTTTTACTTTGAGTTTTAGCACTGTATACTGATTTAGCTATTCTATTGTCATTCATTCTGATAACATGTCCAAACCATCTCAGTTGATTTATTTCTATCTTAGTTTTAATGCTATCTGCTTTGGTTTCATCTCTTATTGTTGTGTTTCTGATTTTGTCTCTTTTAGTTTTCCCTACTACTCTTCTTAGATATTTCATTTCTACTGTATTCCCTACTGTCTAAGATCCAGCTTCCACTGCCCTAGAGGAGAGTAGGACAATAAACTGTTATGTATACTGCCATTTTGGTCTTTGTTGACAATTCTTGTTTACCTTTAAATGCTTTTCCTAGATGGTTATATATTGCACGTTGCCTTTTGGATTCTCTGGCTGATTTCTTCTCTTAGTTTTCCTTTTGAGTTAATCATTACTCCTAAGTAATTGTAGCTTTGAACCTGTTCTAAATTCTCCCTGCCTAATTTAAGATTTTGTGTTTTAGCTTCCCTAGTTACTAGCATTGTTTTGGTTTTCTTTGCATTTACTCATTCCTCTTTTATTAATTCATTATTCATTATGTTGATCTTTGACTGGAGGTCCCTTTCTGATTTTCCAAACAGAACTAAATCATCAACAAATGAAAGCATTGATACATTTACTGGTTTGAGCTTCCACATACCTACATTCATTTTCTTCATGTTTAAGGATGCGTTTGTGACTGAATTCATAAATGTGATAAACAAAAGAGGACTTAGGATACAACCCTGTCTTACTCCTATATCTACATCAAATTCTTCAGATACATTTCCAGCTACTCTCCCTGCACATGTTGGTTTATTGTTAAAACATTTAATAGCTTCTATTAAATTTTACTCTACGTTGTGTTCTTTTAAGGAATGCAATAGTTCGTCCCTCTTCACAGTGTCAAATACCTTTTCTAAGTCAATAAAACACAGGTGCAAGTCAATGTTTCTCTCAAGGAATTTTTCTATTATTTGTCTAATTGTAAATATGTGATCTTGTACACTTTTTCCTGGTCTACATCCATTCTTGTTCTTCAATCTGATCCTCTACTCTTTTCCTAAGTCTCATTTCAAGAATCCTGGCATACATTTTTCCTGATACACTAAGTAGTGATATCCCTCTATAGTTTGAGCATTTCATGGTTGATCCTTTATTGTGTATTGGTACTACCGTTCCTTTTTCCAGTCGTCTGGCACCTATTTGGACTTCCATGCTTGTTGGCATATTGCATGCAGTAGTTTGTCTGCCTCTCGCCCTTAGTTTTTAATCATTTCTGGATAAACTTAATCTGCTCATGGGGCTTATCCTAATTTCACTTTTCTTATAGCTGTTTGAAGTTCTTCCATTGAGATATCTACATCTTCAGCTGTCTCATCTCGATCACTTGTTACTCTTAATAATTGATCTGTACTCCTTGTTTCATATGTTCTGGAGGGATTATGTAATTGTTGAAAATACTTTCTCCACGTTTCCATGATTTCGCTGTCTCCTTTCATTATTTCTCCTTTGGCGTTCTTAATTTGTCGTATTGGGCATGTTTTGGTCTTTCTCATGCTCTTCATTGCTCCCCAGAACAACTTTTGATTTCCTTGATATCTTTCTTGAAGCCTTTGTCCAAACTCTTCCCACTGTTCCTGTTTTGCTTTCCTAACTTCCTCTTTGGCGATAGTTCTTTTACTCACGTAATCTATCCTATCCTCTGGTCTCTTTGTTTGCAAGTATTTTTTCCAGGCATCTTTCTTTTCTTTGATCTTAGTCTTGAAATTCTCATTCCACCATGCTGTTTTTACCTATGTCCTTTAATGTGTTTCCTACCACAGAACTCTTCAGTACAACTGAGGAGTGTTTCTTTATATATTTGCCACGTTTCTTCTATTGTGCTTTCCTTCCGATCCATCTGCCTTTCACTCATAGATCTTTTTATCCTGGATTGGTATATTTGTATTACTGTTGGTTTATTTAGTTCTTCTATTTTGAGTTTAGTAGCTTTCTTCTCTTTCCTTTTCTGTTTGTTTTCTTCAGTTAATAATCTCATTTTGGCTATCACTAGGTGATGATCACTAAATATTTCAGCTCGTCTGTTGACTGTGGCATCCATTATACTGTAAAAAAGGGAGCTGTTAACTGTTAAGTAATCTATCATTGACTTTTCACATCTGTCTTCATTTACTCTTGTATATTTCTGGATATCTTTATGAGGAAAAAATGTGTTAGTCTCTCTCCGTCTCATGTTATTCTTTAGGCAAAATGTATTAGTCTCTCTCCGTTTGGAGAAGTTGTTGTCTCTCCTTCTTTACCTATTACTCCTCCTGATGTTTCTACATTGTTGCCTACTTTAGCGCTAAAACCATAAATTCCTGTTTGGGTTTGAGATTATCTGCAGCTATTTGTAAATCATTTTCAAAGATATCTTTTTATTCTGTGGTGGCATCTTCGTTTGGTCCATAAGCTATTAATAATTTAATTTCTCTTCCTTTTAGTTTAATATTTACCCCTAATAGCCGTGGGCTTACAAATTTCCAACTTTCTAGTAGCATTCCTTGCCTTTTATGCATTATGAGGTCTACTCCTGCTATAGCTCTATCTTTGACATCTACTCCTAAGAAGAATAAAGCATGATTTGGTCCTACATTTTCTATTCCTTTTCCTTCTTTCTTTGTTTTTGTAATAGCCAAAATGTCTACTTTGAATTTTTCCATTTCTTCAGCTAATTCTAACTCCTTTGCAATAATTGCCCTAACATTCCATGTTTCAAAAATCACAGTCCGTGTTCTTTTCCAGAGTCGTCTTCGAAAGTTCAAACCGAGTATATCATTGTATTTATTACTATGAATCAAGTTGTTTTTGGATAAGCAGGGGATTAGCCCACTGTACCCTAGGTAGACGGTGGGGCTGCCACCTTGAGGCCCCTACCGGACCTTGTTATTGTCTGTCAGGGTTAACTCCCTTAGCCTTTAGTCATTCAAGACCAGCCTGCAAGGCAGTAGGTTATTATTTTATGTCAGAGTTAACTCCTTAGCCTTTGGTTAGTCAAGATCGGCTTGCAAGGCAGCAAGAGACTCGTGGAGGGCGGATCATCTACTCCCCGTAAGGTGCTTACCTGTCCACTGCCCGTCAAGGAAAAGACAAAATCAAACATGTGGCCACCGTGTGATTGAACCCGAAAGCCTGCAAGGAGCATCGTGGTTTTCATACTTGCTCGCGTTTCTCACCTTGCTCACAATTTTCCGCCTGTCATGTCTAATTATATATTGTGCCAAAATTAAGAGCAATAAAACAGCTGTGTTGAAATAATAATCTTCCTGTAGCCTCACATAACGTACGTGGGGAGAAAATGTCGATTGATGTTTTACAACGTTCGAAAAAAACAACCATTTATCGGATTTTTTAAGGACAGGAATGTACCGTTAAACCTTAATTATTTTTCTTATACAGGAGACAGGGTTATTGAATTCGAAAAAATGGATTTTTTTTTTCAAGGGATCCAAAGATCTCACCTACTTCCCACTTGTGTATCTCTACACACCACAAGCCCAGCCATCAATGATTGAAACGAGTGCGAAAAGGCGTGCACACGTGTTCTGATAACGATCTATCAACTGAATACTGTATAAAATTGATCTGTTTACAGTGTTTAATAAAAAAAAAAATATAGCATTTTTATCTCTAATCATTGAAAGGATTCGTATGAAGCAAAATCATTACCAATTGTGAGTCTTGATATACGTAATTCATACCAGTAATGCATTTGGATTTAGAACTTGCCACATTTCGATTACTGAAGCTACCGGTGCAGCTATGCTACACCGGCACCCCGATTACATACACAAAATGCCAACAAAGAACGGCGCCTGTGACAATGCTAACATAATGACATAGTGTTTCATGTGAGTATGATGTGCCAATGCTAACATAATGACATGGTGTTTTAGGTGAGTATGCGGTGCTAATGCTAAAATAATAACATGGTGTTTGATGTGAGTATGGTGTGCCAATGCTAACATAATGATATGATGCTTTAGGTGAGTATAATGTGCCAATGCTAACATAATGACACGGTGTTTTATGTGAGTAGGGTGTGCCAATGCTAACATAATAACAGGATGCTTTATGTCAGGATTATGTGCCAATGCTAACATAATGACACGGTGTTTGATGTGAGTATTATGTGCCAATGCTAACATAATGACATAGTGTTTTATGTCAGGATTATGTGCTAACGCTAAAATAATAACATGGTGTTTGATGTGAGTATGGTGTGCCAATACTAACATAATGAGATGGTGTTTTAGGTGAGTATAATGTGCCAATGCTAACATAATGACATGGTGTTTGATGTGAGTATGATGTGCCAATGCTAACATAATGAGATGGAGTTTGATGTGAGAATGCTGTGCCAATGCTAACATAATGACACGGTGTTTTAGGTGAGTATGATGTGCCAATGCTAACATAATGACATGGAGTTTGATGTGAGAATGCTGTGCCAATGCTTAACATAATGCTACGGTGTTTTAATGAACATACAATGTTTGATGGAGTATGATGTAGAAATGTGACCATAAAACTAGGGTGTTTGATGTGAGTATGATGTACCAATGTGACCATAAAACTAGGGTGTTTGATGTGAGTATGATGTACCAATGTGACCATAAAACTAGGGTGTTTGATGTGAGTACGATGTGCCAATGCTAAAATAATAACATGTTCTTTGACGTGAATGCAATGTGCCAATGGTACTATAATGACATAGTGTTTTATGTGAGTATGATGTACCAATGCTAACATAATGACATGGTGTTTTATGTGAGTATGCTGTGCCAGTGCTAACATAATGACATGGTGTTTGATGTGAAAATGATGTGCAAATTCTAACATAATAACATTTGATGTGAGTATGATGTGCCAATGCTACCATACTAACATTGTGTTTTCTGTGAGTATGATGTGCAAATGCTATCATAATAGCATGGTGTTTTACGTGAGTATTATGTGCCAATGCTACCATAATAACCTGGTGTTTTATGTGAGTATGATGTGCCAATGCTAAAATAATGACATAGTGTTTGATGTGAGTATAGGTGTCAATGCTAACATAATAACATGGTGTTTTATGAGAATTCTGTGCCAATGTTAACATAATGACAGTGAGTTTGATGTGAGAATGCTGTGCCAATGCTAACATAATGACAGTGAGTTTGATGTGAGAATGCTTTGTGCCAATGCTAACATAATGACAGTGAGTTTGATGTGAGAATGCTATGCTAATGATAACATAATAACATAGTGTTTTATGTGAGTATGATGTGCCAATGCTAACATAATAATATGGTGTTTTAGGTGATTATGATACGCCAATGGTAACATAATGACATTGTGTTTTATGTGAGTATTCAGTGCTAAAGTTAACATTATGACATGGTGTTTGATGTGAGTATGATGTGCCAGTGCTAAAATAATTACATTTTATTTTATGTGAGTATGCTGTGTCAATGCTAATATAATGACTTGCTGTTTTATGTGAGTATGCTGCGCCAATGCTAACATCATAACATGGTGTGTTGTGGGTTTATGTATGTGCCAATGCTAACATAATGACATGGTGTGCAATGGGTGTATGCTGCGCCAATGCTACCTTAACGACAGTGTGGTTTGTGGGAGTATACTGTGCCAATGTTAACATAACGACACTGTGATTTGTGGGAGTATACTGTGCCAATGGTAACATAACGACAGTGTGATTTGTGGGAGTATACTGTGCCAATGGTAACATAACGACAGTGTGATTTGTGGGAGTATACTGTGCCAATGGTAACATAACGACAGTGTGATTTATGGGAGTATACTGTGCCAATGGTAACATAACGACAGTGTGATTTGTGGGAGTATACTGTGCCAATGGTAACATAACGACACTGTGATTTATGGGAGTATAATATGCCAATGGTAACATAATGACACGGTGATTTATGGATGTACAGTGCGCCAATGCTAACAAAATGATATGGTGTGTTATGGATGTACACTGCGCCAATTTTAACAAAATGAAACGGTGTTTTGTAGCAGTATGTGCGCGAATGCTAACATAATGTAACGGTGTTTTATGGGAGTATACTGCGCGAATGCTAACATAATGTAACGGTGTTTTATGAGAGTGTATTACCAATGCTAACATAATAACTATGTTTTTTATGAGAGTATCATGCGCTAATGCTAACATAATGAAACTGTGTTTTATGGGAGTATACTGCACCAATGCTAACATAATGTAACGGTGTTTCTATGGGAATATACTGCACCAATGCTAACATAATGAAACTGTGTTTTATGGGAGTATACTGCACCAATGCTAACATAATGAAACTGTGTTTTATGGGAGTATATGCGCCAATGCTAGCATAATGAAACTGTGTTTTATGGGAGTATACTGCACCAATGCTAACATAATGAAACTGTGTTTTATGGGGAGTATACTGCACCAATGCTAACATAATGAAACTGTGTTTTATGGGAGTATACTGCACCAATGCTAGCATAATGAAACTGTGTTTTATGGGAGTATACTGCGCCAATGCTAGCATAATGAAACTGTGTTTTATGGGAGTATACTGCCAATGCTAACATAATGAAACGGTGTTTCTATGGGAATATACTGCACCAATGCTAACATAATGAAACTGTGTTTTATGAGAGTATACTGCGCCAATGCTAACATAATGAAACTGTGTTTTATGGGAGTATACTGCGCCAATGCTAACATAATGAAACTGTGTTTTATGGGAGTATACTGCACCAATGCTAACATAATGAAACTGTGTTTTTATGGGAGTATACTGCACCAATGCTAACACAATGTAAATGGGAATATACTGCACCAATGCTAACATAATGAAACTGTGTTTTATGGGAGTATACTGCGCCAATGTTAGCATAATGAAACTGTGTTTCTATGGGAGTATACTGCGCCAATGCTAATATAATGAAACTGTGTTTTATGAGAGTACACTGCGCCAATGGTTACATAATGAAACTGTAAGTTTTATGAGAGACACTGCACCAATGCTAACATAATGAAATTGTGTTTTATCAGAGTACACTGCACTAATGCTAACATAATGAAACTGTGTTTTATGAGAGTACACTGCGCCAATGCTAACATAATGGCATGGTGTTATTGGACTATGCCGAAATGAAGTTTCTCTTTTCCATTGACAAGTACCACGAAACAACCAATGTTTCAAGACATAGAGAAAGTCATCAGCAGAATTCTAGCAAGGCACAAACCGACACCTCAAGGATATAAACTAGTATGATTTTATTATTGTCTACAAAAATGAGCCGGTGTCAGTAGAATTCGCGTTATGAAATGTTTAGTGTACCACAGAGTTTAGATTGCATACTCACTGAACCCGTTGTCTCAATTAAATCATGTTGCCCTTCCATTGTTATTCAGTTCGTAAGAACCACGTTGGTAGTTAGCATATCTTTTCTGTCTTTCTTTGACATACGAGATACCTTCCTTCCAATTGAACAAATGGAACTTGTGGAAAAAGGATAAAACCCAGGAACGGCTTCACACAGCCAATATACGAGACCTTCTTGTACTGGCTGTGTTTCTTTGTGCAGATTGTAATTATCAAAATCAGCTCTCATTTGTAATATCTATTTCCTTACCAGCCAGCAAACATAACCCCCAACTATCAAGAATTGTGCTCGAAATTAAAAGAAATTGCACGAAAAGATTGAAATAATTACAAGTTATTTGAGGAATTAGCTGTAGCAGTATTTCCCCAAACAAAACAAAATCCTCAAAGATTCGATCTATTGATTAAACGAAACAAACACGAATAGAGAGTAAAGGCAGGGGGTGAGGTCTTGAAGGAGAGGAAGATTTAGTGACGACGCTAGCTGCCTAGGCGTAGATCTGTTTTAATTGGCTTGTTGACTAATATTTATTTCAGGCTACTTTGGATAATACCTACGTCTGCCAAAGTAACGATGCAATTATATAATTCTGCGTTCATACCAAAAATAATTCGATTAGCTATGCTTCATCGTTAGCAGGTAGTTGAAATCATAATAAGCTCCTCATTATCATTTCTTACCTCAGCATCGAATTTTTTGTTTTTGACAGCTTATCTATAATGTTTGCACGTTAAAAGAAATAGCCGGAAACTAAAATGTCATTTCGATATTCCAACTGTCTCCATGATTCTTTTACAAGTGTTTGAAGTTTTTTTTTCTAGCTTTCTTGTTTCAATTTTACATAGGTTCGTAGGCATAGTTTCAAGGATTCGATCGTGATGAATGAGATTCAGAGAAGTGAAATTTGCTTTGCTATCGAAGTAAACGAGGATGGTAAACTGTGACAAGAGAAGTAGTGCAATTAACAGGTCGGCCGTTCAGAGATACTGTCTTTATTACAAGTTGTAATATTTTTGAATTTTTATCATTATCAGGTTTCGTGTCGTTAACTGCCCTGTCTCACAAAACGTTGAACCGAATTTCGATCTACGTTTATAGCAAATTTCACATGCATTTCGTCCAAACTTCGGATTTCCCCCCCCCCCACAGAACTTAAGAGCTCTTTTACTTAAAATGAGATTATTGTCCGTGTAGTTATAACCATATTATAAATCTGAGTTGACAAATGATCTAACTATAATATTGATGGTAATGATTGCAGTGAACGAGAATTCCTTTATAACTGTTAGTAAACTACGTCTAGCGTACGGATTTAACTCGGAGTTAACTTAAGAATTTAGTGCGTCATTTGACTTCTTCATCCATGCTCTTCATAAAAAGAAGATATCAAAGATCTATCATACTGACTTGGTCAAAGTGCCTTACCAACGCGAAGTCTTGACACTGACACTGTAGTTCCTCAAATGCATCCAGGTGATCACCAGTACCCCAATGCATCCATGATGTCCCACGTGATCGTCAGTCACCCAATGCATCAATTGGATCTCACGTGATCGCCACTCCGCCAATGCACCCATTGGATCCCACGTGATCACCAGTCACCCAATGCATCAATTTGATCCCACGTGATCACCAGTCACCCAATGCATCAATTTGGTCCCACGTGATCGTCAGTCACCCAATGCATCAATTGGATCTCACGTGGTCGCCACTCCGCCAATGCACGCATTGGATGACACGTGATCACCAGTCACCTAAAGCACCCCTTTGGATCCCACGTGATCCCCAGTCACCCAATGGATCAATTTGGTCCCACGTGATCGTCAGTCATCCAATGCATCAATTTGGTCCTCCAACGTAATTGTCAGTCATCCAATTCATCAATTTGGTCCCATGTGATCGTCAGTCATCCAATGCATCAATTTGGTCCCACGTGATTGTCAGTCATCCAATGCATCAATTTGGTCCCACGTGATCGTCAGTCATCCAATCATCAATTTAGTCCCACGGGATTGCCATCCCCCACAATGCATCCATGAGGTCATTCATGATCGCCACTCCGCCAATGCACCCATTAGATCCCACGTTATCACCAGTCACCCAAAGCATCAAATCGATCCCACGTGATCATCCATCACTCAATGCACCCATCGGATCCCACGTGATCACCATCCACCTAATGCACCTATCGCATCCCACGTGATCACCATCAACTCAATGCACCCATTGGATCCCACGTGATCACCAGCCACCCAATGCATCAATTGGATCCCACGTGATCACCAGTCACCCAATGCACCCATTGGATCCCACGTGATCACCAGCCACCCAATGCATCAATTGGATCCCACGTGATCACCAGCCACCCAATGCATCAATTGGATCCCACGTGATCACCAGTCACCCAATGCACCCATTGGATCCCACGTGATCACCAGCCACCCAATGCATCAATTGGATCCCACGTGATCACCACCCACCCAATGCACCCATTCAGTCATCCAATACATCCATTTGGTCCTACGATTGTGAGTCACCCAATACATCCATTTGGTCCTACGATTGTCAGTCACCCAATACATCCATTTGGTCCTACGATTGTCAGTCACCCAATACATCCATTTGGTCCTACGATTGTCAGTCACTCAATACATCCCTTTGGGCCTACGATTTTGAGTCATCCAATACATCCCTTTGGTCCTACGATTGTGAGTCATCCAATACATCCATTTGGTCCCACTATTGTGAGTCATCCAATACATCCATTTGGTCCCACTATTGTGAGTCATCCAATACATCCATTTGGTCCCACTATTGTGAGTCACCCAATACCTCTATTACATCCAACGATTGTCAGTCACCCAATGCATCCATTTGGTCCCGATTGTCAGTCAGCCAATGCATCCATTGGATCCACGATTGTCAGTCAGCCAATACATCCATTTGATCCCACGATTGTCGGTCAGCCAATGCATCCATTTGATCCCATGATTGTCAGTCAGCCAATACACCCATATATTGTTGCCAGGGGAGGGGTCGTTTTACTTTGTGTGCCGAGATCGGTAAGAGGTTTTCCTTCAATTCTTCAACAGATGATAGCCTAAATGTACGTTCTATTATCATACGCTTTTGTATTTGTCTCTTTTCTTATCTGCATTCCATTTCTACATGAGGATAAAAGCAAATTAACGAATCAGAATATATAGAAAACACGCATACACACATACACACACGTACGCATACACACAAGAAAAGACAGCAAAGAAGAAGGGTCACAAAATAAAAATAAAAAGCAATGGTATACATGACTATATATTTTTATCTAACCATGAAGAAAGAAATATTCCATTCCATTCCAATCATTCTGTCGTAGCTTCATTCCTGAAGATAATTGCAACATGGCTGTAGTAGTGGTGTTATCTAAATGTATCTGTTTACAAAAGTTTATATATAGGCCTGAAGATGACGTTTTTGATGCTTTGTTTGACGAATGTTATTATTACGAGTGTTACATTGTCATGTTGTTTGAGGAGGGTTTTTATTCTTCTAGGGAGTGACTTCCATCATCTGACATCGCCTGAGAAACACGAGTGAAGGCGTATAGTGACTGCATGTCTACATAATATATCACCTAGCAGACCATTTCATTCAAAGTTCATATCAACGCCCTTAGAAGAATATAGTGCAGCCGTCTGTTAGTCACTTCATACTAGATCTGTTATTTTGACAAGATCTTTCTCTACCTAAAGTTGGGTACTCATCCACACTTGAGTCATATGAGGAATGTAGAGTACAGTCTACCTTTTGAAATAGTACAACGCTGTGAATACACACCTGGGCCAGCCATGGGGCTCGAACAAGTTTCGTCGTAATTACAAACTTGCAGCAATACGGTTTAGTTACAACGCCGCCACAAGCATATGATTATCATCATGTTATTTTGTTTGTTTGCTTGATTATATTATCATTATGTTATTTTGTTTGTTTGCTTGATTATATTATCATCATGTTGTTGTTTTCTTGGTTGTTATATTATCATCACGTTGTTGTTTTGCTTGCTTGATTATAATATTATCACGTAGTAGTTTTGTTGCCTGTTATATTATCTTCATGTTGTTATTTTGCTTGTTTGATTATATTATCATCGTGTTGTTGTTTTTTGTGCTTGATTATATTATCATCATGTTGTTGTTTTTTGTGCTTGATTATATTATCATCATGTTGTTGTTTTTTGTGCTTGATTATATTATCATCATGTTGTTGTTTTTTGTGCTTGATTATATTATCATCATGTTGTTGTTTTTTGTGCTTGATTATATTATCATCATGTTGTTTTTTTTGTGCTTGATTATAGTATCATCATGTTGTTGTTTTTTGTGCTTGATTATACTATCATCATGCTTGATTACTATCATCATGTTGTTGTTGTTTTTGTGCTTGATTATACTATATCATCATATATCATCATGTTGTTGTTTTTTGTGCTTGATTATATTATCATCGTTGTTGTTTTTTTGTGCTTGATTATATTATCATCCTTGATTATATTATCATCATGTTGTTGTTTTGCATGCTTGATTATGTTAAAATGTTGTAGATTATCATCATGGTTTTTTTTGCTTGCTTGATTATAATTTATTATCATGTTGTTGTTTTGCTTTGATTATATTTTCACGTTCTTTTGCATGCTTGATTATATTATCATCACGTTGTTTTGCTTCCTTGATTATATTATCATCACGTTGTTTTGCTTCCTTGATTATATTATCATCACGTTGTTTTGCTTCCTTGATTATATTATTATCACGTTGTTTTGCTTCCTTGATTATATTATCATCACGTTGTTTTGCTTGCTTGATTATATTATCACGCTGCTGTTTTGCTTCCTTGATTATATTATCATGTTGTTGTTTTGCTTGCTTGATTATATTATCATGTTGTTGTTTTGCTTGCTTTATTATATTATCATGTTGTTGTTTTGCTTGCTTAATTATGAAAAATGCTGTAGAATTCGTTTTCATTTTTCATCACGTTGTTTTGCTTCCTCAGTCGTATATTATCATCCACGTTGTTTTGCTTGCTTGGTTTATTATCATCCCTTTGTTTTGCTTGCTTGATTATATTATCATCACGTTGTTTGCTTCCTTGATTATATTACTATCACGTTGTTTTGCTTCCTTGATTATTTACATCACGGAGAGAGGTTATGAAAACGCCTCTATTCGCCTGTTCATTGTTATTTACCCGGAGAGAGGTTGCTTGAAAACGCTGTATTCGCCTGTTCATGTTGTTTACCCGGAGAAAGGTTATGAAAACGCCTCTATTCGCCTGTTCATGTTATTTACCCGGAGAGAGGTTATGAAAACGCCTCTATTCGCCTGTTCATGTTATTTACCCGGAGAGAGGTTATAAAAACGCTCTATTCGCCTGTTCATGTTATTTACCCGGAGAGAGGTTATGAAAACGCCTCTATTCGCCTGTTCATGTTATGTACCCGGAGAGAGGTTATGAAAACGCCTCTATTCGCCTGTTCATGTTATGTACCCGGAGAGAGGTTATGTCCAAACGCCTCTATTCGCCTGTTCATGTTATTTACCCGGAGAGAGGTTATGAAAACGCCTCTATTCGCCTGTTCATGTTATGTACCCGGAGAGAGAGGTTATGAAAACGCCTCTATTCGCCTGTTAGCCATGACACGTGACATGGAGCTTTTTGACAAACGGCTCTGGTTTCGCTCTGCTCAGTCCCGTCCCGTCCTCATTTGCTAACGCCAGTTTTGTCCGCGGCATGCTTATTGGATATTCGCAGCTGACCTCTAGGAATATATCTAGAGGCCGTTCCCCTATCCGCAACCTGGGGACGCGCCTGGTAGGGGATGGTTGCCCCCTCAAGGACGACGAAAACAAAACAACGAAAACAAAACCACGAGACAAATGACAACAATACTGGTCGGAACTTCTATTATTCCGGCCCTTGTGCTCTCTGTCCTCTACCTGGTCGGAACTTCTATTATTCCGGCTCTTTGCTCTCTGTCCTCTTGCTATCGGAGACTTCGCCTTATTCCGGCCCTTGTGCTCTCTGTCCTCTTGCAGGTCGGAACTCCTAAACATTCCGGCCCTTGTGCTCTCTGTCCTCTTGCTGGTCGGAACTTCTATTATTCCGGCCCTTGTGCTCTCTGTCCTCTTGCTGGTCGGAACTTCTATTATTCCGGCCCTTGTGCTCTCTGTCCTCTTGCTGGTCGGAACTTCTATTATTCCGGCCCTTGTGCTCTCTGTCCTCTTGCTGGTCGGAACTTCTATTATTCCGGCCCTTGTGCTCTCTGTCCTCTTGCTGGTCGGAACTTCTATTATTCCGGCTCTTGTGCTCTCTGTCCTCTTGCTGGTCGGAACTTCTATTATTCCGGCCCTTGTGCTCTCTGTCCTCTTGCTGGTCGGAACTTCTAGTATTCTTTGTGGGGTTGAATTCTTTGCTGGTCGGAACTTCTATTATTCCGGTCCTTGTGCTTTCTGTCCTCTTGCTGGTCGGAACTCCTATTATCCGGCCCTTGTGCTCTCTGTCCTCTTGCTGGTCGGAAATTCTATTATTCCGGTTTATTTCGGTTTTTCCCAATCAATACATTCACATCATTCCAAAAATACAAACAAACAAAATGCTGGTCGGAACCGCATATTCTTATTTACATATATACATATTGTATCTTGCTGATTTTTACATCAATTTCAATGTATTCCGGCCGCTTGTGTTTATTATTTTGATTAAAGGTCGGAACTTCTTTTATTCACATGTACATGTTTCAGGGTTTTGTCCTCCTTTTGGTCGGAATATCCTATTATTATATATCTTGTAGATATCTGTCTCTTGCTGGTCGGAACAATTAGTACAAGCAAAACAATTGTGCAGATGCATGTCCTTTGCTGGTCGGAACTGAATTCTTTGTGGGGTCGAATCACACTTGCAGTAGGTCGGAACTTCTATTATTTCGGCCCTTCAACGGTTTGCTGGTCCATTGCCATTAGTTAAAGGAGTTGTTAGCCGTCCTAACGATAGGAACGTTAAGATTGTGGTTTGAAGCTGTCACTGGTCAGTAAATTCTATTCAAAGAGAGTTTATTTCATGTTTTCCAACAATCAATACATTCACAGACGTCCAAAATACAAGCAAACAAATCAAAACAAACAAAACCACGCATATAGAGTTAAAACGTGTAGGTTTATACAATCATTACATTAAAACATGTATTTTTCCAAAAATACAATTTCAATAATTAAAATGTAGGATGGCAAAAACCCGCATGTGTTTATTATTTTGATTAAAAGCGTTCTTTCAAACGTTAGGGTTTTAATTCACACTGGCAGTGTTAAAACGTTCAGGGTTTTATTACTTTTGTATATTTTACTTTTACACTGGCAGTATGTTAAGACGTGTAGGTTTTGCCATCCACTATATAGAGTTAATATATATATAGTTTTGGCAATATATACTGGCATAGAGTTAAAACGTGTAGGTTTTTGGCAAGCCTCACACTATATATAGTTAAAACGTTCAGGGTTTTATAGATATAAAATAAAAACATTGATATGGAGCCAGGACGATGACAAATGTTTGCAAGCCAAACAAGTAAAAAAACGTTCCAGGTTTTAGTAAGCCACACACTGGCAGTAGAGTTAAGACGTGCAGGTTTTGCAAGCCCACACTGGCAGTAGAGTTAAGACGTTAGGGTTTGGCAAGCCACACACTGACAGTAGAGTTAAGACGTACAGGGTTTGGTAAGCCACACACTGACAGTAGAGTTAAGACGTTCAGGGTTTGGTAAGCCACACACTGACAGTAGAGTTAAGACGTTAGGGTTTGGTAAGCCACACACTGACAGTAGAGTTAAGACATTAGGGTTTGGCAAGCCACACACTGACAGTAGAGTTAAGACGTGTAGGTTTGGCAAGCCACACACTGACAGTAGAGTTAAGACGTGTAGGTTTGACAAGCCACACACTGGCAGTAGAGTTAAGACGTGTAGGTTTGACAAGCCACACACTGGCAGTAGAGTTAAGACGTAGGTTTGACAAGCCACACACTGACAGTAAAGTTAAGACGTGTAGATTTTGCACACACTGGCAGTAAAGTTAAGACGTGTAGGTTTGGCAAGCCACACACTGACAGTAGAGTTAAAACGTGTAGGTTTGGCAAGCCACACACTGACAGTAGAGTTAAGACGTGTAGGTTTGGCAAGCCACACACTGACAGTAGAGTTAAGACGTACAGGGTTTGGCAAGCCACACACTGACAGTAGAGTTAAGACGTGTAGGTTTGGACAAGCCACACACTGACAGTAGAGTTAAGACGTGTAGGTTTGGCAAGCCACACACTGACAGTAGAGTTAAGACGTACAGGGTTTGGCAAGCCACACACTGACAGCAGGGTTAAGACGTGCAGGCTTTTTTATGGTCCACGCGCGGCACGTCTGGGAGCTTGGTTGATGCACTTTCCAGTCTTTGTGTTTGGAGCCAATTGACATCATTTAATTTTTGTAGGTCCACTTATTGACTTGAAGGGCCAGTCTGCTCAGTTGGTAAGGTGCCTGCCTGTCTGCTACGTTGGTGACTCGAATTTGATCCCCGACCTAGATCTTGGCAGTCCCGTTGTTAGTTCTATGTCTATTCAGACTTGAGGCGGTGTATGTAGAATGCAGTGGCAAATTATACTGTGGTCCCTAACAATTCACAAGGGAGATGAAAAATGTAGGGGATACGGACTATAAATCCATATTTTCTTTGATATAGTGTGCTTTTGATTATGGGAGATAGACTTACAAATGCTAAGTTAGGATCTTTTAGTACAGGTTATGAGAAGTGCATGGGAAATACAGACAAACAACAACTTGTGCAAATTAATACTTAGACTTAGAAACTGGAAGAAGAAGACGGACATAAGACTTTGACCACCATAATCAAAATTTAAAACAAGAAAAACGTGAGAAAAATCGTTAGCCCAACAGACAAATAGATTCCGACCATGACACTTTTATAGTACCATTATGCATTCTCTAACGGTCTCATTAACATGTTTTAATATGTATAACTGCACCACATATAAATCACTACCTTAGGGTTGAAATAAGCTTGATCTTAAACAGTTTTTGTTTTGTACTGTTAAATCTCACAATACTGCTGGTGTGTCTCAATAGCGCGCTTTTTCATGTCATGCGTACACACGGAACAATAGAAAGACAAATTAATAAATGTTAGCCATTGGTATATCTATGTCTCTATGTCCATATATTATATCTAGATCTAGATAAATATGATGAGGTTTATATTTTTAAAATTGTTTTCAGGATGAGACCAAAACTTCAGCCTCATTTTGAGATCATTGAGATCATTTA
>JAXRKP010001209.1:42500-45000 GCA_037039925.1 Doris montereyensis
AAATTGAAGGTGGAAAGTTTAAACTTGGGGATTCTTACATTGACATCAAGGATGATAATCTTGTTGTTTCATTAACTTATGAATTATGGAATTATCAACACGTACGAATTCAACAGGATACAGCAAACAGGATTTACTAACTTATAATCATATAATGATGTTAACAAATAATCTAACAGATGAAACGGACTATTTAAAACGATTTTCAAATAAAAATATGATAAGCTTTTACGTCCTTTAAATTATGATATGTTTTCCGACACAATAAGAAAACCTAAACATTCCATGTGATCCTGTTAAACTAATGAATAGAATGGACTTGTCATTTGCTGGTAGAAAAGCTTGTAGTACAGGTGTGGATCAAGAACTGAAAGAGGTTTATAAAACTTTGTATCAGAACAACAATATTGACAAAAGTTAGTTTAAAGATTTAAATGAAAGAAAATAAAAATTGTCTATTAAAAATGTTTTATTATGAATAAAGTGAACGTACTACTTCTGAGGGCGGATTATTCGATTATTTACTTGGGAAGTAACTTCACAAGCGGCGAAAGATATGACAGCAAATGTAGCTAAAACAAAAGTAGCGGAGAAAACTTTAATTGAAGTGGGTAATAGACGATCACTAAAAAATACTTGATAAAATTATTCCACCAAAGGAAACCACTGTCTAGTGGCAAGGGGCCAACTGACAGATCTAAAAATATTCTTAAGAGTATACAGTTCCTATCGAAAAATATATAAAACGTATTTAGTAGCAGTTTCATCTATTTTTTCATAGTATTCACATTGTCAAAAATGATCTCTTTCCATTGTTTCTCGATGGATCGAGATTTTAAAATTTTACATAATTTCCTTAATTTCAGGAACATTCTTCATAATTGCCTCAAATCCTAAATCACAGTTTAATAATATGCTATATTCTTCACATAACATACTGAAGTTAATATATTTATACAGAGTAGATTTTTTCATATTATATCTTGCTTCAATAAATTGTAGTTGTATTTATAAAATCCTTATCACAGAGATATCAATTTGCTGCTTGTTCGTCAACATCATATAAAGTTCTTTCACAAACCGTACAATAAGGATGTTTCCATCATTTCGAAAATCGTTGATTGGTTTGTCTTCTTCACATTAAATGCAAAACTTTTAATAAACGAATTGAACAACTGAAGTATGTAGTAAATCTAGTTAAAATAAAACTAGGCTGGATTTTTAATTAGCTTTTAGACTTTGTCTTTTGCATCTCACTTTCACAAAAGAACCTATGAATTCCTCATTATTTAAATCTTTAACTTTCTATCTGATAGATATAGGATTTAATACTTAATCTCTTTTAAAATATATGTTGTCCAATTACTGGTATAACCTCTTTCAAAGTGTTTTTTTTTATTATTATTATCTAGTAATCCTTACATGATCATATAAGGGTTAAACTTGGATTTCTTTCCACATCGTTCTAGATTCTCTTGAAATAGTCTAGAATGAATAAGCTCTTCATTTTCTTTTTTTACTTATTTCTACCGGTGTCATTTTTAATAGTATTATGAAAAGTATTATTATATTCTTCAACTATTTGATCTAATACATCATGATACTTTGTTGTGTTATAAGCAGTAAAATATTTTGATTTATTTTCTTTAAGTGTTCTATTCCGTCTCTCAGCGGTGAATATTAGATGGAACAGACGACTGGAACCTCCCAGCAGACCTTCCACACTGAAATCCCCCAGGTTATAAGGACGAAAAGGATAAAACCTGATATAGTACTCTAGTCAAACTCAACGATCAAAATTATCATGATTGAGCTGACAGTGCCTTATGAGAGCAAAATCAACCAAGCTCACCAGTACAAATCTGCAAAGTACTCCGACCTGGCCATTGACCTCCATTCATGACCAGAGTACTTGCAATAGAAGTTGGCGCGATAGGCATTGTAGGAGCATCGACTTATTCCCTCCTAAAACTAAAATTGTCACTATCTTTAGGCAATATTTTAACTTTATCATATTGAGTGTCATGTTTTAATAATGTGTCAATTATGAAATGGAAATCATAATTAGAACCATTGTGAACAAATATGGGAAATGTTTACCATCTCTAACTTCTTTTGCATTATATGATTGACATGAACTGCCACGACATTCAGCTGTTTAAAAAAATGTCAATATTAATAGCACTTTTTCTAATTGTTTCTTTGATATAGGTTTTATCATTTTTTGGGATTTTGAGAGGGCCATTTTTATAAGATTAAATTTCTGATAAGATACCTTTTCTTATACTTTAATTTTTCCATGATATTATACTCTTTGATAAACGGGGTTTCATTTTGTGAATTCTCGACAACATTGTTTATAATATATTATTTATTGTTAAAATAGTGTTTATGTTTTGCTGGTCTTCTACAATCTTTACATACAGAACTGAAACAAGAAGATTTACTTTGATCTTTATGGTATTCACTAAGTTCTTTAAATTAACAGCACTTGGAACTA
>JAXRKP010001209.1:50000-82500 GCA_037039925.1 Doris montereyensis
AAGCGATAGTTTGATATAGATAGCAGCTAAGCGATAGTTTGATATAGTAAGCGATAGTTTGATAAGCGATAGTTTGATATAGATAGTTTGATATTGTAAGCGATAGTTTGATATAGATAGATATTAGCTATTGTAAGCGATAGTTTGATATAGTAAACGATGTTTGATATAGTAAGCGATAGTTTGATATGTAAGCGATAGTTTTTGATATATTGTAAGCGATAGTTTGATATAGATATTAGCTATTGTAAGCGATAGTTTGATATAGATATTAGCTACTGTTTGATATAGTTTGATATAGATATTAGCTATTGTAAGCGATAGTTTGATATAGATAGCAGCTATTGTAAGCGATAGTTTGATATAGATATTAGCTATTGTAAGCGATAGTTTGATATAGATATAGCTAGCGATAGTTTATTGTAAGCGATAGTTTGATATAGATATTAGCTATTGTAAGCGATAGTTTGATATAGATATCTAAGATTTGTAAAATTTGATATAGATATAACACCTACTTGTAAGCGATAGTTTGATATAGTAATATTTTACTGTTGCTATCAATTTTAATTGATAGATTTGTATAGATATTTTAGCTATTCTCCGGATTTCGTTTGTCTCTTTGCCTTTGTAACCGTGTTTGATACTCATTTTTTCTTCTTTGTATTTTCTTCTCTTTTTGATATAGATATTTTTTTAGATTATTATTTCATTGTATTCTTTCTTCTTAGTTTGATGTCATCTTCCTTCTATTGTCTAATGGCGTTATCTTCTTGTTTTGAAATTGATTTCTAAGTTCATTATTGGTATCAAAATTTCATTCGTCTCAATTATCTTCTGCGTTTCATCGTTGATATAATTATACAGATTACTTGATTCAAAAAATATTGTTAATTATAAATTATACATAATTTTAATTCTCCTTTACATTAATCTTCATCTCTTTTATTTGAATGACTCGTAGTGTTTACATAACGCGTGACTTTCACTCATTTTCATTGTGTTTTCGTAAATCAACATTTGTATTTTATTTCTGGTTGGAATTTCTTAATACATTTTTTTCGTGGGTATATTTGGGACATTCATTTAGTTTACGAATAAATTTTAATAACGGGATTACCTTCATTTTATCTCATGATTGGGTTTTATTACCAGGTTACATTCATTTATCTCACTATTGGATTTTAATACCGGGGTTACATTCATTTATCTCATGATTAGATTTTATTACCGGGGTTATATTCATTTATCTCATGATTAGATTTTAATACTAGGGTTACATTCATTTATCTCACGATTGGATTTTATTACCGTTACATTCATTTATCTCATGATTAGATTTTATTACATTGATTTATCTCATGATTGGATTTTATTACCGGGGTTATATTCATTTATCTCATGATTAGATTTTATTACCGGGGTTACATTCATTTATCTCATGATTGGATTTTATTACCGGGGTTACGTTCATTTATCTCATGATTAGATTTTATTACCGGGGTTACGTTGATTTATCTCACGATTGGATTTTATTACCGGGGTTACGTTTATTTATCTCATGATTGGATTTTAATACCGGGGTTACGTTTATTTATCTCACGATTCGGTTTTAGTACTGGGGTTACGTTTATTTATCTCACGATTGGATTTTAATACCGGGGTAACATTCATTTATCTCACGATTGGGTTTTAATACCGGGGGTTATGTTGATTTATCTCACGATTGGATTTTAATACCGGGGTTACGTTTATTTATCTCACAATTGGATTTTAATACCAGGGTAACATTCATTTATCTCACGATTGGATTTTAATACCGGGGTTACGTTGAGTTATCTCACGATTGGATTTTAATACCGGAGCTACGTTCATTTATCTCACGATTGGGTTTTAATATTGGGGATACTTTCATTTATATCATGATTGGTTTTAATATGGGGTTACGTTCATTTATCTCACGATTGGATTTTAATACTGGGGTTACGTTCATTTATGTCACGATTGGATTTTAATACTGGGGTTACGTTTATTTATCTCACGATTGGATTTTAATACTGGGGTTACGTTTATTTATCTCACGATTCATTTAATAGGGTAACATTCATTTATCTCACGATTGGTTTTTAATACCGGGGTAACATTCATTTATCTCACGATTGGATTTTAATACCGGGGTTACGTTGATTTATCTCACGATTGGATTTTAATACTGGGGTTACGTTTATTTATCTCACGATTATATTTTAATACTGGGGTTACGTTTATTTATCTCACGATTGGGTTTAATACCAGGGTAACATTCATTTATCTCACGATTGGATTTTAATACCGGGGTTACGTTGAGTTATCTTACGATTGGATTTTAATACTGGGGTTACGTTCATTTATCTCACGATTGGATTTTAATACTGGGTTATGTTCATTTATATCATGATTGGTTTTTAATACCGGGGTTACGTTTATTTATCTCACGATTGGTTACCAGGGTAACATTCATTTATCTCACGATTGGATTTTAATACCGGGGTTCAGTTATCTTACGATTGGATTTTAATACTTTACGTTCATTTTTCGATTGGATTTTAATACTGGGGATACTTTCATTTATATCATGATTGGATTTTAATACGTTCATTTATCTCACGATTGGGGTTACATTCATTTATCTCACGATTGGATTTTAATACTGGGGTTACTTTCATTTATATCATGATTGGTTTTTAATCCCGCCGATACTTTGATTTATCTCATGATTGGATTTTAATACCGAGGTTACGTTCACTTATCGCATGATTGGATTTTAATACCGAGGTTACGGTCATTTATCTTATGATTGAATTTTAATACCGGGGTTACGTTCATTTATCTCATGATTGAATTTTAAGACCGGGGTTACGTTCATTTATCTCATGATTGAATTTTGATACTGGGTCAATATAATAACATTAATGAAAACCAACAGACTCATTGAATTTTAATACCGGGTTAACGTTCATAATAACAATAATGAAAACCAACAGACTGATTGAATTTTAATACCAGGATTACGTTTATAATAACAATAATGAAAACCAAAAGAGATCATAACAAAGATAAAATACCACAGTAACAAATGTGAAATGATGCAGAGACATATACTTCCAAGAAAGAACATTTCTCACCACCATACCACAGAGACAAATACTTCCAAGAAAGAACAGTTCTCACCACCATACCACAGAGACAAATACTTCGAAGAAAGAACATTTCTCACCACCATATCACAGAGACATATACTTCCAAAGAAAGAACAGTTCTCACCACCATATCACAGAGACAAATACTTGCAAAGACGGAACAGATCTGACCGCCATATCACAGAGACAAATTCTTCCAAAGACGGAACAGTCTTACCGCCATACCACAGGGACATATACTTCCAAAGAAGGAACAATTCTCACCACCATACCACAGAGACATATACTTCCAAGAAAGAACAATTCTCACCACCATACCACAGAGACATATACTTCCAAAGAAAGAACAATTCTCACCACCGTATCACAGACACAAATACTTCAAAGAAAGAACAGTTCTCACCACCATATCACAGAGACATATACTTCCAAAAGAAAGAACAGTTCTCACCACCATATCACAGAGACAAATACTTGCAAAGAAAGAACAGTTCTCACCACCATACCACAGAGACATATACTTCCAAAGAAAGAACAGTTCTCACCACCATATCACAGAGACATATACTTCCAAAGAAAGAACAGTTCTCACCACCATACCACAGAGACAAATACTTGCAAAGAAAGAACAGTTCTCACCACCATATCACAGAGACAAATACTTCCAAAGAAAGAACAGTTCTCATCACCATACCGATAAGACATATACCCGGAAGAAGGAAGCATTTTCAACATCATACTACAAAGACATATACCCCAAAATGAAGAGTGTTCATCACCATACTCCAACAATAGACGCCTCCTAAAAGGAAGAGTGTTCACCGTCATACCACAAAAACATATATGAAATTTGCTTACTTATGTTAGGATTATCCACTATTATTAGA
This sequence comes from Doris montereyensis, assembly GCA_037039925.1. NCBI lineage: Eukaryota > Metazoa > Mollusca > Gastropoda > Nudibranchia > Dorididae > Doris > Doris montereyensis. The sequence goes on from JAXRKP010001209.1 coordinate 54,067, forward strand.
ACGGGACTTGAGTTATATAAGCATAATTAATATTTTACCTGAAAGATTAAAGCATGTTTATAGAATTAGATAATTAATTATTTTCACTGAGGGAATTTAAAAATCTGAAAAATTGTTATTTACTTTCTCTCAGGGAAATTAATCTTTAAAAAGAACTGAATAATTATTTACACTCTTGTAATATGAAAATAAAAACTAAATATAGTTTAGATAAGCATATTAAACCAGTTCGTAAACAAAAAGAAACTGCTGCTAAGTATTGTTCAGCGTGTGAAAAATGAAAAACTCTTTGTGACGAATATGCTAACACTAAATATGGGAGATATATATATAAATGTAAAAATTGTTATAGAAATCATCCTATAGAACAAGACCAGTGATTTCACATTCTTGATGATAGAACAGATAAAGAATAGGAGATTTCTGATCATTGAAGTAATTATCCTCAATACATGGGCAGGGGAGAGGGGGTGGGAACAAATCTAGTCTATCATACTAGTGGATAGAGCAGTTCATTCCCGTCATAATGATATCATAAAACAGCTCCTCATTATTGATTCTTTGAATTTACAGGAATTTCTTTAGAAACGATACAGACCTTTCTTTCAACACAGCTATTATACAATAAAAGCCAGAAATATTATCTAAAATGTAGCAAGTCGATACTCATTTTGATCATCACAATCCATGCTATCCAAAACAAACGTATTTGAGGATATGTTATGAATATTGCCTTAGAGCGGCCGGAAAATACGGAACATATTTGGCGCACCTATTATCAAAGGCACCATCTCAAAATGAGTAAAATGGTGCTGGTGCACTTAAAACTGTGTCAATAAAAAGTAGTTGAGAGCCTCTAAAGGTTTTATGATGTTTGAAGGTTACTCTTTTCGTTTATGGAAGAAAAATGTGTTCAAATAGAAAATAAGAGAAAAATACGATATTCTCAAAACGTCCTTTTTGTTCATTATTTCCTATCTGCTTTTTTATTTCTCAACGTATCTTGATGCAATTTGCTATGGATAATGAGTGGGAATACAAAGAATTGATCAGAGGTTTTATTTTGCTATGCATTATAGTTTTGGAAAATTTTATTTTTTTTGTAGAATACTTTTTGTATATTTTTGGTTGTTCTCAAATGCTATTATCGAAAATCATAAAATCAAAACTTACTAATGAAACAAAAATCTGATTTGATCAAATTTATATATTGTATCCAATAAAATGTATGCCAAGTTTAAAAGAAATTTGCTGAAAAACGAAAAAGCCTATCGATATTAAATTTGGTGAAATTTGGGGACAAAATCCAAGATGGCCGCCGTTTCCATGGCAACCGGAAGCATCAAGAAAAAAACAACAACATATTTCAACTCAGTAGACCATGCCCATTACACCTATACAAAAGTTAATGTAATAGGAACAGAAGGAAAAATTTTCACTGAAGGACCCCCTCCCCCTCCCTTTAAGATAAACATTTATTGGATTATTGAAACTAAACTTTGAGAGTGAAATATTTTTATCAAAAGTTCTTTTTAAAGTATCATCAAGTACAATTGCATAACTTTTTTCTCTACCATATCTTTGATATTATTCAAACCAACATTTATTCTCCGTCTTGATTAATTTTTATTTTGTTCCAACCTATCCATGATATCTTTAAGTTAAGCGTAATCTTTATCCTTAATTTTAAGAATTTCATTTCCTGGTTCATCATTAAGTATTCTTATATTATTATCAACTTCTTGATTTCATGTTGTAAAAAAAGGGTGACCAAGTTCAATTTTTATAAAGAAAATAAATAGATTGTTACTTTTCTCCAAGATGAAATCTAGTAGTAATTTTTTCGGCTCGTAGATCTAATGGAATATTATTTTGATCAGTTATCTTTACATGAAAATATCTTATCTTATTTAATACCACAGGCAAATAGATTGGATTACCCAGTTTCTGAATAAGTTTGTATCCAGGTGATACTTTGGGAAAAATGAACAAATAACAGGCTCCCGCGATACATTTACGATTGATCCATTAATAACATTGATATGGATTAAGATGCTATTTATAGCTAGGATGTCTACAATATTTTCTGACTCGTGTAGTCCTCTAATACATTCATCTTTACTAAATCCTACTAATTTTTAATACTGTTATTATGAGTAAATTTTACTGTATATCCTTCTTTTATATCGAATATAGATTTAAACGTGATGAGTTCGACTGCATGTTTATCCCGGTTTTTTCTTATTTGTCTATTTATTTATTTATTTAGCCCATTATATTCATAAGACCCAACTGGAATAATAAGTTGTTTTGTTTTTTCCCTTTATTGAGTATTCGATTACGTTATTATGAGATGAAATGTTTGGAAAACTGTTGTAACTTTCCAGATCAGTTAATCCTATCTCATACTGTTTATTTGATTTTAATTGGAGAGCTTGATTAGATACTGTAGGAAAGACAGATTTATTTTTACTAACTATAATTTGAATATTGTCTTTAGGAGATGTATTTTTAATTAGTTGATCAAGCTTTTCAATGATTTCTTTTCAATTTTATTATCCATTTTAAAAATAGATTTGGGGAAATAGAAATTATGTATTTACCTTTCTCTATTGAAGATGAAATATTCTATCCATAACAAGAAAGTTATAAGGCCTTAACCAGCAAAGTTCACATAACTTTTTAAACCCATCATAATCCACATCCATTGAAACAGGATCTCGATAAATATCATATAAAATTAGTATCTTATCGAATAGTCTGCTTGGAAGTCGGAAGTAGTTTTGCGAAAGATAAAAACAATTCACGTTAGAATGCCTTCCCCTCTTATAATATCTACTCTGGCTGTCTACTCACGGTCCTCACTTGTGTCAAGCCTCTATGAGGGCACGCGCCATTCATTACCTATAGCATCAACCTCTTATCTGATGCGGATAGGTATTCTTCTTCATAAAACGCCCGCCGTAAGTGTTTTTGATTTCGCTTTTGAAGGATAGTAGTAGAGGATGGGGGTGTGTGTGCTCACCACGGATTCCCTAACCACCTTCCTACCTGAGACGGACATCATTTCCCATATATCCCACTCTCACATTTTCTCACACCCCACAACCCAAAACACAGACCAAACTTTAACCCACTGTGTATGTATCTGGCTCACCCTGAAGACTCCTTAAAAGAGATTAGTAGTAGGATCGGGCATGTCTGGTCCAGGCACGTCCGAAAACCCCTACTACTACGGAGCTAAGGGATACAATAATCAAACTCATGACTGGATTCAGCCTACCCCAAATTGTCTTTGAACCAACTAGACAGAACAGTACATTAGATTTAATTCTAATAAAGACCCGGATCTTGTAAATACACCAAAGATGTTACCTGGCATGAGCGGCCATGACCTAGAACTTGATACCATAAACATAACAACCCACGTAATGCGTTGGTATTTAAAATCGGAGATGTGGACGCTGTCAGGGAAAGTGCTTGATAACTTCCACAGCTTTTAAAAGGATGCCCTCAATCGAAATGCAAGCGAGAACAGAGACATTTCATTAGAGGACTTACTGTTACCGTATTCGACTCATGGGATATTCCACTTTTTTAAGTTTCCCAAATATCCCCAATGACCAACAACAAACCTGCATCGATTGCGTGGTCCCCGTCTTACCCAATCTAACTCCAATGGGGCCCAACAGATAGCAGAATTTGGATTAAGCTGGCAGGGACCCACAATTGGCCCCGAGCCAGCTGAGGTCGTGAGAAGTAAATCTCCGTTCTACGTGTTCTCTCGGAGCTGGGACGTCCCAAGTCCCTTTTAGAAGGAGAGGAAGAAGAATCATGTTCTATTTCAATGCACTTGCATGGGAACAACTTTTTGTTTTTAACTTCACTCACAGTTAAATGTCAATAGATGAAAGATTACGAGAATACCTTTTGTGCAATTGTTCCTATACGCAAGATTCAGAATTTAGTAATATTCAAGTCCAGTTATCCAAACAATGCTATCTAAAAATGTAAAAAACACGTTGACATATAATTGTTTTCCTTCCAACAACTCCACAGAGGCTTCCAGCGTTGAAACATTGTTAGAAGAAACTGGAGGATGTGGACCCTTTCAAGTGCTAATCATCATTTCCGTTCTTGGTCCTACGATGACCACTGCGTGGTCAGTGATGTTTATGTCATTTGGAAATTACAACCCTGGGTGGCACTGTGTGGACATAGAAACAAATATTTCCTCTTATTTGAACGTCACAGAACATGTGGACAAAAACGAGACTATGGCCAACGAGTGCGATGCTTTCAGGAAATGCAATGACGTCATCTATTCCAACGACACTTCAACACTTGTCACAGAGTGGAACCTAGCGTGCGATGAGTCGTGGGTCATTTCAATGATAACAAGCCTAAAAATTGCCGGAGCACTTATTGGAAACATCATAGGGGGTTATCTTAACGATTATTTTGGAAGAAAACCCTGTTTTTACGGGGGTCTCGTGATGGATGCTCTGTTGAACGTAGCATCTGCTTTTGCAGTCAATTGGCAAATGTACGCAGCTATACAGTTTTTGGAAGGCATTGTCCTAGGCTCAATAGTCATATCATTTACAACTTTCCCATTGGAGTTTATCGTCAAAAAGTGGCGATTCATCACCGGCACAATGCCATTTTGGAACATTGGAGGAATTTTGCTTTCGTGTGCAGCTATGCTTCTAAAAAACTGGAGATACTTACATCTGACATGCGCCGGTCTGTCATGCATTCTGGCATTGTCCGTCTTTTGTGTCCCGGAAAGCTTTCGCTGGCTGGCTGTGAGAGGAAAGTTCAGCCGTGCCATTCAAGTGGCTTTGAAGATGTCCAGGTACAATCGGAGACAGAAGGTACCAATGGACGTCATTCATAGAGTTCTACAGCAAATCAAAAATAATGACAAGAGGACAATATCTTACGGCATTGTTGCTTTGTATCGTTACGGGTCGCTGAAAAGGATGTTCGTTGTGAATATGTGCTGGATATCCTTGTCGCTTCTTTCATTTACTATCTTATTCAATGTAAAAAGCCTATCTGGAGATTTTTATATCAACCTTATGCTGGTTATGGCTCTGTCTACATTGAGCACTCCATTTATCGCTCCTCACAAATACAATCGGGAGGAAGCGATCCTGTCTTCTATTCCTGGGACTGATGATCGTTGGATATATTTCTTTGCTCATCATTTTCTTTTCCTCAGCCCACCTTGCCACGCAAGCCGGCATTACCAGAATAATCATCTTAACAGTGACGGTTATAGCTGATGCATGTTGGGCCACCATCTCCTTTTATGGCCCAGAACTCTTCCCCACTGTGTTACGCTCTATGAGTCAAAGTCAATGCAATTGCTGTGGCAAAATCGCTGCAATGTTGTCGCCATTCATAATTTTCACAAACCCACGAGACACTTACATTACATACCTCATTGTACTTAGCGTTTTACTCATCACCTGGCTATCTCTTTTCTTTATTCCTGAAACCAATGGTAAAGACCTGGTCGATTTAATCACATGCGAAGAACGGGAAAGAGTGAAACCATCCGACCATAAAGATGATGTACACTCACTTTAGACTGTCATGGACAGAGAAGATGAAATTCGTGTATCCAATGCAATTGACAGGATTGTGGATTCTGACGGGATTTGTTGTTTGGTAGACTATTCCCTGTTTGGTGTATCAAATGGCACATTAATACCTATCTCCATATGCTATCTTTTGTCGAGCCTTTTTCATCATACACCCAATGTTAATTTACAGGGATAGAAGGTCATAACGAAAACGAGGCTGAATCTACATCTGTGTAAAAACTATGCTGGTATTAGACTGCCAGTTTAAATTCACCCACCATTCAAAAACAAGTCCATGGACATATCCTCAATGTGTTGGTGGTGGTTTTATTACAATATGGGAATGGTGTTCCTCTGGAGCAATAGCATGTTTTGAATAATCAGAGTCGCTTTTTGAAATCGTTCTATTGCTTTCATATTTTGATCTATTCTGTGTGTGTGTGTGTGTGTGTGTGTGTATGTGTGTGTGTGTGTGTTCACGTCATGATAATTCTAAACCTTAATCAATAAACGACACAAGCAAGATGTCACCACCGCTCTATTTTGTTTTCTGACAATTTGTATTCTACGTTGTTTCCCCATTTCTAACGTGGCTACGTTGACATATCGTTATACATTGATCACTGATTTATTCCCTAAAGTTATAAGATGTCTATCATAAAACTGTATGGGTTACAACACCTCAAACATGAGTAATAATAAGTATATGTCTTCCACAAATGACAAAAGCACAATATTAGCGCCAATGTTAGTGTCGTTATTTTCAAAACTCATGTGTGCACATATTGGCCTCTTTGAAACTATCAGATGCATTTGAATGAAACTTGACATGGTGGTTCAAATTTCATTAAACCCCACAAAATACTTTTTCTACGATGAATAATCATCAATACATTACATTCATACAAATGTGTCGATTTGTTTGAGGGTTTTTCTTTATAGGTCATGAAAATATGATTTTGTTTAAGTACTCTATCCGAAACATGTACCTTTGCAATATCAGCTACGATTGGCCGACAATTATGGGAGACAATCTGCGCACCTGTCATTCCAATATGAGTATAAAGGACCTGAAGCAGTCGAAGTAGGATCGACATGAAGTATTTGATAGCGTCTCAAGATTGTATGATGTTTCAAAATATTGTATTATTTTTTTCTAGGTTTATATGCAAAAAAAAACATGAAAATAATGGAAACAATTGTTAAAAATTCCATTTTCTCAAAATGTTCTTTGACAGTTATAGGCGATTGACTTTATTTATTTTTTGTCCAATTCTCCCCAATTTTGGTATATAGCATTTATCACGCAATTCAAAATTTCATCCACTAACGATTTTTTACAGGATTTTTGTGTGATCAAATTTGCCAAAAACTGGACAGGTTGCCATATGCATTTTCTAAAAATTCATAAAATCAAAAAAAAAAAAATTTTGTTTTTTAAACTACTGGAATTAGCTGGATATTGAACCGAATAATGTGTGGGGTGAAGTTACAGCCAAGTTTGTTCAAAACCGTATGACAAAAAAAATAATATTTCAGCAAATTTAGACATGCCGAGTACAATTGTAGTGGTTAAAATAGATGATTGAAAATGAACAAAGGTTCGAGCTGGGAGTGCTGTAGGGGTGGCCGAATGGAGAGGATTTTAGGATTAGGTTTAGTAACTGTAAAAAAAAACATTAATTGATGCCACTTTACCTTATGGAAAAGAAGCTACGAAAGGGAAGCAACTCATTAATTTATTTTTATTTTTGGGCAGGGGGGAGGGGGTGTTCTTCAATTAAATGTATGATTTGGGAATCTTTTCTTTTTCAAATTGTTTCCTCTATTTAGTAATTTAGGAAACGGACTTTTGTATAGAAGATCTTGAATTAATATGTCGTGGAAGAAAATAAGGAGCGAAAAGCAAGGCTGCAAATGATGGTCGAAAATTCCGAAAAATTGAACAGTGAGATAAGTTCAACCCCAGCTCAAAACTGGAAGAAATGGAAAACCGCCGACGCAGTCAAAACAAGCCAAGATTGCTATGAAGTAACCGGACACACACAAAACAAGCCAAGATTGCTATGAAGTAACCGGACACACACAAAACAAGCCAAGATTGCTATGAAGTAACCGGACACACACAAAACAAGCCAAGATTGCTATGAAGTAACCGGACACACACAAAACAAGCCAAGATTGCTATGAAGTAACCGGACACACACAAAACAAGCCAAGATTGCTATGAAGTAACCGGACACACAAAACAAGCCAAGATTGCTATGAAGTAACCGGACACACACAAAACAAGCCAAGATTGCTATGAAGTAACCGGACACACACAAAACAAGCCAAGATTGCTATGAAGTAACCGGACACACACAAAACAAGCCAAGATTGCTATGAAGTAACCGGACACACAAAACAACCCAAGATTGCTATGAAGTAACCGGACACACACAAAACAACCCAAGATTGCTATGAAGTAACCGGACACACACAAAACAGCCGTGCAGGGATAGGAACATCTCAAGCAACATGGCGAGCAAAAGAGAAGGCAAAGAAAAGAATGACATGGTCCTCTAGGACGTAAGGCCTGACAACGACATTAAGCGAATTCAGAAAGCAGTTCAACATTCTCAGCAAGGTAATTGTGCAAGTACTGCGACAATGACACCCAGAGAGCGAAGTCATGACCAGAGTAAACTGACAATAGAAATTGGAGCATGGACTTATTCCCTCATAAGATTGTTACTATTTTTAGATAATATTTTAACTTGATCATATTGAGTCTCACGTTTTAATAATTCGTCAGTTATGAAATGGAAATCATAATTAAAAATCATTGTGAAAAAATACGGGAAATGTTTACAATCTCTAACTTCTTTTGCATTACATGTTTGACATGAAATACCACGATATTCATCTGTTTAAAATAATTATGAATATTAATAGCACTTTTTCTAATTGTTTCTTTGATATAGTATTTATCATTTTGGGATTTTGAGAGGGCCATTTTTATCAAATTGAATTTCTGATAAGATAAATTTTCTTATACTTTTATTTTTTCATGATAATGTATTCTTTGATAATCGGGGTTTCTTTCTATAAAATCTAGATAACATTTTTATCCTTCTTTATTTTTATAACCACTGGTCTTTGCATACAGAACTTACACATGAAGATTTACTTTGATCTTTATGGTATTCACTAAGTCCGTTAAATTAACAGCACTTGGAACAAGTTTTTCCTGCCATTTTTTTAATAATAACTATCAATTATATGATATGAGTGTAAGCAATCAGCGCAAACGATAACCATAGTCACAAACGCAAGCGATCAGCGTAAGTGATAAATACAAGCGATCAAGCGTAGTCACAAGCAATGTTTACACTAGCGAAGGCTTTTGAAGCGATAAAGCGATCAAGCAATCAAGCGATCAAGCGATCAAGCGATCAAGCGATCAAGCGATCATGTCATCAAGTGATCAAATGATCAAGTGATCAAGCGATCAAATCAGATAAATAGATCAAGCGATCAAGCGATCAAGCGATCAAGTGATCAAACGATCAAGCCATCAAGATCAAACGATCAAGTGATCAAACGATCAAGTGATCGATCGAGAGATCAAGTGATCAATTGATCACGTGATCAAGGGATCAAATGATCAAGTGATCAAGTGATCAAGTGATCAAGTGATCAAGTGATCAAGTGATCAAGTGATCAAGTGATTAAGTGATCAAGTGATCAAGTGTTCATGTGATCCCGTGATCAAGTGATCAAGTGATCAAGTGACCAAGTGATCAAGTGATCAAGTAATCAAGTGATCAAGTGATCAAGTGACCAAGTGATCAAGTGATCAAGTGATCAAGTGATCAAGTGATCAAGTAATCAAGTGATCAAGTGACCAAGTGATCAAGTGATCAAGATGACCAAGTGATCAAGTGATCAAGTAATCAAGTGATCAAGTGACCAAGTGATGAGGTGATCAAGTGATCAAATGATCAAGTGATCAAGTGATCAAGTCATCAAGGATCAAGTGATCAGGTGATCAAGTGACCAGGTGATCAAGTGACCAGGTGATCAAGTGATCAAGTAATCAAGGATCAAGTGATCAAGTGATCAAGTGATCAAGTGATCAAGTGATCAAACGATCAAGTGATCATGTGATCGAGTGATCAAGTGATCAAGTGATAGAGTGATCAAATAATCAAGTGATCAAATGATCAAACGATCAAGGGATCGAGGAATCAAGTGATCAAGTGATCAAGTGATCAAGTGATCAGGTAATCAAGTGATCAGGTGGTCAAGTGATCAAGTGATCAAGTAATCAAGTGATCAAGTGATCAGGTGATCAAGTGATGATCAAGGGATCAAATGATTAAACAATCAAGTGATCAGGTGATGAAGTGATCAAGTGATCAAGTGATCAAATGATCAAGTGATCAAGTGATCAGGGATCAAGGGATCAAGGGATCAAGTGATCAAGTGATCAAGTGATTAAATGATCAGGTAATCAAGTGATCAGGTGATCAAGTGATCAAGTGATCAAGTGATCAACTGATCAACTGATCAAGTGATCAAGTGATCAAGTGATCAAGTGATCAAGTGATCAAGTGATCAAGTGATCAAGTGATCAAGTGATCAGTGATCAAGTGATCAAGTGATCAAGTGATCAAGTGATCAAGTGATCAAGTGATCAGGTGATCAAGTGATCAAGGATCAAGTGATCGAGGTGATCAAACGATCAAGTGATCAAGTGATCGAGTGATCAAACGATCAAGTGATCAAGTGATCAAGTAATCAAGTGATCAGGTGATCAAGTGATCAAGTGATCATACGATCCAGGAATCAAGCGATCAAAACGATCAAACGATCAAACGATCAAGTGATCAAACGATCCGGGAATCAAGCGATCAAACGATCAAGTCAAGCAATCAAACGATCAAGCGACCAGGGGATCAAGTGATCAAACGATCAAGCGACCAGGTGATCAAGCAATCAAACGATCACGCAACCAGGTGATCAAGCAATCAAACGATCACGCGACCAGGTGATCAAGTGATCAAGCGATAAAACAATCAACCGATCAGGTGATCAAGCGATCAAACGATTAAGCGATCAGGTGATCAAGCGATCAGGTGATCAAGCGATCAAACAATCAACCGATCAGGTGATCAAGCCATCAAACGATTAAGCGATCAGGTGATCAAGCGATCAGGTCATCAAGTGATCAGGTGATCAAGTGATCAGGTGGTCAAGTGATCAAGTGATCAAGTGATCAAGTGATCAAGGGATCAAGTGATCAAGTGATCAAGTGATCAAGGGATCAAGTGATCAAGTGATCAAGTGATCAAGTAATACTACTACTACTACTACTACTACTACTACTACTACTACTACTACTACTACTACTACTACTACAACTACTACAACTACTACTACTACTACTACTACTACTACTACTGCTACTGCTACTGTTACCGCTACTACTACTACTACTAATAAAAATAATACTCCTACTACTACTACTACTACTACTACTACTACTACTACTACTACTACTACTATTACTACTACTACTACTATTACTACTACTACTATTACTACTACTACTACTATTACTACTACTATTACTACTACTACTACTACTACTACTATTTACTACTACTACTACTACTACTATTACTACTACTACTACTATTACTGCTACTACTACTATTACTACTACTACTACTATTACTACTACTTCTACTACTACTATTACTACTACTACTACTACTACTACTACTACTACTGCTACTACTACTATTACTATTACTACTACTATTACTACTACTACTACTACTACTACTATTACTACTACTATTACTACTACTACTACTACTACCACTATTACTACTACTACTACTATTACTACTACCAATACTACTACTACTACTACTACCACTATTACTACTACTACTACTACTATTACTACTACTAATACTACTACTACTACTACTACTACTACTACTACTACTACTACTACTACTAGTACTACTACTACTACTACTACGACGACTACTACTACTACTATTACTACTACTATTGAAACTGTTGATGCGGCTTAGCATTAGAGATCATGAATATGATAAGATACAACTATTATTATTATTATTATTCAGAGATGAAAGTGCATTGTTTTAGTGTTACAATGAACAATAATATTGTAGTGCTGTCATTAATGCTATTCATCAAACAGCAGGGATGTGCATTTATTCATTGCAAATATGAGTGAGAAGCGTGTGACCGGAAACTTTTGTTTGCCATGCGACGGAACAAACGACCATAAGCTTGACAACCGTTGACGGACGTTGGACTGAAATCATGGCTGCCCCAAGTGAAGGTAAACCATCATCGAATAGTTTTAATCATTTGATCGCTTGGTGCTAGTGTCATGGTTCTTTGGTAAACATTGGACATCTCAGAATCTCAGAAATCTAAACTAGCTCTTTCTGTGTCCATACTTGGTGATATATTGCAGACATACTTTTGAGGTTTTTACAGCATGTTGGTAATTACATTAAAAGTCAATACACGTTGTCACCAATCGCAAAATCGTATAACAATAGAAAGACAAATTTAGTGACTGTATATCTTTATTTCTATTTCTATACGTATTTTGTTTTATCTAAATCTAGACTAATATGATAATAATTTTATTTCATTATTTTTTGCTTTTCAAGATGACCACAAAGCTTGATACTAATTTTGAGATATTTTATATTCAAATTATAACTGACTCATAGTTATCTATAACATGGGACTTACATTTGCCTGTCATGAAAACGATATTACATATTGTAAGCGATAGTTTGATATAGATAGTAGCTATTGTAAGCGATAGTTTGATATAGAATATAGCGATATTAGCTATTGTAAGCGATAGTGTGATATAGCGATAATATAGATATTAGCTATTGTAAGCGATAGTTTGATATAGATGTTAGATATTGTAAGCGATAGTTTGATATAGATATTAGCTATTGTAAGCGATAGTTTGATATAGATATTAGCTATTGTAAGCGATAGTTTGATATAGATATTAGCTATTGTAAGCGATAGTTTGATATAGATATTAGCTATTGTAAGCGATAGTTTGAAATAGATGTTAGATATAGTAGCTATTGTAAGCGATAGTTTGATATAGATATTAGCTATTGTAAGCGATAGTTTGATATAGATAGATTTGTAAAATTGGTAGCTATGCGATAGTTTGATATAGATACAGCTATTGTACGATAGTTTGATATAGATAGTAGCTATTGTAAGCGATAGTTTGATATAGATATTAGCTATTGTAAGCGATAGTTTGATATTTTGTTGTAAGCGATAGTTTGATATAGTTGCTATCGATATTTTGATTTGAATTTTGTTTGGCGATATTTATAGAATAATTAGAATATAGATATTAGCTATTTAAGCGATAGTTTGAAATAGATGTTAGATATTGTCTAGTTTGTAGCTATTGTAAGCGATAGTTTGATATAGATGCTCGTTTATATGTTTGATTGATGTTTTGTCATAGTTTGAATCATTAGCTATTGTAAGCGATATTTGATATAGATAGTAGGTTGTAAGCGATAGTTTAATAGATATTAGCTATTGTAAGCGATAGTTTGATAGGGATATTCATTTAAGCGATAGTTTGATATGAACTTCAATAGCGATAGTTTGATTAGATATTCTATTGTAAGCGATAGTTTGATATAGATATTAGCTATTCAAAGCGATAGTGTTTGATATAGAATTAGCTATTGTAAGCGATAGTTTGAAATAGATATTAGCTATTGTAAGCGATAGTTTGATATAGATATTAGCTATTGTAAGCGATAGTTTGATATAGATATTAGCTATTGTAAGCGATAGTTTGATATAGATATTAGCTATTGTAAGCGATAGTTTGATATAGATATCTAAGATTTGTAAAATTGGTGCATGCGTCACTGATAAACACACCTACTAATATACATAGTAATGCCTTTGTCTTGTTAAGATATTTTATTGTAATATTTTACTGTTGCTATCAATTTTAATTTTGAAATTTGTTTGGATATTTATAGCTAATTCTCGGATTTCGTGGTTGTCTCTTTGTCTTTGTGACCGTGTTCTTCATGCTCGTTTATATGTTTGATTGTGTTTTGTCATAAATCAACATTTTAATTATTTTTTTCGGTTGGCATTTTTAATCAATTGTTTTGTGGGGATATTGGGGACATTCATTTATCTCACGATTGAACTTTAATACCGGGATTACGTTCATAGTAACAATAATGAAAACCAAAAGACATCAAAGCGAAGAAAAATTACCACAGTAACAAAAATGTGAAATGATGCAGTCTCATTGGTAATGAAAAGAAATTACAGATTGAACGGCTGATTGAGACTCACCAATCAGACAACAGCCTTGCGACAGAAGCACATTTAGATAAAGATGTATAAGATAGTAAGACCTTCTTTAACAATACGTGTCTCAACCCGCCGCCATGACGCAAAGACACATACCTCCGAGCAGGAAGAGTTCTCATCGCCATGACGCAAAGACACATACCTCCGAGCAGGAAGAGTTCTCATCGCTATGTCGCAAAGAGAGATGCACTACAGAAGGAAAGGTGCGCATTGTCATACCAAAAAGACATATATATCGAAATAAGAAGGATTCTAATCGTCATACCGCATGACATATTATATATCCAAATAGGAAGGATTCTCATTGTCATACAACAAGGACATATATATCCAAGTAGGAAGGATTCTAATCGTCATACAACAAAGACATATATATCCAAATAGGAAGGATTCTCATTGTCATACAACAAAGACATATATATCCAAATAGGAAGGATTCTAATCGTCATACCGCATGACATATTATATATCCAAATACGAAGGATTCTCATTGTCATACAACAAATACATATATATCCAATACGAAAGATTGTCATTGTCATACAGCAAAGACATATATATCCAATCAGAAGGATTATCATTCTCATACAACAAAGACATATATATCCAATCAGAAGGATTATCATTCTCATACAACAAAGACATATATAACCAATATTATCATTATCCAACAAAGACATATATATCCAAATAGGAAAGATTTTCATCGTCATAAAACAAAAACATAAAAATATCCTAGTAGGAAAGATTTTCATCGTCATAAAATAAAGACATATATATCCAAGTAGGAAAGATACTCATTGTCATAAAACAAAGACATATATATCCAAGTAGGAAAGATACTCATTGTCATAAAACAAAGACATATATATCCAAGTAGGAAAGATACTCATTGTCATAAAACAAAGACATATATATCCAAGTAGGAAAGATACTCATTGTCATAAAACAAAGACATATATATCCAAGTAGGAAGGAATATTGTCATACAACAAAGACACACACATATAAAAACAAAGACATATATATCCAAGTAGGAATATATATATATATAAAATAAATATATATATATCCAAATAGGACGCATTATCATTGTCATACAGCAAAGACATATATATCCAAATAGGAAGAATTATCATCGTTATACAACAAAGACATATATATATCCAAGTAGGAAAGATTCTCATCGTTATACAACAAAGGCATAGATATCTAATTGAAAAGATTCTCATCGTTATACAACAAAGACATATATATCTAATTGAAAAGATTCTCATCGTTATACAACAAAGACATATATATCTAATTGAAAAGATTCTCATCGTTATACAACAAAGACATATATATCTAATTGAAAAGATTCTCATCGTTATACAACAAAGACATATATATATGTAATTGAAAAGATTCTCATCGTTATACAACAAAGACATATATATCCAAATAGAAAGGATTCTTATCGCCATACAACAAAGACATATATATTCAAGTAGAAAGGATTCTTATCGTCATACAACAAAGAAGTATATATCCAAGTAGAAAGGATTCTTATCGTCATACAACAAAGACATATATATCCACATAGAAAGGATTTTATCGTCATACAACAAAGACATATATATCCAAGTAGAAAGGATTCTTATCGTCATACAACAAAGACGTATATATCCGAGTAGGAAGGATTCTTATCGTCATACAACAAAGACATATATATCCACATAGAAAGAATTTTCATAGTCATACATACATATATATATATATATATATATATATATATATATATATATATCTCCAAATAGAAAAGGCTTCTCATCCAAATACAACAAGGACATATAAATATATACAACAAGTGACATATAAATATATATATATATATATATATATATATATATATATATATATATATATATATATATATATATATATCCAATTTAAATAGATTCTCATCGTCATACAACAAAGACATATATATATCCAATTAAAATAGATTCTCATCGTCATACAAAAAAGACATCTCTAATTGAAAGGATTCTCATCGTCACACAACAAAGACATATATATCCAAGTAAAAGGATTCTCATCACCATACAACAAAGACATATATATCAATTGGAAGAATTCTAATCGTTATATAACAAACACACATATATATATATATATATATATATATATATATATATATATATATATATATATATATATATATATATATATATATATATATATATATATATATATATATATATATATCGAAGTAGGAAGGATTCTTATCGTCACACAACAAAGACACATATATATCCAATAAAAAAGGAATGTCATCGTCATACAACAAAGACAAATATATCCACGTAGGAAAGATTCTTATCACAAGGACAGATATCTCTTGGAAGGCAGATTTCTCATTACAATATCACAAAGACAGATACCTCTAAGAAGGAAGAGTTTTCATTATTATACCACAAAGACGGATATCTGTAAGAAGGACGAGTTTTCGTAATTATACCACAAAGACAGATATCTCTACGAAGGAAGGGTTTTTCATAATTATTCTACAAAGACGGATATCTCCAAGAAGGAAGAGTTTTCATAATTATACCACAAAGACGGATATCTGTAAGAAGGAAGAGTTTTCGTAATTATACCACAAAGACAGATATCTCTACGAAGGAAGGGTTTTTCATAATTATTCTACAAAGACGGATATCTCTAAGAAGGAAGGCTTTTCATCACTATACCACAAAGACGGATACCTCTACGAAGGAAGAGTTTTCATCACCATACCACAAAGACGGATATCTCTAGGAAGGAAGGATTTTTATCACCATACCACAAAGACGGATATCTCTAGGAAGGAAGGATTTTCATCACTATACCACAAAGACGGATACCTGTAGGAAGGAAGCGTTTTCATCACTATAACACAAAGACGGATATCGCTACGAAGGAAGACTTTTCATAATTATTCCACAAAGACGGATATCTCTAAGAAGGAAGGGTTTCCATAATTATTCCACAAAGACGGATATCTCTAGGAAGGAAGACTTTTCATAATTATTCCACAAAAGACGGATACCCCTAAGAAGGAAGGGTTTAATTATACCACAAAGACGGATATCTCTAAAAGGAAGGGTTTTAATACTATACCACAAAGACGGATATCTCTAAGAAGGAAGGGTTTTAATCACTATATCACAAAGACGGATATCTCTAAGAAGGAAGGGTTTTAATCACTATACCACAAAGACGGATACCTCTAAGAAGGAAGAGTTTTCCAAATTTTACCACAAAGACGGATATCTCTAAGAAGGAAGAGTTTTCCAAATTTTACCACAAAGACGGATATCTCTACGAAGGGTTTTCATCACTATACCACAAAGACGGATATCTCTAAGAAGGAAGAGTTTTCATAATTATACCACAAAGACGGATACCTCTAAGAAGGAAGAGTTTTCATTAATATACCAAAAAGACGAATACCCTTAAGAAGGAAGAGTTTTCATCACCATACCACAAAGACGGATATCTCTAGGAAGGAAGAGTTTTCATCATTATACCACAAAGACGGATATCTCTAAGAAGGAAGGTTTTCATCACTATACCACAAAGACGGATATCTTTAAGAAGGAAGAGTTTTCATCACCATACCACAAAGACGGATATCTCTAAGAAGGAAAAGTTTTCATCACTATACCACAAAGACGGATATCTTTAAGAAGGAAGAGTTTTCATCACTATGCCACAAAGACGGATATCTCTAAGAAAGAAGAGTTTTTATCACTATACCACAAAGACGGTTACCTCTAAGAAGGAAGATTTTTCATCACAATACTACCAAGACGGATATCCCTAAGAAGGAAGAATTTTCATAATTATACCACAAAGACGGATACCTCTAAGAAGGAAGGGTTTTCATAATTATACCACAAAGACGGATATCTTTAAGAAGGAAGGGTTTTCATAATTATACCACAAAGACGGATATCCCTAAGAAGGAAGAATTTTCATAATTATACCACAAAGACGGATACCTCTAAGAAGGAAGGGTTTTCATAATTATACCACAAAGACGGATACCTCTAAGAAGGAAGAATTTTCATAATTATATATCTAAGAAGGAAGGGTTTTCATAATTATATCACAACGACAGATACCTCTGTTAGGGAAGAATATTCATAACAATACCACTAAGGAGGAAGGGTTCGCGACACCATACCCCAAATACAAATACCTCTAAGAAGAAATGGTTCTTATCACCATACCCTAAATCCAAATACCTCTAAGAAGAAATGGTTCTTATCACCATACCCTAAATACAAATACCTCTAAGAAGAAATGGTTCTTATCACCATACCCTAAATACAGATACCTCTAAGAAGAAATGGTTCTTATCACCATACCCTAAATACAAATACCTCTAAGAAGAAATGGTTCTTATCACCATACCCCAAATACAGATACATCTAAGAAGAAAGGGATCTCATCACCATACCCCAAATACAGATACATCTAAGAAGGAAGGGATCTCATCACCATACCCCAAATACAGATACATCTAAGAAGAAAGGATCTCATGACTATACCCCAAATACAGATACATCTAAGAAGAAAGAATTTTCCTGACTATACTACACAGGCAGATACCTCTAAGAAGGAATGGTTTTCATCACCATACCACAAAGACAGATACCTCTAAGAAAGGAAGGAAATGTCATCACCATACAAGCAAAGACAGATACCTCTAAGAAGGAAGAAATGTCATTGCATACTGCAAAGACAGATACTTCCGATAAGGAATAGTGTTCATCGCCATACTGCAAAGACAGATACTTCCGATAAGGAATAGTACTCATCGCCATACTGCAAAGACAGATAGCTCTGATAAGGAAGAGTGCTCATCGCCATACCACAAAGACAGATAGCTCCAAGAAGGAAGAGTTCTCACCGCCATACCGCAAAGACAGATAGCTCCGAGAAGGAAGAGCGCCCATCGCCATCAAATTGACATATCACAAGAACGAGATAGGAATGCGATCATCGAAATAATATGGACAAACATTTCTTTGACTTACAAAGACTCCTTTTTGGTTCTTTTTACAGACAGCCATCTAGTGAGATTGCTATTATGGAACACTTTTATGAGGTGTTAACAAAACTATTCCTGCTGGCGACTTCAAACTACCTGACATAAGATCGCTAACCCTGAAATAAAACAAGATCCATATTACCTCAAGGAGAGTAGTAGGAAGTCGGAACGTGTCTGGACCAGACAAGCCCGACGCCCTGGCACTAACCTCTTTTAAGGAGTCTGGAGCGTGTGCCAGATACATACACAGTTGATTCAAGTGGGGTCTGTATTTTAGGTTTTGGGGTGTAAGAATATGTGAGAGTGGGACATATGAGAAATGGTGTCCGCCTCAGGCAGGAAGGTTATCCAGGATTCCGTGGTGTGCACGCTTGATCCCCCTCCCTCCCCTAGTATTGTCCCCACTTTTAAGCGAAATCAGAAACATTTATGGTGGGCGTTTTGTAAATAAAAATACCCATGTGCCTCAGGTAAGAGGGTGGTGCTATAGGTAATGATTCACGCGTCCCTTAGTTCACGCTTGACACAACTGAGGACCGTGTGCATCGATTATTAAATGTTGGTGATGTGGATATTGTATGAAAATAATATTTTATGAAAATGACAGGGGGAAAAGGTACTATGTGTGGTGAATTAAATCACTTCATGAATATCATAAAAGTTATACAAAACCAATGGGTGTAAATTCAGTCTGTATAGATTGTAAAAGATCAGCTAAACAAAAACATTATCATAATAATAAGGAAAAGTGTAAGCAATGGTAACAAAGGTTTATAAATTTAAAATCTAATTATCAATCTGATTATTATTGTTATCAGAAAATTAAACTATAACATTTATTTTGCCTATCTAAAACGTATCGTATAAAATGGCTCCCATACAAACGAAGAAGTTAGTGACATTATTTATGAAACCATTATTGGTGATATTGATGAAATATATTAATAAACGTAAGGATAAAATTGTTATAAATAATACTCCAGCGAAATTTAAAATAATTTTATTATGTGATTTTACAACATCATTAGCAACACAGATAGTTGGATCTTTTTATAGTCATCCAATAGAAACAATAATGTCAACGAATACTATTGATATATATTTTGAAACACTATTAAATAGTTTTAATTCATGGATAGATAGTTATCTAGAAAGAGGTAGTGGTTCTGTATTCGATTAAATAATAGAAGCAAAAATGAAACATTCTTAAGTCAATTATCTAAAACATTCGTCATATAATCCTACTCCCTTTAAATCTTCAAATATAATTAATGTTAAAAATCTAAAAGACAATAAATGTTTCTTATGGTCTGTAGTAGCATAGTTATCTCCAGCAACAAAATCCAAAAAAAAATGTGAAGATGAAATAAATATCAGTAGAATAGAATATTCTGTATGTATTAAAGACATTCCAAAGGTTGAATTGATAAGTCTAGTTTATATCCATTTTATGTTTCTAATAATATATGCGATAGTATAAATGATATATCATATTTAGAATATGAAACTTATATTCCTTATTGCTTAATAGATAATCTTGAACGTTTTCTTCATGATAATAATAATAATAATAAAACTTTTATATTTAAAAATTGTTTAAAACATTAAATAATCACAAAGAAATATTGGGTAGATCATAAACATCGCAATGTTAAGATGCCTGAAGATGATATTCTTAAGTTTAAAAATTATCATTATAAATCTAGATCACTTACAGCAATCTATTCTGATTTAAATCAAATAATATTCCAATTCATACTTCATCACCAAATCCAAAACAATCTTATACTAATACAAAATATTTAAACAAGATATACATAGTTATGGTATATACATTAAATCGGATTATCCTAACGTATATGAATCTGAATATATTTCATATGCCGTGATGATGCTAAAAAAATATGTTGAAATGATTATTATGATTTTTCATGGAATACTGGATAGATTACCTCATTTTGAGAAAAAATAAACATTAATTGAAATTACAATAACAAAAAAATATATACAAATTCGAATAATTGTTATATGTGTGGAAGTTAGTTTACAGAAGATAACTGTAAAATAAAATAACATAATCATTATACATCAAAATATAGAGGTTTAGCATGTCGGTCTTGTAATACTAATGAAGTTAAATCAACGGGAGTTAATTTTAATTCCTGTCTTCTTTCACACTGGATCTAATTATGATTTCCGCTTTATAATAGAATAGGTAATGAAATATAAACCGGGAATATCAAAATTTAAACCGTTATCAAACATTTCAGAAGAATATATTTCAATTGATTATGGTAATTATAAAAACAATTAAGGTATTTTGGATTCATATAGATTCTTATCAAAAGGGTTAGCCGATGTTGCAAAATAATTAAATGAATTTCCAATACGATCCGAAGAGTTTAAAGGTGATATAGATTTAACTAAGTACAATAGAGTTATCCATATGAATATACAGACTCAATTGAAAGACTTGAAGAAACTGAATTACCCCTGAATTTATATATTCTATTCAACATTGATGAGAGAATGAATAACAGAAGATAAATATAAACATACACAAAGTATTTGGCATCATTATAAATGTAAAACATTAAAAGATTATCATGAGTTATATCTTAAAGCAGATCTATTGATATTAGCAGCCGTATTTGAAAAGTTAAGAGAGTTTTCTTTCACAATTGCATGAAATAGATCCTTGTTATTGTTTCTCTTCTTCGGCGTTAACTTGGCAATGTGGATTAAGATATATTAAAATTGAATTGGAATTACTTCAAAGTTATGATATGTTTTTAATGTTTGAAAAAGGAATATGAGGTGGGTTCTCAGGTTTGTTAGGACATAGATATGTAAAGTTTATAATAAATATATACCTGGGTATAAGGGAAAGTGTATGAAAATTAAATCTATCGGCATATCTACTAGTAAAATTACCTTGATTTCTAACTAACTCGCCCTCAATTTCTAGATAATTTTCTGAAATCTCTAGAAAACATCTTGATAGTTAATACTAATTCTTTTTTCACCACTTTGATTCTATTTTTATGAGATAAAAAGTTCGCTTCAAGAAATCCAATTTCATAATTTGTAATCTTTGACTTAGAAAAGGCAATTCGATTGATCAGATATTTGCCGTTATTCATTTTAATTTTATTTAGATTAACATGACTATCCACTTTAAGTTTTATTTGTTCTGGAGAAGATCTTTTAGCAAAGTCATTCTTATTTTTTAGGACAGTTATCCAAAATGGTTTACGAATATCTAACTTTTGAATAGTCATGTTTAATCCTTCGATAATAATGTCTTCTGGATTATTTTCTAATAAATATCCCGAAATAAGGAATGTTCAATCAGTTGGTGGTTCTTTCAGATCATTGACATCATGTTTTAACATTTGGAATAAACTCTAGAGCTGTTTGATTATTTTCCATTTTATTTGCATCGATAAAAACTTTACCATGATGTTTTGCTAATACTATTAAATCCTCATATTATTTAGCTCGAACCGGATTGCCGAATATTTTACCTCAGTTACATATTCTCAATACATACAGTGAATTCCCTTTACAACTAATTGTGTTTTTTTCTAACTTTGATATTAATATTCAAATCCTCTTATTTTTTAATGAGTTTCCATTTGTTGTTATGAAAAATGACATTCAATCGTTTGTTTTTTTCTCTCTTCTCTTTATCAAATAATGTTAGATCATCTGGTAAATGAATTTCATTTATTCCATACATACCATTACTATCTAATTTAAAACCATATAATCCATTCTTTTTTCCTTGATTATTAAACCCTTCTACATTTTCTAAATGACCATGATTCGTCTGGTGACTATGACAAGGAGATATCACTTTGTTTTCGTGATCGTACTCTTCGTACTAGTCTATGTAGCCAAATTTATTTATACTCATTTTACTGGTGATAAAATTATATCAATAAAATCAAAAGCATCATTTATTTTCTTTAAAACAAATAAGCAGAGGTGACCGCAAATATAATCAGATTTATGAATTTGATGAATATTGTACTCTATTTCCTTTCCTCGATAATTTTCTAATTCTAAAACGGGTTGAATACCATATAAACAAAAATAATATGTTTCGTTTTATCCTCACTATCTGCTAAATTAATTATTCCCGATTCTTTCTTACGCGGACTAGAGTGTAGTTAATTTCTTAAAAATACTCCTGTGAAATTTCTAATTTCTAATTCCATAACAGCTTCTATTAAATCGTAGATTGATAAGGGTTTGTTCTCAAGTGTCAAATTTTCAACACTTCAATATTCAGGCATTTATTCATTTATTTATTAAACATGGAAATATATTGTCTCAAATGTAAAAAGGAAAACAAACACTAGAAGTATTGAAAGAGTTTGAACTAAGAATGCTAGAGCTATTTTGAAAGCCTCCTGCATTATATGTATGGGCTAAGAAATCTAAATTTATTTCTATGAAAGAAGACGAAGGATTAGCAGATAAACTGCCCTTTGAATTACATTTGCCATAATCAATTAATAAAAAGCCCAATGTTATTGGCCCGGCTACTAAATTAGAACAACGTTTAAATTCAGATCATACACCGAAAGATAATTTAATTCCTATTAATGAATTCGACCAAATTGCTATGAAACTTGATATATGTTATTTCAAATTTCCAAATAATGTTTGTGATACAGATATGTTAAAAGAATTCGAATTTGCTAAAACGAAAGGATTAAAAGAATGTAGCAATAAAAGAGCAATTGCTAACATTGTCGGTATGAAGCGAACCCTGGGACTTGGTGCCAAATGACTAGAAGAAAGGGAGCCGCTTTCATCTGATCTTGCAAATGAACTATACAAAGTAATCATTAAGACACTTCCTAAAGGCAAAGTTATATCACATGGCATCGACAAAATATCCGCGGCAGATCTTGTGGACATGCAAAAGTATTCAAAACAAAATACACATTATAAATATATGTTATCATTCATAGATGTATTCAGTAAATATGCATGGGTCATTCCTTTAAAGGGATTAAACGGGATTAGAAGTAACAAATTGCTTTTAAACAGATATTTAAACAAAGAAAACCTGAAAAGATATGGGTCGACAAAGGGACCGAGTTTTATGACAACATTATTAAAGATTTACTTAAGAAAGAAAACATAGAATTGTATTCTACACAGAATGAAGTAAAATACTGTGTAGTCGAGAGACTGAACCGCACTCTAAACATGACACCAGTAGAAGGAAGTAAGAAAGAAAACGAAGATGATATTGATGAAAGAGAGTTTCAAGATGATTTGTGTGGCAAAAAGCTTCGATATAACTTTGGCGATAGAAGGAGAATTACTCAGTATAAAAAACATTTTGAAAAAGGTTGCACTCATAACGGGACTTCAGAATTCTTTGCTATTGATAAAGTATTACAGACTAATCCTATTACCTATAAATTCCGTGATTTACAAGGAGGTCATACGGTCTTTTTATGAGAATGAATTATTCAAAACAAAATTACAAATTTATAAAAAATGAAACTTCATGATCTTTTATTACCTAGTAAAAAATGGAGTGTAAAACACCAAACTTTATTAAAGAAATTCTCAACGATTGCGTTTCTAAAAATACATTGAAATTGTTTTATCAGCATGTTAAAAAGTACAAACTTGACAATGATGACTTTACACACTTCAGTGTAGAAAAACAGAAGAAAAACTATTGATCATAAAATTTCTATAGTTCAACTTGAAGAGAGGTTATTTAGAAACATAACTGAAGTACAAGATAACTAATCGTTAGAAATTAGTAATGAAGACTTAATTAATCATGATAAATTTTGGAGAAATTTAAAGGGATAATGAATCAAATTAGATATGAAGATATAAAAAATAAGATATATTTTCATGCTTTTTGATTTTATTTAGTACGCTTTAAAATATTATATACCGTACTCAAAATCATCATTCTTTAGATGAATTTAATGACTTTGCTGAAGAACAATTTCAGATGAAAATATTAACATTAAATGAATATATGAAATTTGCTTACTTATGTGAGTATTATCCATTATTATTAGTGTGACTTGAGTTATATAAATATAATTAATAATTTACCTGAAATTATTATCTTTTATATACAATTAGATAATTTTCTCTTGAGGGAAATGAAATATTTTTTAAAGATATATTTCTTTTCTCTAAGAGAAATAAATCTTTAAAAGAAATGAATAATTATTTACAATGTTGCTATTGTGATCAGAAAATAAAAACTAAATATAATTTAGATAAGCATATTAAAGCAGTTCGTAAACAAGATGAAACTGCTGCTAAGTACTGTTCAGTGTGTGAAAACTCTTTGTGATGAATATGCTAACACTAAATATGGGACATATATGAATAAATGTAGAAATCGTTATAGAAATTATCTGATAGAACAAGACCCGTGTCTAATATGCAGATTTTTTTATTAAAAGGTTTTTCCTTGGTTTCACACTCTCGATGATAGAACGAATAACGAATAGGAGATTTCTGATCAGATGAATATTTATTGGATTATGGAAACTAAACGTTAGAGCTTTAAGAGCGAATATTTTTATCAAAAGTTCTTTTTAAAGTATTATCAAGTACAATTGTGTAACTTTCTTTCTCTAACATATCTTTGACATTATTCAAACCAACATTTATTCTCCGTCTTAATTAATTTTTATTTCGTTCCCACTATACCATGATATCTTTTTGGAAGTTATGCGTAATCTCTATCATTTTAAGAATTTCATTTCCTCGTTCATCATTAAGTATTCTTATATTCATCTTTAGTAAATCGTATTTTGTTATACTGCTATTATGACTAAAAATTTTTACTGTATATCCTTCTTTTATATCTAATATAGATTTAAAAGTAGTTAAATTAGCGATGAGTTCGAATGCATTTTTATCCCCGTTTTTCTTATTTGTCTATTTATTTCTTTATTTAGCCCATTAAATTCATAAGACCCGACTGGAATAATAAGTTGTTTTGTTTTTTCTCCCTTTATTGAGTATTCAATTCCGTTATTATAATAAGATGAAATGTTTGGAAATCTGTAATAACTTTCCAAATCAGTTAATCCTATCTCATACTGTTTATTTGATTTTAATTGGAGAGCTTGATTAGATACTGTAGTAAAGACAGATTTATTTTTATTAACTATAATTTGAATTTTTTCTTTAGGAGATGTATCTTAATAAATTGATCAAGCTTTTCAATGATTTCTTTTCAATTTTATTATCCATCTTTAAAGATAGTTTTGGGGAAATAGACATTATCTAAGTTATGTCTGTATTTACCTTTCTCTACTGAAGATGAATTATCGATAACAAGAAATTTATAGGGATTTAAACGGCAAAGTTCAAATAACTTGTTAAACTCACTATCCATATCCATTGAAACATGATCTTGATAAAAAATGTTGTCAGTTGTTATTACCTTGTTTTAATAAACATATAGAATTATTATTTTTCGAATATTTTGCCTTGGAAGTCGGAAGTAGTTTTGCGAAAGATAGAAACAATCAACGTCAGAATGCCTTCCCCTCTTATAATATCTACTCTGGTTGTCTACTCCCGGTCCTCACTTGTGTCAAGCCTCAATGAGGGGACGCGCCATTCATTACCTATAGCATCAACCTCTTATCTGATGCAGATAGGTATTTTTATTTATAAAAAAACCGCCGTAAGTGTTTCTGATTTCGCTTTTGAAGGATAGTAGTAGAGGGTGGGGGTGGGTGTGTTCACCACGGAATCCTGGATCACCTTCCTACATGAGGCGGACATCATTTCCCATATATCCCACTCTCACATTCTCTCACACCCCACAACCCAAAACACAGACCAAACTTTAACCCACGGTGTATGTATGTGGCACACGCTCCATATCCCTTTAAAGAGGACAGTGGCATGGGGGTCGGGCATGTCTGGTCCAGACACATTCAACCCCCTACTACTAAGGAACTAAGTGATAAAATGATAAAACTCATGAGTGGATTCATTCTAACACAAATCCGAATCTTTTAGATACACCAAAGATGTTACCTGGCATGAGGGGCCATGACCTAGAACTTGATACCATAAACATAACAACCCACGTACTGCGTTGGTATTTAAAATCGGAGATGTGGACGCTGTCAGGGAAGTGATTGATAACATCCTCTTTTTTAAAAGGATGCCCCCAATCAAGATGCAAACGAGAACAGAGACATTTCATTAGAGGACTTACTGTTACCATATTCAAGTTTCCAAAATGTCCTCAATGACCAACAACAAGCCTGCTATTGAGAGCGAGCGTCTAGAGAGGCAATAAAGCAAGCTTCTGCAATGATTTTGGTACCCCTTCTTACCCGATTTAACTTCAGTGGGGCCCACCGATCGCCGAATTTGGATTAAGCCGCGGGGACCCACAATTGGCCCCGAGCCAGCTGAAGTCGTGAGAAGCAAGTCTCCGTTCTACGGGTCCTTTCAGACCTGGAACGTCCCAAGTCCCTTATAGAAGGAGATGAAGAAGAATTATGTTCTATTTCAATGCACTTGCATGTGAACAATTTCTGTTTTTAACTTCACTCAGAGCTAAATGTCTATTGGTGAAAGATTGTTCCTATATACAATATTTAGAATCTAGTGTATATAAAAGTCCAGATATCTCAAAATATTAAAACCACATTGCCATATATCTATTTTCCTTCCAACAACTCCACAGAGACTTCCAGCGTTGAAACATTGTTAGAAGAAACTGGAGGATGTGGACCCTTTCAAGTGCTAATTATCGCTACCGTTCTAAGCTCTCTGATGACCACTGCGTGGTCATTGATGTTTATGTCATTTGGAAATTACAACCCTGGATGGCATTGTGTGGACATGGAGACAAACATTTCCTCTTATCTGAACATCACAGAACGTGTGGACAAAAACGAGACTATGGCCAACGAGTGCGATGCTTTCAGGAAATGCAATGACGTCATCTATTCCAACGACACTTCAACACTTGTCACAGAGTGGAACCTAGCGTGCGATGAGTCATGGGTAATTTCAATGATAACAAGCCTAAAACTTGCCGGAGTAATTGTTGGAAACATCATAGGGGGTTATCTAAACGATTATTTTGGAAGAAAACCCTGTTTTTACGGGGGTCTCGTGATGGATGCTCTGTTGAACGTAGCATCTGCTTTTGCAGTCAATTGGCAAATGTACGCAGCAACACAGTGTTTCGAAGGCATTGTCCTCGGCTCAATAAGCATATCATTTACAATTTTACCATTGGAGTTTATCGTTAAAAAATGGCGATTCATCACCGGCACAATG
>JAXRKP010001209.1:87500-90000 GCA_037039925.1 Doris montereyensis
ACAGTCGTTTGCCAACATTGCCAAAGTCCATGGTTTGAGCAATTGTCTCTCAATGACGTAACTGTGACTAAGGCACGCCATTGAAATGACCCCTTCAGTTTAGTTCATAGTAGGAAGGTGTAATGAAATACTCACTGGACTTCTGTCAATGAGAAGTTTTAGCAGGGAAACTAATGAAAAGTCAAAGACAACAATTTCATATGTATCAACGCAAAAGGCATTCTGCGTGTGTATTTTTTTTAACAAAAAGGTTTATTTCTATCACAGTAAGCATAGTGCATTGAACGCAATAACAATAAAACGGGTTTGTAACGTACGTGATTCATAGAATACATACACATACGTAATAATGTAAATAATGTATGTAATATACAATTACATGGATGGCACAAGATGCAATAGTAATAATTATTCATTAGGGATTGAGAAAAATACACGTTGTCTACAAGTGATTAAAACAAATTAGAAATAAGAAGTCAAACTCTCTAAGGAAATCTTTTAATGTATATCAAAATACCAAACCTCTCACTGTCTTTGATATTTGCCAAACTGTAGGGCTGTGTTAAGCTTTGTCTGAAATACTCTTGCTTTTGTACATTGTTAGTCTTCAATGCCGTTGACATGTCACTCAAATAGATGTCTTCCATCTGTCTTCTTAAATACACTGCTTGTCGCCTTGAATACACTGTTGTCTTCAATACACTGTTGTCTTAAATACACTGGTTGTCTTAAATACACTGTTGTCTTCAATACACTGTTGTCTTCAATACACTGTTGTCTTAAATACACTGTTGTCTTAAATACACTGTTGTCTTAAATACACTGTTGTCTTAAATACACTGTTGTCTTAAATACACTGGTTGTCGTCTTAAATACACTGTTGTCTTAAATATACTGTTGTTTTAAATACACTGTTGTCTTAAATACACTGTTGTCTTAAATACACTGTTGTCTTAAATACACTGGTTGTCGTCTTGAATACACTGTTGTCTTAAATACACTGTTGTCTTAAATACACTGTTGTCTTAAATACACTGGTTGTCGTCTTGAACTGTTGTCTTAAATACACTGTTGTCTTAAATACACTGTTGTCTTAAATACACTGTTGTCTTAAATATACTGTTGTCTTAAATACACTGTTCGAACCTTCAAAAATTTCCAACTGTGACCTTGACCTCTTTCTTAGTTTAAGATAAATTGCGTGCTGGCCTTATAGAATGTGCTATCATTTAGAACGTTTTCATCTGCACTCTATTTGTGGCTAGTGTCACCAGTGGCCGATTTGTTAAGCTGTCGAGCTTCGGAACATGAAGTCCAGGGTTCGAATCCTAGCTAAGCTAGGTCTGACGTTGCGTTCCTTGGGAAATACACTTATCACGCATATTGTCCACTCGACGCAGATAAAACAAATTGGTACTAGCCTATGAATTAAAAGCTGCGTCCAACTAGCATGATGTCCAGGGGGTGATTATCCTGACCTGTTTCACCTCATGCTACATATACTCGAAAACGTTCCGACACTATAAGCCGTTATGCCCTTGAAGGAACTCTACTTTAATCATTCTTGTTAGCTCAGATATATATATTTTCTGTCTGTCTGTCTGTCTGTCTGTCTGTCTGTCTGTCTGTCTGTCTGTCTGTCTGTCTGTCTGTCTGTCTGTCTGTCTGTCTGTCTGTCTGTCTGTCTGTCTGTCTGTCTGTCTGTCTCTGTCTCTCTCTCTCTCTCTCTCTCTCTCTCTCTCTCTCTCTCTCTCTCTCTCTCTCTCTCTCTCTCTCTCTCTCTCTCTCTCTCTCTCTCTCTCTCTCTCTCTCTCTCTCTCTCTCTCTCTCTCTCTCTCTCTCTCTCTCTCTCTCTCTCTCTCTCTCTGGTGTCTGGTGTCTTTGGCAATATCTGTACGTGTCGAAGACCCCATGATATAGGCTAATAGAATTGCACAAATGAAGTTTTCAATGTTTAGTATCCCCTTAAAGATTTACCATCGCCTCATGTACTATAGACACTTCCTGGCATTTTTGATATCATGTCTGTCGTTATTTCATCTCTTTATAATGCCCGTTTTATTGTCTTCTCCGGTTAACTAATTACAGCAAATTACAAATTTTGATATTATTTCAAATGTTATGCCCCCATTTTCACCTCAGCAGCTCATTACCTGATTGGTTCTCCTACTAGAAATGAAATGATAAACGATAAAGATAAACATGGAATTATTGTCCATATCTCCGCTCAAGTGCAGGCTTACCGATTATACATTATTTATAGCCCAGCAGGCCATTTCCTTCAAAGTCCTTCTCATCTCTTGCAAAGGGATCTTTGGAATTGGACCCTTGCAAGGGATCTTTGGAATTGGACCCTTGCAAAGGGATCTTTGGAATTGGACCCTTGCAAAGGGATCTTTGGAATTGGACTCATGCAAAGGAATCTTTGGAATTGGACCCTTGCAAAAGGAATCTTTGGAATTGGACCCGTGCAAAGGAATCTTTGGAATTGGACCCTTGC
>JAXRKP010001209.1:102500-145000 GCA_037039925.1 Doris montereyensis
GTGAATCAGTGTGAGTACAGTTCTTATCGTGAACCAGTGTCAGTACAGTTGTTATCGTGACCAAGTGTCAGTACAATCCTTATAGTGTCAGTACAGTCATTATCGCTAATCAGTGTGAGTTCAGTCCTTATCCTGAAGTAGGGTCAGTACAGTCCTCATCCTAATTTTCTTTCAGTACAGTCAATATCGTGGATCAGTGTCAGTACACTTCGTATCGTGAATCAGTGTCGGTAACAACCTTATCGTGAATGAGTGTCAGTACAATCCTTATCGTGAATCAGTTTCAGTACAGTCATTATCGTGAATGAGTGTCACTACAGTCCTTATAGTAAACCAATGTCAGTACAGTCGATATTTTGAATCGGTGTCAGTATAGTCCTTATTGTGAAGCAGTGTCAGTACAGGTTTTACTGTAAATCGGTGTCAGTATAGTCCTTATCGTGAAGCAATCTTACTACAGTCATTATCGTGAATCACTATAAGTACCAATTGTACTACAATTGTTATCGTGACGCAGTGCTAGTACAATCCTTATCCTGAATGAGTGTCAGTATCATCCTTATCGTGAATCAGTGTGAGTACAAATTGTACTACATTTTTTATCGTGGCCAATTACCAGTGCTGTTACTATTGTGAAGCAGTGTCAGTACAGTCATGATCGTGACTCAGTGGCAGTACAATCGTTATCGTGAATCGGCGTCAGTACAGTGCTTATCAATATCCGTGTCAGTACAGACCTTATAATAAATCAGTGTCAGTACAGTTATTATCGTGAATCAGTGACAGTACAGTCATATTTGTGAAGCAGTGTCATTATGGTCATTACAGTGAATCAGTGTCCAGTACAGTTCTTATCGTGAAGCAGTCTCGGTACAGTTGTTATCGGGAACCAGTGTCCAGTACACTTTGTATCGAGAACCAGTATCCAGTACAGTTCTTATCGTGAACCAGTGTCCAGTACAGATCTTATCATGAACCAGTGTCAGTACAATCCTTAGCATGAATCAGCGTCAGTACAATCCTAATTGTGAAGAAATGTCAACGCAGACGTATCGTGAAAGAGCGTCAGTACAGTTCTTATCATGAAGT
This sequence comes from Doris montereyensis, assembly GCA_037039925.1. Classification (NCBI taxonomy): domain Eukaryota; kingdom Metazoa; phylum Mollusca; class Gastropoda; order Nudibranchia; family Dorididae; genus Doris; species Doris montereyensis. The sequence continues at coordinate 103,590 of JAXRKP010001209.1, forward strand.
AGTATCAGTAGAGTCCTTATCGTAAAGCAATGTCAGTACAGTTCTCATCCTGAAGCAGTGTGAGTAGAGTCACCGCCATGACAGCGTCAATACAGTCATTATCATGAATTTGTATCAGTACATTTCATATTGTGAACCACTGTCAGTACACTTCATATCGTTAGCCGTTGTCAGTACAGTTGTTATCATTAACCAGTGTACAGTACAGTTCTTATAGTGAATCGGTGTGAGTACAGTTCTTATAGTGAATCGGTGTGAGTACAGTTCTTTAGTGAATCGGTGTGAATCAGTCCTTATAGTGAATCAGTGTCAGTGGTCATTATAGTGTCACTACAGTCCTTATAGTGAATCAGTGTCAGTGCCGTCATTATAGTGAATCCAGTCCTTATAGTGAATCAGTGTACAGTCCTTATAGTGAATCAGTGTCAGTCGTCTTATAGTGAATCAGTGTGAGTACAGTCCTTTATAGTGAATCAGTGTGAGTACAGTCCTTATAGTGAATCAGTGTCAGTCCTTATAGTGAATCAGTGTCAGTACAGTCCTTATAGTGAATCAGTGTGAGTACAGTCCTTATAGTGAATCAGTGTCAGTGCCGTCCTTATAGTGAATCAGTGTGAGTACAGTCCTTATAGTGAATCAGTGTCAGTGCCAGTGTGTCCTTATAGTGAATCAGTGTGAGTACAGTCCTTATAGTGAATCAGTGTCAGTGCCGTCCTTATAGTGAATCAGTGTCCTTATAGTGAAGTGCAGTCCTTATAGTGAATCAGTGTCAGTGCCGTCCTTATAGTGAATCAGTGTCTTATAGTGAATCCGTCCTTATAGTGAATCAGTGTGAGTACAGTCCTTATAGTGAATCAGTGTGAGTACAGTCCTTATAGTGAATCAGTGTGAGTACAGTCCTTATAGTGAATCAGTGTGAGTACAGTCCTTATAGTGAATCAGTGTGAGTACAGTCCTTATAGTGAATCAGTGTGAGTGCAGTCCTTATAGTGAATCAGTGTGAGTACAGTCCTTATAGTGAATCAGTGTGTACAGAGTGAATCCAGTCCTTATAGTGAATCAGTGTGAGTACAGTCCTTATAGTGAATCAGTGTGAGTACAGTCCTTATAGTGAATCAGTGTGAGTACAGTCCTTATAGTGAATCAGTGTGAGTACAGTCCTTATAGTGAATCAGTGTGAGTCACAGTCCTTATAGTGAATCAGTGTGAGTACAGTCCTTATAGTGAATCAGTGTGAGTACAGTCCTTATAGTGAATCAGTGTGAGTACAGTCCTTATAGTGAATCAGTGTTAGTACAGTCCTTATAGTGAATCAGTGTGAGTACAGTCCTTATAGTGAATCAGTGTGAGTACAGTCCTTATAGTGAATCAGTGTGAGTACAGTCCTTATAGTGAATCAGTGTGAGTACAGTCCTTATAGTGAATCAGTGTGAGTACAGTCCTTATAGTGAATCAGTGTGAGTACAGTCCTTATAGTGAATCAGTGTGAGTACAGTCCTTATAGTGAATCAGTGTGAGTACAGTCCTTATAGTGAGGTCAGTGTGAGTCAACAGTCCTTATAGTGAATCAGTGTCAGTACAGTCCTTATAGTGAATCAGTGTGTCACTGAACCTTCCTTATAGTGAATCAGTGTCACTACAGTCCTTATCATGAATCAGTGTCAGTGCAATCCTTATAGTGAATCAGTGTCAGTGCCGTCCTTATAGTGAATCAGTGCCAGTACAGTCCTTATAGTGAATCAGTGCCAGTACAGTCCTTATAGTGAATCAGTGTCAGTACAATCCTTATCGTGAATCAGTGTCAGTGCAATCCTTATAGTGAATCAGTGTTGAGTGCAGTCCTTATAGTGAATCAGTGTTGAGGGCAGTCCTTATAGTTAATCAGTGTGAGTACAGTCCTTATAGTGAATCAGTGTCAGTGCAATCCTGATAGTGAATCAGTGTTAGTGCAGTCCTTATAGTGAATCAGTCTCAGTGCAATCCTTACAGTGAATCAGTGTCAGTACAGTCCTTATAGTGAATCAGTGAATCAGTGCAAGTCCTTATAGTGAATCAGTGTCAGTGCAATCCTTATAGTGAATCAGTGCCAGTGCAATCCTTATAGTGAATCAGTGTCAGTGCAATCCTTATAGTGAATCAGTGTCAGTGCAATCCTTATAGTGAATCAGTGTCAGTGCAATCCTTATAGTGAATCAGTGTTAGTGCAATCCTTATAGTGAATCAGTGTTAGTGCAGTCCTTATAGTGAATCAGTGTTAGTGCAATCCTTATAGTGAATCATAGTGAATCAGTGTCAGTGCAATCCTTATAGTGAATCAGTGTCAGTGCAATCCTTATAGTGAATCAGTGTCAGTGCAATCCTTATAGTGAATCAGTGTCAGTGCAATCCTTATAGTGAATCAGTGTCAGTGCAATCCTTATAGTGAATCAGTGTTAGTGCAGTCCTTATAGTGAATCAGTGTTAGTGCAATCCTTATATGAATCAGTGTCAGTGCAATCCTTATAGTGAATCAGTGTCAGTGCAATCCTTATAGTGAATCCGTGTTAGTGCAATCCTTATAGTGAATCAGTGTCAGTGCAATCCTTATAGTGAATCAGTGTCAGTGCAATCCTTATAGTGAATCAGTGTTAGTGCAATCCTTATAGTGAATCAGTGTCAGTGCAATCCTTATAGTGAATTAGTATTAGTACAGTCCTTATAGTGAATCAGTGTTAGTGCAATCCCTATAGTGAATCAGTGTCAGTGCAGTCCTTTATAGGGAATCAGTGTTAGTTCAGTCCTTATAGTGAATCAGTGTCAGTGCAATCCTTATAGTGAATCAGTGTCAGTGCAATCCTTATAATGAATCAGTGTCATTGCAATCCTTATAGTGAATCAGTGTTAGTGCAATCCCTTATAGTGAATTAGCGTCAGTGCAGTCTTTATAGTGAATCAGTATTAGTGCAGTCCTTATAGTGAATCAGTGTTAGTGCAATCCTATAGTGAACCAGTGTCAGTGCAGTCCGTATAGGGAATCAGTGTTAGTTCAGTCCTTATATGAATCAGTGTTAGTGCAATCATATAGTGAATCAGTGTCAGTGCAGTCCTTATAGTGAATCAGTGTTATTGGAGTCCTTATAGTGAATCAGTGTTAGTGCAGTCCTTATAGTGAATCAGTGTTAGTGATGTCTTATAGTGAATCAGTGTCAGTGCCGTCTCTATAGTTAATCAATATCAGTACAGTCCTTATAGTGAATCAGTGTCAGTGCAGTCCTTATAGTGAATCAGTGTTAGTGCAGTCCTTATACTGAATCAGTGTCGCTACAATTCTTATTGTGAATCAATGTCAGAGCAGTCCTCATGGTGAATCAGTGTCAGTACAATCCTTATAGTGAATTAGTGTCAGTGCAGTCCTTAGCGTGAATCAATGTCACTACACTCCTTATTGTTTAATCAGTGTCAGTACAATCCTTATAGTGAATCGTTGTCGCTACAGTCCTTATCGTGAATCAGTGTTAGTGCAATCCTTATAGTGAATCAGTGCTAGTACAGTTATGGTTTTGAACCACTGTCACTACAGTCTTTATAGTGAACCAGTGTCACTACAGTTCTTATCGTGAATCAATGTCAGTACAGTCCTTTTCATGAACCAATATCAGCACAATCCTTTTGGTCATCTAGTGTAGGTACAATCTTAATCCGGAATCAGTGTCAGTACAAACCTTATCGTGAATCAGTGTCAGTATAAACCTTATCGTGAAATAGTGTTAGTACAGTCTGTACTGTGAATGCGTGTCATTATCGTCTTTACTTGAGCTCTCTGACATGAATTATACAAATACTCACTGAATTACTTGCTGTTTGAATTGAAACATGTTGTTGCTCCATGCTTAGTCTCGATGAAATATGCTTGTATTCATTTGTTCATATTTTTTAAGTAAAATTTGATTTAAAGAGACGATAACGATATCAATGTTCGTAAAGCAATAGCAGAGCTCTTTTGCAAGCCAGTCAGTTGCTTCTATTTGAGGTTTACGTCATTTAAACCAGATCTTATCAGCAGGTTTTCATTTCTAGCACGCAATCAACCAAGGGCCGAGAGCTGAAAGGGATATCCGAAAGCCCAAGAGTTATAAACATTAAATCCCATGAAATTAAGTGATTTACATGATTACAGATGATTTCATAAACATCTCATTCATATATTGTTGTCCCGTATCGATTAAAGTCAATTTGCGAGGCGTTACTGACAAAGAAAAGAAAGAGAGAGAGAGAGAGAGAGAGAGAGAGAGAGAGAGAGAGAGAGAGAGAGAGAGAGAGAGAGAGAGAGAGAGAGAGAGAGAGAGAGAGAGAGAGAGAGAGAGAGAGAGAGAGAGAGAGAGAGAGAACATTTTACCCAATTCTTCAATAACGTGTTAAAATAAAGATTAGATTCTAAAAAAACAGAGTATCACGCTAAGAAAGGAATTGAAAATCATTACTTCGTCACCATTGCATGTATGTGTTTGTTTAAAATAATTTCTTTGTCACCACTGCATGTATGTGTTTGTTTGTTTGGGTTTTTTTCTCATTCGTTGCTATTTCTCTCTTTTAATTGCGTGCATGGCTGTCAGGGTGTGATCGTAATTGAGTGGAAAGTTTTTATCTATTTTGAAACTGTACACGAGACAGTGTCAATTGAGAATCAATGTAATTGCCACTACCTCAATCTGTGAAAGAATTAACAATTTATTGGTCTGGCAAATGGCATTGCCGACAGGAACTAACGCACGTGCCATTATTTCTGTTTGAGAGTGTGTTTTATATTTGCATTTCTTTTGGTAATATATTCCAATTTAAGTGTTGAGGTCAGAGGATTTGATAATTTATGAATGCTGATATATTATGCGATATGACTATATCATACATGACCATGTATTAGATCTAGTTCACATCTGTACTAAGCTTGTTTTATCTACTAGACACGTGAATGTGAATGAAGTTCCCACACCTCAATTTATTGATTGAGAAAATTCGACAATAGCAACTTGGACTAACGTCAGCTATGCCACCACTGTGAGACTTTAACTTTATTTAACACAATGTAAATAATCCGTTGATGTGGCAATCAAATCACTCCGGTGATGTATCAATGAAACCATTCCGATGTGATGTATCAATGAATCCATTCCGGTGATGTATCAATGAAACCATTCCGGTGATGTATCAATGAAACCATTCCGGTGATGTATCAATCAAACCATTCCGGTGATGTATCAATGAAACCATTCCGGTGATGTATCAATGAAACCATTCCGGTGATGTATCAATGAAACCATTCCGGTGATGTAACAATCAAACCATTCCAGTGATGTATCAATGAAAACCATTCCGGTGATGTATCAATGAAACCATTCCGGTGATGTATCAATCAAACCATTCCGGTGATGTATCAATGAAACCATTCCGGTGATGTATCAATCAAACCATTCCGGTGATGTATCAATGAAACCATTCCGGTGATGTATCAATGAAACTATTCCGGTGATGTATCAATCAAACCATTCCGGTGATGTATCAATCAAACCATTCCGGTGATGTATCAATGAAACCATTCCGGTGATGTATCAATGAAACCATTCCGGTGATGTATCAATCAAACCATTCCGGTGATGTATCAATCAACCCATTCCGGTGATGCATCAATAAAACCATTCCGGCAATGTATCAATCAAACCATTCCGGTGATGTATCAATCAAACCATTCCGGTGATGCATCAATCAAACCATTCCGGTGATGTATCAATCAAACCATTCCGGTGATGTAACAATGAAACCATTCCGGTGATGTATCAATGAAACCATTCCGGTGATGTATCAATCAAACCATTCTGGTGATGTAACAATCAAACCATTCCGGTGATGCATCAATGAAACCATTCCGGTGATGTAACAATGAAACCATTCCGGTGATGTATCAATCAAACAATTCCGGTGATGTATCAATCAAACCATTCCGGTGATGCATCAATCAAACCATTCCGGTGATGTAACAATGAAACCATTCCGGTGATGCATCAATCAAACCATTCCGGTGATGTATCAATCAAACCTTTAGGTGATGTGTTAATCAAACCATTTAGGTGATATATCAATCAAACCATTTAGGTGATGATACATCAATCAAACCATTTCGGTGATGTATCAATCAAACCATTCAAACCAGTGATGTATTAATCAAACCATTTAGGTGATATATCAATCAAACCATTTCGGTGATATATCAATCAAACCATTTAGGTGATATATCAATCAAACCATTTAAGTGATATACCAATCAAACCATTTAGGTGATGTATCAATCAAACCATTTAGGTGATATACCAATCAATCAAATCATTTCAAAAGTGATCAATCAAACCATTTAGGTGATATATCAATCAAACCAGGTGATTACCAATCAAACCGGTGATATACCAATCAAACCATTTAGGTGATGTATCAATCAAACCATTTAGGTGATGTGTTAGTCAAACCATTTGGGTATGTATCAATCAAAACCATTTCGGGTGATGTATCAATCAAACCATTTATTTGGGTGATGATATCAAACCAATCAAACCATTTAGGTGATATATCAATCAAACCATTTAGGTGTATCAATCAAACCAATCAAACCATTTAGGTGATGTATCAATCAAACCATTTGTGGTAATGTATCAATCAAACCATTTCGTTGATGTATCAATCAAATCAAACCATTTCGGTGATGTGTTAGTCAAACCATTTCGTTGATGTGTCAATCAAACCATTTCGGTGATGTGTTAGTCAAACCATTTCGTTGATGTGTCAATCAAACCATTTCGGTGATGTGTTAGGCAAACCATTTCGTTGATGTGTCAATCAAACTATTCCAGAAGGCAAGACAGTTGTTGCTATAGCGATGATCATCGATTCAAACCTGCGATGCTCCAAACTAGAGCTTTGTCTGCTTTTTTATTATTGTGACTGATTTTTTTGGCGCCTTTTTCATCATTTTATCAATCAACTCCATGTCTTGTCTTGTTTTCTGATATGTAAACCCATCCTGTAATACAAAAGTGACGTCGGTCTTGTTTTCTGATATGTAAACCCATCCTGTAATACAAAAGTGACGTCGGTCTTGTTTTCTGATATTGATGGCGTCTGGTTTATAACCGTGCAAGCGCGGAGATAGTGCTTTCGAGAAAAAAAATTAAAAATTGAATAAAAGTTTAATGCCGGCTTTAAAATAGAGATACTTAAGTGTATATACTTTGTATTTCCTTTGATACTATACACATGGCGGTTGTATGTAAAAATAATATAATTATTAAATAAATGCACTAGCATGTTTCACGTCGACAATTGTCTTAATGCACTTGCGTGCTTATCGCGTTGCACGATTACCGTTCGACACGCGTGACCCAATAGTCGACGGCGTATACACGCTTATCGCGCTGTACGATTACCGTTCGACACGCGTGACCCAATAGTCGACGGTGTATACACGCTTATCGCGCTGTACGATTACCGTTCGACACGCGTGACCCAATAGTCGACGGTGTATACACGCTTATCTTGCGTTGCACGATTACCGTTCGACACGCGTGACCCAATAGTCGACGGCGTATACACGCTTATCGCGCTGTACGATTACCGTTCGACACGCGTGACCCAATAGTCGACGGTGTATACACGCTTATCGCGCTGTACGATTACCGTTCGACACGCGTGACCCAATAGTCGACGACGTATACACGCTTATCGCGCTGTACGATTACCGTTCGACACGCGTGACCCAATAGTCGAAGGTGTATACACGCTTATCGCGCTGTACGACTATCACCCGTGAACAACCCGGTGAGTGACGGCGGCTGGCTGTTTCTTTAACCTCAATTTACTGGAGGATTGCTGTTTGGTTGGGGCATGAGTTTAATCATTATTCCAAGTGAACCCGTTACATCGTCTGCATTGGTATTGTTACAGGCAGAGAAGGGACAAAATGAATTGTGGCCAATTAAAGCTAAAGTGAACCATTGATAAAGCACATCTCCACGATTGAGTTGAATTTTCCGTTAGTTATCGTACAAGCAAAAATACCTTTCATGTCGTCATCAGAAGCGAACTGGTTGAAATAGACATGTAATACATAACAAACTAAACATTATGAGAGGGAAAACGGTGATTTAATACAATGTAATTTAAATTGGTTTACAGTGTGCGTATTTATTTTATCAATATTACAGTGTCAACATCTTACTTCCGTTTTGTGATTCAAACTAAAACTTATTTCTTTCCCTTTCGAAACATGGAATTCAGGTAACAGTTGACATATTTATAATAAGTTTGGGGAATATACAAATTTTACGAACAAAAAGAAATAAAATTACCAACAGGAAAATGGAGATGAAGCATGAAAAGGCTTATCAACGCTCATGTAATGACTTTGAATTTAAATACTTAATCTACTCATGGGGCAGTGAATCGTAATTGGAAGGACATTTCCTTTCTAAATAGTTGTGTGTTATTAGGACATTTTAAGTTTGAGTAGTGTGTGTCCTTTCTCTAAATAGTTGTGTGTTATTCATTTCAAGTTTGAGTTGTGTGTCCTTTCTCTGACGTTATTTGAGTAGTGTGTGTCCTTTCTTCAATAGTTGTGTTATTAGGACATTTCAAGTTTGAGTAGTGTGTGTCTGGTTTCCACAAATCAGTTGTGTGTTATTAGGACATTTTAGTTTGGAAGTGTGTGTCCTTTCTCTAGGACATTTCAAGTTTGAGTGTGTGTCCTTTCTCTAAATAGTTGTGTGTTATTAGGACATTTCAAGTTTGAGTGTGTGTGTCCTTTCTCTAAATCAATTGTGTTATTAAATGTCGTGTGTGTGTCCTTTCTCTAAATAGGTGTGTGTTATTAGGACATTTCCAAGTTTGAGTAGTGTGTGTGTGTCCTTTCTCTAAATTTGTTATTGGGAGAGTTTGAGTAGTGTGTGTCCTTTCTCTAAATAGTTGTGTGTTATTAGGACATTTCAAGTTTGAGTAGTGTGTGTCCTTTCTCTAAATAGTTGTGTGTTATTAGGACATTTCAAGTTTGAGTAGTGTGTGTCCTTTCTCTAAATAGTTGTGTGTTATTAGGACATTTCAAGTTTGAGTACTTTCTCTAAATAGTTGTGTGTTTTAGGACATTTCAAGTTTGAGTAGTATGTGTCCTTTTCTAAAAGTTGTGTGTTATTAGGAATTTCAAGGTTTAGTGGTGCGTGTCCTTTCTCTAAAAGGTGTGGGACTCTAAATAGTTGTGTGTTATTAGGACATTTCAAGTTTGAGTAGTGTGTGTCCTTTCTCTAAATAGTTGTGTGTTATTAGGACATTTCAAGTTTGAGTAGTGTGTGTCCTTTCTCTAAATAGTTGTGTGTTATTAGGACACTTCAAGTTTGAGTAGTGTGTCCTTTCTCTAAAAATAGGTGTGTGTTATTAGGACATTTCAAGTTTGAAATGTCCTAATAACACACAACAATTGTGTGTCCTTTCTCTAAAAGTGTGTTATTAGGACAAAGTTTGAAGTGTGTGTCCTTTCTCTAAATATGTGTTATTAGGACATTTCAAGTTTGAGTAGTGTGTGTCCTTTCTCTAAATAGTTGTGTGTTATTAGACACAAGTTTGGAGTGTGTTCCTTTCTCTAAATAGTTGTGTGTTATTAGGACAAACTAAATAGTTGTGTGTTATTAGGACATTTCAAGTTTGAGTAGTGTAAATGTGTCATTTTAGTTTTTTCTCTAAATAGGTGTGTTATTAGGACACAAGTTTGACCTAGTGTGTGTCCTTTCTCTAAATAGTTGTGTGTTATTAGGACATTTCAAGTTTGAGTAGTGTGTGTCCTTTCTCTAAATAGTTGTGTGTTATTAGGACACTTCAAAATAGTGTGTGTTGTGTGTTATTAGGACATTTCAAGTTTGAGTAGTGTGTGTCCTTTCTCTAAATAGTTGTGTGTTATTAGGACATTTCAAGTTTGAGTAGTGTGTGTCCTTTCTCTAAATAGTGTGTGTTAAAGGACATTTCAAGTTTGAGTAGTGTGTGTCCTTTCTCTAAATAGTTGTGTGTTATTAGGACATTTCAAGTTTGAGTAGTGTGTGTCCTTTCTCTAAATAGTTGTGTGTTATTAGGACATTTCAAGTTTGAGTAGTATGTGTCCTTCTCTAAATGGTTGTGTGTTATTGTTATTAGGACATTTCAAGTTTGATTTCTAGTTTGAGTAGTGCTGTCCTTTCTCTAAATAGTTGTGTGTTATTAGGACATTTCAAGTTTGAGTAGTCCTTTCTCTAAATAGTTGTGTGTTTTCTCTAAATAGTTGTGTGTTATTAGGACATTTCAAGTTTGAGTAGTGTGTGTCCTTTCTCTAAATAGTGTCCTCAAGTTTGATTAGGTCCTTTCTCTAAAGTTTGAGTAGTGTGTGTCCTTTCTCTAAATAGTTGTGTGTTATTAGGACATTTCAAGTTTGAGTAGTGTGTGTCCTTTCTCTAAATAGTTGTGTGTTATTAGGACATTTCAAGTTTGAGTAGTGTGTTCCTTTCTCTAAATAGTTGTGTGTTATTAGGAGTTTGAGTAGTGTGTGTCCTTTCTCTAAATAGTTGTGTGTTTTCAAGTTTGAGTAGTTGTGTGTCCTTTCTCTAAATAGTTGTGTGTTATTAGGACATTTCAAGTTTGAGTAGTGTGTGTCCTTTCTCTAAATAGTTGTGTGTTATTAGGACACAGTGTGTGTCCTTTTTCTAAATAGTTGTGTGTTATTGAGGACATTTCAAGTTTGAGTAGTGTGTGTCCTTTCTCTAAATAGTTGTGTGTTATTAGGACATTTCAAGTTTGAGTAGTGTGTGTCCTTTCTCTAAATAGTTGTGTGTTATTAGGACATTTCAAGTTTGAGTAGTGTGTGTCCTTTCTCTAAATAGTTGTGTGTTATTAGGACATTTCAAGTTTGAGTAGTGTGTGTCCTTTTTCTCTAAATAGTTGTGTGTTATTAGGACATTTCAAGTTTGAGTAGTGTGTGTCCTTTCTCTAAATAGTTGTGTGTTATTAGGACATTTCAAGTTTGAGTAGTGTGTGTCCTTTCTCTAAATAGTTGTGTGTTATTAGGACATTTCAAGTTTGAGTAGTGTGTGTCCTTTCTCTAAATAGTTGTGTGTTATTAGGACATTTCAAGTTTGAGTAGTGTGTGTCCTTTCTCTAAATAGTTGTGTGTTATTAGGACATTTCAAGTTTGAGTAGTGTGTGTAGTGTGTTTTTCTCTAAATAGTTGTGTGTTATTAGGACATTTCAAGTTTGAGTAGTGTGTGTCCTTTTCTCTAAATAGTTGTGTGTTATTTGGACATTTCAAGTTTGAGTAGTGTGTGTGTCTTTTCTCCAAATAGTTGTGTGTTATGAGGACATTTCAAGTTTGAGTAGTGTGTCCTTTGTCTAAATAGTTGTGTTTATTAGGACATTTCAAGTTTGAAATAGTTGTGTGTTATTCAATGACATTTCAGGTTTGAGTAGTGTGTGTCTTTTCTATAAATAGTTGTTGTGTGTGTTATGACATTTCAAGTTTGAGTAGTTTGAGTAGGAGTGTGTGTCTTTCTATAAATAGTTTTTGAGTAGTTATTGGGACATTTCAAGTGTATGTGTCCTTCTCTAAATAGTTGTGTGTTATGAGGACGTCCTTTTTCGATTTTCATCAGTGTGTGTCAAAGCCTTGGAGAGAGTGTGTTTCTATGTTGGTATGGGCATCCATCTGAGTAGATGATCAACTCCTCACTCACATATTGGTGTTAAATTGTGGCAAATGTAGTCACAGATAGATGAGGCAAATTCGTTGGAAGTCAATCCTCCTTCAACCTCATGCCAAATATAGCAACATACATCGGGTGTTGTGGAATCCATTAGTATAAAATTGGGCACACACAGCTTAGTCCTGTAGCACAGTGTTGATGCCTTGAGTGCAGGTGCTAACAAGACAGCTTGAAGGTCCATCGATATTATTTTGATCTTCCCATTGCTATTCGCTGCCAGTGTCTTGTCTTTACGTTTGGTTTGCTGTGCCCACTCTTTCGTTTGTCTGTGCTGGGTGTACGTAGCCTCATCAACGTTTTCCCCTTTGTACGATTCGCAGACATCGCACAAATCTTTCCGTGGCCGAAATATAGTATAGCATAATTTCTGGCATCCAACTCATTGACAAAGAATTGTCTCGATGCTGACATTTCCCCCCCCCCCCCCCCCTGCATTTTTTACACCGATATTTATATGCATAATACGCCTCCATTTTACTGTCAAATGAGCTATCAATGTAAATTGTTTTTAGTACTTTTCCTGCAGTAGCGGGCGGGCATGGAAGGAAGATAAGCTAAAAACTCTTTGCTGACTCGTCGTGTACATGCCACTGTTGGTGGTTTCGTCACTTGTCTGTCCATGTCACCAATGCTTACGATTTGCGCTCTGACGAAATATTGTGTCAATCCAGTCGTGTCCATCTTGTTTCAGCATTTGTTTCAGCATTTACCTCCTGAAGAGTTGTCGGCATTTTCTTGTGTTCCAATTGTATTTCCTGATTCCATGTCATGGCTTTCTCCATACAGTTGAAGTTCGCCAGATGCGTTCAATGTTTCTTCGTTTCTTCTCATTGATTCTTCCCTGGGTCAAGTTTCAATCTGTACTACTTCCTCATCAGTGTGTACAGTTGTGACGGTAGGAAGAAAGTTATCTGTATTATCAGTATCTCGTGTTTTGGTTTCAGTCAACACTGTTGACGCACAGTTTTCATTCTTGTCATTGACAATGGTGTCGAAATCAATTGGGTATTCAATCATATATGTGTTATCATTGCCAGTGTGATCAACAGCGGCCACTTGTTTAATGCTTGATTCATGCACGCTTTGACATTGCGGAAATATTGTATTTGCTATCATATTGCCATGCGTTAGAATACCATGTTTATCATTGACATTTGGAAAATAGCAACTGAAACTGTTATCTATCGTCAAATCCTGTTAACCGTTTAGAGTGTTGCTATCCACGTCAGTGAAAGGTACAAGTTCTGTATATGAGATATCATCTGCTGAAAAGATTCATGATCTGTTGAAAATAAGAAGACAGCAATAAAACATAAGCTTTATTTCATTGTTTAACAGAAAATGGGAATTGTATACACCAATACAATGCTTCACTTAAAACATAAACCACATCTCTGGCAATACATTTCTACAAATATATCAGTTGTGAGATGTTCCATACTGATATATTATAGCGCAAGAATTTTCGGCGATTATTTTCATTTTGTGAACGCATAGTAACATGTAACATTATAGACGTATTTCTGTGGAAATGGGTAACTGGTTAGGTATTTGGGGACAAACAATTCAAACAATTGAATGCCTAAAAGCGTAAGGTATATCAACTTGAGATGAGGTGTTTAAACTTTAGAAATTGTTCGTCACTTATCGTCCCAAAGGCAAAAACGAAATCTGTTTACAGGGCGACAATAATCATGAGTAGTGCAATATCATGAGAGAGTTCAATTTGGCAATGACGGTGATAATAATGTCGATGATAAGATGTATGATGAAAGAGAAGGTGGATAACAATAATTATTTTTGGTGATAAAGGAATGGCAAAGATGGTGATTTTATTTTGATGTAAGAACAAAAATTATCACCACACTCACCTAAAGGAAATGTCTTCAAGTGTTCGATATAGAAGATGTAGAATGTACAATGGTTCGATATAGAAGATGTAGAATATACAAGTGTTCGATATAGAAGATGTAGAATATACAAGTGTTCGATATAGAAGATGTGGAATATACAAGTGTTCGATATAGAAGATGTAGAATTTACAAGTGTTCGATATAGAAGATGTAGAATATACAAGTGTTCGATATAGAAGATGTAGAATATACAAGTGTTCGATATAGAAGATGTAGAATATACAAGTGTTCGATATAAAAGATGTAGAATATACAAGTGTTCGATATAGAAGATGTAGAATGTACAAGTGTTCGATATAGAAGATGTAGAATATACAAGTGTTCGATATAGAAGATGTAGAATGTACAAGTGTTCGATATAAAAGATGTAGAATTTACAAGTGTTCGATATAAAAGATGTAAAATTTACAAGTGTTCGATATAGAAGATGTAGAATATACAAGTGTTCGATATAGAAGATGTAGAATATACAAGTGTTCGATATAGAAGATGTAGAATATACAAGTGTTCGATATAGAAGATGTAGAATATACAAGTGTTCGATATAGAAGATATAGAATATACAAGTGTTCGATATAGAAGATGTAGAATATACAAGTGTTCGATATAGAAGATATAGAATATACAAGTGTTCGATATAGCAGATGTAGAATGTACAAGTGTTCGATATAGAAGATGTAGAATGTACAAGTGTTCCATATAGAAGATATAGAATGTACGTCAACCACAAATGTCTGTGGCCCTTAGACAAATATTGATGAATTCTATTGAGAGAGCCAAAAATGTTTCTGTACTTAATGATGACAATGACGATGATAAATAAGATGATGAAAAAGTTGCATGATGATGGTGATTATTGACGATGCGGGGGAGGGCGATGGTGCTGATTACCACGTGTGCAACAAACCATAATTACCACCACTACTACTACTACTACTAATACTACTACTACTACTACTACTACTAATACTACTGCTACTACTACTACTACTACTACTACTACTGCTACTACTACTACTAATACTACTACTAATACTACTACTAATACTACTACTACTACTACTACTACTACTACTACTACTACTACTGCTACTACTACTACTACTACTACTACTACTACTACTACTTACTTACTACTACTACTACTGCTCACTACTACTACTACTGCTACTACTGCTACTACTACTACTACTATTTCTACTACTACGTGCTACTACTACTACTATTACTATTACTGCTACTACTACTACTGCTGCTGCTGCTACTACTACTACTACTACTACTACTACTACTATTACTACTTAGTGTTACTACTACTGCTACTACTAATACTATTACTACTAATACTACCGTTACCACTTCTACTAACTACCACTACTACTACGGACTACTACCACTATTACTACTACTACTACTACTACTACTACTACTACTACTACTACTACTACTACTACTACTTAATGTTACTACTACTGTTACTACTAATACTAATACTACAACTACTCCTACTAATACTACTGTTACCACTTCTACTAACTACCCTACTACTACTACTACTGCTACTACTACTACTACTACTACTACTACTACTACTACTACTACTCCTACTACTACTACTACTCCTACTACTACTACTACTACCACTACTACTACTACTACTTACTACTACTACTACCACTACTACTACTACTTACTACTACTATTACTACTTACTATTACTTACTACTTATTATTACTATTATTGCTACTACTACTTCTACTACTAGTACTACTACTACTACTAACTACTAGTACTACTACTACTACTACTACTACTACTACTACTCCTTAATGGTACTACTACTGCTATTGCTAATACTGCTAGTACTACAAGTACTACTACTAATACTACTACTATCACTACTACTAATACTACTACTACTACTATTACTACTACTACTACTACTACTACTACTACTACTACTACTACTACTACTACTACTATTACTACTACTATTATTATTATTAGTATCTATCTATCTATCTATAATTGCTAACATGATTATCACACTTCTACTACAGCAACAATTACTACTATTACTACCTTTACTAATACAAGAACTACACTACTATTAATAACGATAATACTGATGATATAAACAATGGTAAATGTGATAAAGGCAATAATAAAGAATTCATCTTATCGTCTTTGATTATTATGGAGTAATTTTTGGAGAATATATTTAATGCTCAGGACCGCTGTAATAACAATAGTACGTTGACAGTCGATATCCCAGCAACCGCCCTGATGTGTATACAAGAATATACGTGTACACGCTGCTTACACGATTAACAATGCAGGTGGACACATCCTTTTGTCGGCGCTAATCATGCATGTGTCTTTTATGATTTTCAATAAGCAATATACACTAATTACAGGCTTATTGTGCCATAAAATATATTAAACTAACAACTTAAATGTACATAATGAGTAAAATTGCTTACCTTATTGTGAAATTGATATAAACATATTGGAGTAAATTAAAGAAAATAGATGACAACACACATCAACTCTTTGGCTGGTGGAACCACGGTTAGTGCGACACTCATTGACAAACTTGCGTCGTGGTTTGTTAGAGGTCGCGCAGATTCGCGCCAAAATATGGGAGATAATCGCTATGTTCTTTGTACATGGTTTAAAGCGTTGTTTTTCTTGAATTTTAGCTAATAATATTCACCAAGCCATATCTGGCACTTGTACGGTTAGAATCGGACACCATCGAATTAACCTGTCCCCGCGGAAAATTGCACATGAAGAAGCCAAAAATTGCATTCAAAATTTAAAAAATTGCATCCAAAAAAGGTAAAAATTGCAAGGAAAAATTGCAAATTTAAATCATTGTTTTCAATAAACAGCGCACAATTATTTCTTGTTTTTAATATTTTATTTCTAACTTACTAGTAGAACATCCATTCTCCGAATGGGAGGAAAAGAAAACAAAATAAAGTACAAAAAAATATGAATTTATATTTAAGAGATGTTAAATGAAGAGAGTCTACAGAGCCAAACTTTACCCGAATAAAAAGCCTTTTGTATTTCAATTTTGAGCTTACGAGCATTATATTTATATGGAAGACTCAATGTTTATAATGAGATGAGATCAACTACAAAAGAAAATCATTCCCAACAAATGTGTTGTAGTACAGGAAGAGAAGGCTCTGAAGACTCTCTTCATTTAACCCTCTTCTTCTGTCACTTAATATTAAATTATAGAGGGAAAAGCTCCTTTCTGCATCTGCTGAATTGACAGTGGCATACATATAACGCAATGCCAAATTTGAAAGGGTGGGAAGTTGTTCCTTGCAAGACTTTCAAAAAAGCTCCAGGTCTATGGAAGTGGTGGAATGATTCTTCACAGCTTGGGGTCCAAGGTGATTGCGATACTTGTGCAATTCATGTTCAGGCACACTGTCCAAGCCAGGCACCCCACTCAAGTCCAATTCTGGAAAAACTATCAACTTGGCTGGGTTGAAAAACATGACATTCTGGAGGAATTTAATTCCTGGCTGACCAGCAGGTGTCAAGTATTTGTCCAATTTTTGGGCTGTCAACGTGTATGCTGACGTGAAGTTGTCCTCCAGCAAAATCCTGCTGCACTGGTCCAAATCTTCTGTGAAGTACCTTTTAGCTTGGGCCCTAGAGACTCCACCATCAAAGGCAAATTCCATGTCCTTTAAAGTAGACCAAACCTGAAAATAGAATCATTGCAACAAGAGATTGAATGAAAGGCAAACCATTAATAATACAGCAGGGAAACAGATTAAGATCCCAAAACATTTTCACTAAGGAATGTTTCACATCTATATAACAAAAAAATACTGTTCCTATTTTCACCCCCCAAAAAAAAAAAATAATGAAAAAACTAAATAATATATATATATATATATATATATACATATATAAATAAAAATGCCAGTATGTCTACCAACAGCTGAGAGAAAATTACATCTGTATAGGTTTAGGTATCAGATTGTAGCCCATGTACACAAGTAAATGACATCTGTATAGGTTTAGGCATCAGATTGCAGCCCATGTACAAGTAAATGATACAAACACATAAGAGAGATGAGTTCAAACTTTAAACTTTTGCTTACCCACATGCTCTGCTGCCTCTACATAAGTACCGTACATATTGTAGCTGTCATTAATATTACTTGAGGGGTGAACAACATAATTTTATGTTTGAAAAAGAAAACAACCAAAAGCTGTCAATTGTACTTACATTCATGGCCATAGGTGACTGACTTTGAAAGAGATCAGTTGCCTCCACAAACTGCATGCTCTTCTCTTTGATGACGGTCCCGGGCTGTAGTCTTAGAGCCTTTCTTTGAGGTATCATTAGGCATGGTGTTTGATACTCAGAATAGTCAATAGCGTAAATTTGATCGAGATGAAGAGATGCAGGTTGAGTCAATCAGATTAAATTTAAACAAAGAATGAATTATTTACTTCCTGTGTTGTCAAGGGAAGTTACTCGCGAAATTTTAATAGTGTTGTGTGGCAGTGGCAGTAGCATTTTCCCATGTTTAGCAAATATAAATTATATACGACTCCATAACAGGGAAAATCATGAAAAATGCCAAAAAAAATCGCGGCATTTGTCAAAATTGCGGTTCCGTTGTGGTAAGTCCGAAAAATCGCGGTCGCAACGCGGCCGCAAGCGCCGCGATTTTCCGCGGGGACAGATTAACACCCATTATGTAATACAAAAATGGCGTCGATGTTGTTTTCTGATATGTAAACCCATCATGTAGTACAAATGTGGCGTCGATGTTGTGTTCTGATATGTAAACCCATCATGTAATACAGAAGTGGCGTTTGTTCTTGTTTTCTAATATGTAAACCCATCATGTAATACAAAAGTGGCGTTTGTCTTGTTTTCTGATATGTTAACCCATCCTGTAATACGCATCCTGTAATACAACAGTGGCGTCGGTCTTGTTTTCTGATATGTAAACCCATCCTGTAACTCAAAAATGGCGTCGGTCTTGTTCTCCGATATACAAACCTATCCTATAACACAAAAATGGCGTTGGTCTTGTTTTCTGATATGTAAACCCATCTTGTAACACAAAAATGGCATCGGTCTTGTTATCCGATATGTAAACCCATCCTGTAATACAACAGTGCGTCGGTCTTGTTTTCCGATATGTTAACCCATCATGTAACACAAAAATGGCGTCGGTCTTGCTATCTGATATGTAAACCCATCCTGTAACACAAAAATGGCGTTGGTCTTGTTTTTCTGATATGTGAACCCATCATGTAATACAAAAATGGCGTCGGTTTTGTTATCCGATATATAAACCCATCCTGTAATACAAAAGTGGGGTCGGTCTTGTTACTGATATGTAGACCCATCCTGTAATACAAAAATGGCGTCGGTTTTGTTATCCGATATATAAACCCATCCTATAATACAAAAGTGGCGTCGGTCTTGTTTTCCGATATGTAAACCCATGCTGTAACACAAAAATGGCGTTGGTCTTGTTTTCCGATATGTAAACCCATCCTGTAATACAAAATGGCGTCAGTCTTGTTTTCCGATATGTAAACCCATCCTGTAACACAAAAAATTGCGTCGGTCTTCTTTTCCGATATGTAAACCCATCCTGTAACACAAAAGTGGCGTCGGTCTTGTTTTCCGATATGTAAACCCATCCTGTAACACAAAAGTGGCGTCGGTCTTGTTTTCCGATATGTAAACCCATCCTGTAATACAAAAGTGGCGTCGGTCTTGGTTTCTGATATGTAAGCCCATTCGGTAATACAAAAGTGGCGTCAGTCT
This sequence comes from Doris montereyensis, assembly GCA_037039925.1. Lineage (NCBI taxonomy): Eukaryota > Metazoa > Mollusca > Gastropoda > Nudibranchia > Dorididae > Doris > Doris montereyensis. Next base: position 123,120 of record JAXRKP010001209.1, read on the forward strand.
TGTTTTCTGATATGTAAACCCATCCTGTAATACAAAAATGGTGTCAGTCTTGTTTTCTGATGTGTAAACCCATCATGTAATACAAAAGTGGTGTCAGTCTTGTTTTCTGATATGTAAACCCATCCTGTAATACAAACGTGGTGTCGGTCTTGTTTTCTGATGTGTAAACCCATCCTGTAATACAAAAGTGGCGTCGGTCATGTTTTCTGATATGTAAACCCATCCTGTAACACAAAAGTGGCGTCGGTCTTGATTATGTGTCAATGACTGATCAGTTTTGTACATTTCGCCAATGACCTGTCACTGACAGCTTTGTACATTAATCCAATGATCTGTCGGTGACTGACCAGTTTTGTACATGTAGCCAAGGATCTATCACTGACTGATCGGTTTTGTACCTCTATCCAAAGATCTATCACTGACCAAACAGTTTTGTACATCTATCCAAGGATCTATCAATGACTGGTCAGTTTTGTACATCTATGCAATGATATATCACTGACAGAATAGTTTTGGACATCTATCCAAAGATTTGTCACTGACAGAACAGTTTTGGACATCTATCCAAGGATTTATCACTGCCAGAACAGTTTTGTACATTTAGCCAGGATCTATCACTGACAGAACTGTTTTGTACATTTAGCCAGGGATATATCACTGACAGAACTGTTTTGTACATTTAGCCAGGGATCTATCACTGACAGAACTGTTTTGTACATTTAGCCAGGGATCTATCACTGACAGAACTGTTTTGTACATTTAGCCAAGGATCTATCACTGACAAAACAGTTTTGTACCTTTAGCCAGGGATCTATCACTGACAAAACAGTTTTGTACCTTTAGCCAAGGATCTATCACTGACAAAACAGTTTTGTACATTTAGCCAGGATCTACCACTGACAGAACAGTTTTGTACATCTATCCAATGATCTATCACTGACAGAACAGGTTTGTACATCTAGCCAAGGATCTATAAATGACTGATCAGTTTTGTACATCTATCCCAGGATCTATGCCTGACTGATTAGTTTTTTTACATCTAGCCAAGGATCAATCACTGACTGATCAGTTTCGTACATTGAGCCAAGAATATATCACTGACTGATCAGTTTTGTGCATTGAGCCAAGGATCTATCACTGACTGATCAGTTTTGTACATTTAGCCAAGGGTCTATCACTGACTGATCAGTTTTGTACATTTAGACAAGAATCTTTCACTGACTGATCAGTTTTGTACATTTAGCCAAGGGTTTATCACTGACTGATCAGTTTTGTACATTTAGCCAAAGGTCTATCACTGACTGATCAGTTTTGTACATTTAGCCAAGGATCTATCACTGACTGATCAGTTTTGTACATTTAGCCAAGGTCCTATCACTGACTGATCAGTTTTGTACATTTAGCCAAGGGTCTATCACTGACTGATCAGTTTTGTACATTTAGCCAAGAATCTTTCACTGACTGATCAGTTTTGTACATTGTGCCAAGGACCTATCACTGACTGATCAGTTTTGTACATTGTGCCAAGGATATATCACTGACTGATCAGTTTTGTACATTGTGCCAAGGATCTATCACTGACTGATCAGTTTTGTACATTTAATATAAAAGGATATATCACTGACTGATCAGTTTTGTACATTTAATATCCAAGGATATATCACTGACTGATCAGTTTTGTACATTTATCCAAGGATATATCACTGACTGATCAGTTTTGTAAATTTAGCCACGGATCTATCACTGACTGATCAGTTTTGTACATTGTGCCAAGGATCTATCACTGACTGATCAGTTTTGTACATTTTATGCCAAGGATATATCACTGACTGATCAGTTTTGTACATTTAATATCCAAGGATATATCACTGACTGATCAGTTTTGTAAATTTATCCACGGATCTATCACTGACTGATCAGTTTTGTACATTTAATATCCAAGGATATATCACTGACTGATCAGTTTTGTACATTTAGCCAAGGATCTATCACTGACTGATCAGTTTTGTACATGTGGCCACGGATATATCATTGACTGATCAGCTTTGTACATTAAGACAAGGATCTATCACTGACTGATCAGCTTTGTACATTTAGCCAAGGATCCTATCACTGACTGATCAGTTTTGTACATTTAGCCAAGGATCTATCACTGACTGATCAGTTTTGTACATTTAGCCAAGGATATATCACTGACTGATCAGTTTTGTACATTTAGCCAAGGATCTATCACTGACTGATCAGCTTTGTACATTTAGCCACGGATATATCATTGACCGATCAGCTTTGTACATTAAGACAAGGATCTATCACTGCCTGATCAGCTTTGTACATTTAGCCAAGGTCCTATCACTGACTGATCAGCTTTGTACATTTAGCCAAGGGTCTATCACTGACTGATCAGTTTTGTACATTTATCCAAGGGTCTATCAATGACTGATCAGCTTTTTACATTTAGCCAAGGGTCCATCACTGACTGATCAGTTTTGTACATTTAGCCAAGGTCCTATCACTGACTGATCAGTTTTGTATATTTAGCCAAGGTCCTATCACTGACTGATCAGTTTTGTACATTTATCCAAGGGTCTATCAATGACTAATCAGCTTTGTACATTTAGTAAGGGTCCATCACTGACTGATCAGTTTTGTACATTTAGCCAAGGGTCTATCACTGACTGATCAGTTTTGTACATTTAGCCAAGGATCTATCACTGACTGATCAGTTTTGTACATTTAGCCAAGGATCTATCACTGACTGATCAATTTCGTACATTTTATTTTAACATTAAATAATTACTAGAAGGGTTACATAATGGGGTGCGGGTGAGAAGAGTGGAAGAAAACGGAAAAATTCATTTGGCTGTAGAGTGTTTTACTGTCACATTACAGATTTTACACTTAGACATTCTTATGTAACATAGAAACATACAGGTACATGGACATAAATAAGATAAGATAATATGAGATGAGAGAAGAACTTTATTGTCCCATAATAGCACATTGGTTTGGTGTTACAATACCTTCAATATATTAATATGAAATACAACACAAATTATTCCGCACACACAAACAGCTTCCACACATTTAAGCATTACGAGATCAAAACTTGTATAACATTACAGCAAAGAATTAATACTTTTCTAATGCATGTAAACGTAGTCATTGCGTTGAATAATGTTCAAAAGAGCGGTGATGATAATGAGACTGCCGATGGTAGAGATAATAATTTTACAGATGATTGTAAGAATGATCTTTCATATCTTTCTTTATAACACAAAACAAATGGGTTTCTTGGAGCGTTTGGAAATTTTATTTGAGGTGTTAATGGGTGGCTTCAATTTTCCTTGAACAGTAAGAAATATAAATTCCGTCAAAGGATGGGAAATCTCGGTGGCTATGAGGAACAGTTCCATCATCTATGCTCAGTTTGCATACGGAATAAATGAAGTTTTGTATCTTTCTTTCTTTGTCCTTTTTGAATAATCTATGGCTGCTCATAATCCAAATTATAGGTGCAATGTATATGTCTGAACTTCTAGAATCGACAAAGCTTTTCAAGAAGTTCAACAAAGGGTGGTAATTTGTATTTCATTATCTTTGATGACTTCTATCGTGTTTTAATTTGATTTTAAGTACCATAATATTTGTTCCATAGCAAGTGATTCCAAAATTTATAGTATTTTCAATTATAGGTGAGTAAAACAACTTCATAATGGTATCACTGACATGGAGAAAATTCAGTTTTCTAAAAAAGAACAGTCTCTGATCTAAAGTTTTCAAAAGATTTTCAACATTCCAATCGAATATGAATATTTAGTCCTAGTTATTTGTATGAGGTAACAAATTTTACATTTGTTTCCATTTATAACTGTTAGTGCAATATGATCTCTCTTTTTTCTAAACTCAAATACAAATTATTTTCGTTTTATAGGCATTGTCAGTTGTAAGTACTTCTAGTACTATTTCAGCGAGCAAAGCCTAACACGCTTCTAAATCCACGAGAAGAAGCAAGGTCAAAGAGGTGAAAAGGTCCAGTCGTGTGGCCCAGCACCCACCTTGGTCTCAAAACATGACACATGTTTACCTGTGTGGACAGAGGCATTTGAATACAAGGTGGGAACAGTGTGTGTATACCAATACCATGAAAAGAAACAACTAGTAACGTTGGCGCTGATGAAGCGCCATTGTCATAATTTGTCGAAGATATATACTTATTATTAAACAGATTTGAGGTGTTAAATATTATGTAACAAATAAATATCTGTGATACACATGTTATAATCGTACAGAAAAAAGCAGTTATAAATGTATAATGATATATCATCTTACCCACATTAAACGTGGGAAAACTACATAAAATGAAAGTTGTCTGAAAACAGAAGAGAACAGTGGTGACATCTGCTTTTGCCGATTATTTGATTAAAGTTTAAAATTATCATGTTGTAAACACAGAGAGAGAGACTGAGAGAGAGAGAGAGAGAGAGAGAGAGAGAGAGAGACTGAGAGAGAGAGAGAGAGAGAGAGAGAGAGAGAGAGAGAGAGAGAGAGGGAGAGAGAGAGAGAGAGAGAAAGAGAGAGAGAGAGAGAGAGAGAGAGAGAGAGAGAGAGAGAGAGAGAGAGAGAGAGAGAGAGAGAGAGAGAGAGAGAGAGAGAGAGAGAGAGAGAGAGAGAGAGAGAGAGAGAGAGAGAGAGAGAGAGAGAGAGAGAGAGAGAGATCAAAACCTGAAAGCAATAGAACAATTTCAAAAAGCGACTCTGATTATTAAAGACATGCAATTGCTCCAAAGGAACACCATTCCCATATTGTAATAAAACCATCACCAACACATTGAGGATATGTCCATGGACTTGTTTTTGTTTTTTAAACTGGCAATCTAATACCTGCATAGTTTTTACACAGATGTAGATTCAGCCTCGTTGTCCTTATGAACTTTTATCTCTGTAACTTAACTTTTGGCACATAGTGAAAAAGGTGCAACAAAAGATAGTATGTGGAGAAAGGTATTAATGTGCCATTTAGTACACCAAACACGAAATGGTTTACCAAAACACAAACCCCAGAATCCAGAATCCTTTCAATTGCATTGCATACACGAATTTCACCTCCTCGTCCATGAGAGACAGTCTAAAGTCACTGCAAATCATCTTTATCGTCGGATAGCTTGATTCCTTCCCGCTCTTCGCATGTGATTAAATCGGCCAAGTCTTTACCTCTGGTTTCAGGCAATAAGAAAAGAGACAGCCATGTAATCACTAAAGCACTAAGTACAATGAGGTATGTAATGTAAGTGTCTCGTGGGTTTGTGAAAATTATGAATGGCGACAACATTGCAGCGATTCTGCCACAGCAATTGCATTGACTTTGACTCATAGAGCGTAACACAGTGGGAAAGAGTTCCGGGCCATAAAAGGAGATGGTGGCCCAAGATGCATCAACTATAATGGTCACTGTTAAGGTGATTATTCTGATAGTGCCGGCTTCAGTGGCAAGGTGTGCTGAGGAAAAGAAAATGATGAGCAAAGAAATATATCCAACGATCATCAGTCCCAGGAATAGAAGACAGGATCGCTTCCTCCCGATTGTATTTGTGAGGAGCGGGACGAATGGAGTGCTCAACATGGGCAGAGCCATAGCCAGCATTAGATTGATATAAAAATCTCCAGACAGATTTTTTACATTGAAATAAATGGTATAGGAAATAAGTGAAAAGGTTATCCAGCACATATTCACAACGAACATCCTTTTCAGCGACCCGTAACGATACAAAGCAACAATGCCGTAAGATACTTTCATCTTGTCATTATTTTTGATTTGCTGTAGAACTCTATGAATGACGTCCATTGGTACCTTCTGTCTGCGATTGTACCTGGACATCTTCAAAGCCACTTGAATGGCACGGCTAAACTTTCCTCTCACAGCCAGCCAGCGAAAGCTTTCCGGGACACAAAAGACGGACAATGCCAGAATGCATGACAGACCGGCGCATGTCAGATGTAAGTATCTCCAGTTTTTTAGAAGCATAGCTGCACACGAAAGCAAAACTCCTCCAATATTCCAAAATGGGATTGTGCCAACGACGAATCGCCATTTTTTAACGATAAACTCCACTGGGTAAATTATAAATGATATAAGTATTGAGCCGAGGACAATGCCTTCCAAACACTGTGTTGCTGCGTACATTTGCCAATTGACTGCAAAAGCAGATGCTACGTTCAACAAAGCATCCATCACGAGACTCCCGTAAAAACAGGGTTTTCTTCCAAAATAATCGTTTAGATAACCCCTATGATGTTTCCAACAAGTACTCCGGCAATTTTTAGGCTTGTTATCATTGAAATGACCCATGACTCATCGCACGCTAGGTTCCACTCTGTGACAAGTGTTAAAGTGTCGTTGGAATAGATGACGTCATTGCATTTCCTGAAAGCATCGCACTCGTTGGCTATAGTTTCGTTTTCGTCCACACGTTCTGTGATGTTCAGATGAGAGGAAATGTTTGTCTCCATGTCCTCACAATGCCATCCAGGGTTGTAATTTCCAAATGACATAAACATCAATGACCACCCACCGGTCATCAAAGAGCCTACAACGGAAATGATGATTAGCACTTGAAAGGGTCCACATCCTCCAGTTTCTTCTAACAATGTCTCAACGCTGGAAGCCTCTGTGGAGTTGTTGGGAGGAAAACAGATATATGTTAGTATGGTTTTTACATTTCTAGATAACGATGTTTGGATAACTGGAATTCAACATCACTAGATTCTGAATCTTGCGTATATGAACAATTGAACAGGAGATAGTCTCGTAGTCCTTCCTCAATAGACATTTAGCTCTGAGTAAAGTTAACAACAAGAAACTGTTCATATGCAAGTGCATTGAAATAAAACATGATTCTTCAATCAATAATACTTGAATAAAATGGAATATTCGATGACTCAAATACGGTAACAGTAAGTCCTCTTTTAAAGTGTCTCAGTTCTCATTGACATCTCGATGATTGAGGGCAGCCTTTACAGATAGCGTCGGTAAAACTGCGATTGAGGGCAGCCTTTACAGATACCGTCGGTAAAACTGCGATTGACGGCAGCCTTTACAGATACCGTCGGTAAAACTGCGATTGACGGCAGCCTGTACAGATAGCGTCGGTAAAACTGCGATTGAGGGCAGCCTTCACATATAGCGTCGGTAAAACTGCGATTGAGACCAGCCTTTACAGATAGCGTCGGTAAAACTGCGATTGAGGGCAGCCTTCACAGATAGCGTCGGTAAAACTGCGATTGAGGGCAGCCTTCACAGATAGCGTTGGTAAAACTGCGATTGACGGCAGCCTTTACAGATAGCATCGGTAAAACTGCGATTGAGGGCAGACTTCACAGATAGCGTCGGTAAAACTGTCTAAACGCAGGAGGCCGCCTGACGTAAATGTTTAGGAGAAGCAAAACACGTCATGGATAATCGAACACTATGCTTCGCTTTCTGGCAGAAAAGTGGAACTCTTTGTTTAACTCATGTAGGTAATATGAGTGTTTTTGTTGGTTTAAAGTCTCCAATATTGATAAGGGCGTAGACGAAGCATACATTTAATCATTTCAAGGACAAATGTCATATCCCACATATCGTGCACTTACGCGTTTAGACAGTTTCACCAACAATGTGGAAGTTATCAATCAGGACTTTCCTGACAGCGTCCACATCTCGGAATTTAAATACCAACACAGTACGTGGGTTGTTATGTTTACGGTGTAAAGTTCTAGGTCATGGCCCCTCAGGCAGGGTAACATATTTGGTGTGTCTACAAGATCAGGGTCTTTGCAAGGCGGTGATGAGAACCCTTCCTTCTAGAAGGTATCTGTCTTTGCAGGGCGGTGATGAGAACCCTTCCTTCTAGAAGGTATCTGTCTTTGCAGGGCGGTGATGAGAACCCTTCCTTCAAGGAGGTAGCTGTCTTTGCAGTGCAAGGATGATAACCTTCCCTCTAGGAAGTATGTCTTTGCAGTGCGGCGATGAAAACCATTCCTTCTAGGAGATATCTGTGTTTGCAGTACGGTGATAATAACCTTTCCTTCTAGGAGATATATGTCTTTGCGGTGCGGAGTTAAGAACCCTTCCTTTCTAGAAGGTATCTGTCTTTGCAGTGTGGGGATAAGAACCATTCCTTCTGGAGGTATATGTCTTTACGGTGCGGTAATAAGAACCCTTCCTTCTAGGAAGTATTTGTCTTTGCAGTGCGGTGAAAAGAACCCTTCCTTCTAAGAAGTATCTGTATTTGCAGTGCGGTGATAAGAACCCTTCCTTCTAAGAAGCATCTGTCTTTGCAGTGCGGTGATAAGAACCCTTCCTTCTATCTAGGAGGTATCTTCTTTGCAGTGCGGTGATAAGAACCCTTCCTTCTATCTAGGAGGTATATTCTTTGCAGCGCGGTGATCAGAACCCTTCCTTCTAGGAGGTATCTGGTTTTGCTGTACGGTGATGAGAACCCTTCCTTATAGGAGGTCTCTGTATTTGCAGTGCGGGGATGAGAACCTTTCCTTATAGGAGGTCTCTGTATTTGCAATGCGGTGATGAGAACCTTTCTTTCTAGGAGGTATCTGTCTTTGCAATGCGGTGATGAGAACATTTCCTTCCAGGAGGTATCTGTCTTTACAGTGCGGTGATAAGAACTTTTCCTTCCAGGAGGTATCTGTCTTTACAGGGCGGTGATAAAAACTTTTCCTTCCAGGAGGTATCTGTCTTTACAGTGCGGTGATGAGAACCTTTTCCTTCCAGGAGGTGATGAGAACTTGTCCTTTATCTGTCGGTGATGAGAACCTTTCCTTCCAGGAGTTACATGTATCTGTCTTTACAGTGCGGTGATGAGAACTTTTCCTTCCAGGAGTTATCTGTCTTTGCAGTGCAGTGATAAAACCTTTCCTTCCAGGAGTTACATGTATATATGTCTTTGCAGTGCAGTGATAAGAACTTTTCCTTCCAGGAGTTATATGTCTTTCCAGTGCGGTGATGAAAACCTTTTAGAATTTCCTTCCAGAGTTACATGTATATATGTTTTTGCATTGCGTGATAAGAACCCTTCCTTCTAGGAGGTATCTGTCTTTGCAATGCGGTGATGAGAACTCTTTCTTTTAGAATGTATCTGTTTTTACAGGGCGGTGATGAGAACTCTTCCTTCTAGAAGGTATATGTTTTTGCAAGGCAGCGATGAGAACTCTTCCTTCTAGAAGGTATATGTTTTTGCAAGGCAGCGATGAGAACTCTTCCTTCTAGAAGGTATATGTTTTTGCAAGGCGGCAATGAGAACTTTTCCTTCTAGAAGGTATATGTTTTTACAAGGCGGCGATGAGAACTCTTCCTTCTAGAAGGTATATGTTTTTGCAAGGCGGCGATGAGAACTCTTCCTTCTAGAAGGTATATGTTTTTGCAAGGCGGCGATGAGAACTCTTCCTTCTAGAAGGTATATGTTTTTGCAGGGCGGCGATGAGAGCTCTTCCTTTTAGAAGGTATCTGTCTTTGCAGGGCGGCGATGAAACCCTTCCTTGTAGAAGGTATCCTTCTTTGCAGGGCGGCGATGAAAACTCTTCCTTCTAGAAGGTACCTGTTTTTGCAGGGCGGCGATGAGAACTCTTCCTTCTAACTTCTAGAAGGTATCTGTCTTTGCAGATTTGCGATAAAAATCTTTCCTTCTAGAAGGTATCTGTCTTTGCAGATTTGCGATAAAAACCTTTCCTTCTAGATGGTATCCGTCTATGCAGAGCGGCGATGAAAACCCTTCCTTCTAGAAGGTATCCGTCTTTGTAGGGCGGCGATGAGAACTCTTTCTTCTAGAAGGTATCCGTCTTTGTAGGGCGGCGATGAGAACTCTTCTTCCTAGAAGGTATCCGTCTTTGTAGGGCGGCGATGAGAACTCTTTCTTCTAGAAGGTATCCGTCTTTGTAGGGCGGCGATGAGAACTCTTTCTTCTAGAAGGTATCTGTCTTTGCAGGGCGGCGATGAGAACTCTTCTTCCTAGAAGGTATCCGTCTATGCAGAGCGGCGATGAAAACCCTTCCTTCTAGAAGGTATCTGTCTTTGCAGGGCGGCGATGACAACTCTTTCTTCTAGAAGGTATCCGTCTTTGTAGGGTGGCGATGAAAACCATTCCTTTTAGAAGGTATCTGTCTTTGCAGTGCCGTGATGAAAACGTTTCCTTCTAGAAGGTATCTGTCTTTGCAGTGCAGCGGTCGGAATTTGTCTTTCTTGGAGCTATCTGTCTTTGTGAATTGGCGGTGACAACTTTTCTTTCTTGGAGATATCTGTCTTTGCGGTATTACGGTGATAATTCTTATTTCTCAGAGTCATCTGTCTTTACGGTATGGTGGTGAGAATCCTTATTTCAAGGAGCTATCTGTCTTTGCAGCATGGCGGAGAACACTGATCCTCCTGGGAGCTATCTGTCTTTGTGGTATGACAGTGAGAACCTTCCTTCTTGAAGCTTCTTTGTGATATGACAATGAGAGCCTTCCTTCTTTGGGATATCTGTCTTTGTGGTATGACAGTGAGAGCCTTCCTTCTTTGAGGTATCTGTCTTTATGGTATGACAGTAAGAATGACATCTGTCTTTGTGGTATGACAGTGAGAGCCTTCCTTCTTTGAGGTATCTGTCTTTATGGTATGACAGTAAGAGCCTTCCTTCTTTGAGGTATCTGTCTTTGGCGTATGACAGTGAGAACCTTCCTTCTTTGAGGTATCTGTCTTTGCGGTATGACTTGAGAACCCTTCTTTCTTGGAGCTATCTGTCTTTGTAGTATGACTGTGAGAACCCTTCTTTTTTTGAGGTATCTGTCTTTGTGGTATGACAGTGAGAACCCATCTTTCTACCAGCTATCTGTCTTTGTGGTATGACTGTGAGAACCCTTCTTTCTTGGAGCTATCTGTCTTTGTGGTATGACAGTGAGAACCCGTCTTTCTACCAGCTATCTGTCTTTGTGGTATGACGGTGAGAACCCTTCTTTCTTGGAGCTATCTGTCTTTGTGGTATGCCGCTGAGAACCCTTCTTTCTTGGAGCTATCTGTCTTTGGGGTATGACGATGTGAACCCTTCTTTCTTGGAGCTATCTGTCTTTGTGGTATGACGGTGAGAACCCTTCTTTCTTGGAGCTATCTGTCTTTGGTGTATGACGGTCAGAACCCCTTCTTTCTTGGAGCTATCTCTGTCTTTTCTGGTATGACTATGAGAACCCTTCTTTCTACCAGCTATCTGCCTTTGTGGTATGACTCTGAGAACCCTTCTTTCTACCAGTTATCTGTCTTTGTGGTATGACTGTGAGAACCCTTCTTTCTACCAGTTATCTGTCTTTGTGGTATGACTGTGAGAACCCTTTTCCTTGGAGCTATCTGTCTTTGTGGTATGACTGTGAGAACCCTTCTTTCTACCAACTATCTGTCTTTGTGGTATGACCATGAGAGCCTTCTTTCTATCAGCTATCTGTCTTTCTGGTATGACTGTGAAAACCTTCTTTCTTGGAGCTATCTGTCTTTGTGGTATGACTGTGAGAACCCTTTTTCTTGGAGCTATCTGTCTTTGTGGTATGACTGTGAGAACCCTTTTTCTTGGAGCTATCTGTCTTTGTGGTATGACTGTGAGAACCCTTCTTTCTACCAGCTATCTGTCTTTGTGGTATGACTGTGAGAACCCTTCTTTCTACCAGCTATCTGTCTTTGTGGTATGACAGTGAGAGCCCTTCTTTTCTTGGAGCTGTCTGTCTTTGTGGTATGACGGTGAGAACCCTTCTTTCTTGGAGCTATCTGTCTTTTGTGGCATGACTGTGTGAACCCTTCTTTCTTGGAGCTATCTGTCTTTGTGGTATGACTGTGAAAACTCTCTTTCTTCTTTCTTGAGAACCCTTATCTACCAGTCTTTGTGGTATGACTGTGAGAACCCTTCTTTCTACCAGCTATCTGTCTTTGGGGTATGACTGTGAGAACCCTTCTTTCTACCAGCTATCTGTCTTTGTGGTATGACGGTGAGAATCCTTCTTGCTACCAGCTATCTGTCTTTGTGGTATGACAGTGAGAGCCGTTCTTTCTTGGAGCTATCTGTCTTTGTGGTATGACGTTAAGAACTCTTCTTTCTTGGAGCTATCTGTCTTTGTGGCATGACTGTGTGAACCCTTCTTTCTTGGAGCTATCTGTCTTTGTGGTATGACAGTGAGAACCCTTCTTTCTCAGAGGTACCTGTCTTTGTGGTATGACTGTGAGAACCTTCTTTCTTGAGCTATCTATCTTTGTCGTATGACTGTGAGAACCCTTCTTTCTCGGAACTATCTGTCTTTGTGGTATGACTGTGAGAACCCTTCTTTCTCGGAGCTAACTGTCTTTGTGGTATGACTGTGAGAACCCTTCTTTCTACCAGCTATCTGTCTTTGTGGTATGACTGTGAGAACCTTCTTTCTACCAGCTATCTGCCTTGTGGTATGACTGTGAGAACCTTCTTTCTACCAGCTATCTGTCTTTGTGGTATGACTGTGAGAACCCTTCTTTCTACCAGCTATCTGTCTTTGTGGTATGACTGTGAGAACCTTCTTTCTACCAGCTATCTGCCTTTGTGGTATGACTGTGAGAACCTTCTTTCTACCAGCTATCTGCCTTTGTGGTATGACTGTGAGAACCTTCTTTCTACCAGCTATCTGTCTTTGTGGTATGACTGTGAGAACCTTCTTTCTACCAGCTATCTGCCTTTGTGGTATGACTGTGAGAACCTTCTTTCTACCAGCTATATGCCTTTGTGGCGAAGAGACTATTTGTAGTACTACTGGAAGAGAAAAGAACTACTTAACCCAAAATAGAAGAACTAAATAAACTAGTAGTAGAAGATATACCAATCTAGGATAAAAGATTTATCAGTGAAAGTGAAAGGCAGATGATCTGAATGATAGCACAAAAGAAGAAAAGTGGCAAATGTATAAAGAAACACTCCTGAGTTGTAGTAATAGTACTACAAACAGGGAGAGAAGTGTTTATAGCCTATTGGTAGTAGTAATAGTACTACAAATAGGGAGAAAATGGTTTATAGCCTATTCGTAGTAGTACCGGTACTACAAATAGGGCTTGCCCTCTTTCTGGTATGACTGTGAGGACCCTTCTTTCTTAGAGCTATCTGTCTTTGTGGTATGACTGCGAGAACCCTTCTTTCTTGGAGCTATGTGTCTTTGTCGTATGACTGTGAGAACCTACCTTCTTTTAGGTATATGTCTTTGTGGTATGACAGTGAGAGCCTTCTTCTTTGAGGTATCTGTCTTTGTGGTACGACGGTGAGAACCTTCCTTCTTTGAGGTATCTGTCTTTGTGGTATGACTCATGACAGTTAGAGCCTTCCTTCCTTCCTTGGGGTATCTGTCTTTGTGCTATGACAATGAGAACCTTCTTTCTTTGACGTATATATGTCTTTGGCAGTATGACATTCACAGCCTTTCTTTGAGGTATCTGTCGTTGTGGTATGACAGTGAGAGCCTTCCTTCTTGTGGTGTCTGTCTGAGGTGGTATGGTAGGAGAACCTTCCTTCTTGAGTTATTTGTCTGTGTGATATGACAGTGAGAACTTTCCTTCTTGGAGCATCTGTCTGTGGTATGACAGTGAGAACTTTCCTTCTTGGAGCATCTGTCTGTGTGGTATGACAGTGAGAACCTTCCTTCTTGGGGTATTTGTCTGTGTGGTATGAGTGAGAACCTTCCCTCTTGGGGTGTTTGTCTGTGTGGTATGACAGTGAGAACCTTCCTTCTCAGGGTATCTGTCTTCGTAGTATGAGAGTAAGAACCTTCCTTCTTGGGTTATCTGTCTTTGTGGTATGACAGTGAGAACTTTCTTTCTTGGCGTATCTGTCTGTGTGGTATGACAGTGAGAACCTTCCTTTTTGGGGTATCTGTCTTTGTAGTAAGACAGTGAGAAACTTCCTTCTTGGGGTATCTGTCTATATAGTATGACAGTGAGAACCTTCCTTGTTGGGGTATCTGTCTGTGTGGTATGACAGTGAGAACCTTCCTTCTTGTGGTATTTGTCTGTGTGGTATGACAGTGAGAACCTTCCTTCTTGGGGTATCTGTCTGTGTGGTATGACAGTGAAAACCTTCCTTTTTGGGGTATTTTGTCTTTGTGGTATGAAAGTGAAAACCTTCCTTCTTGGGGTATCTGTTTTGTGGTATGAGGTGAGACGCTTCCTTCTTCAGGTTGTCTCTCTCTCTCTCTGTGTGGTATGACAGTGAAAACCTTCCTCCTTGGGATATCTGTCTGTGGTATGACAGTGAGAACCTTCCTTCTTGGGGTATTTGTCTGTGTGGTATGAGAGTGAGAACCTTCCCTCTTGGGGTATTTGTCTGTGTGGTATGACAGTGAGAACATTCCTTCTTGAGGTATCTGTCTTTGTAGTATGAGAGTAAGAACCTTCTTCTTGAGGTATCTGTCTTTGTAGTATGAAAGTAAGAACCTTCCTTCTTTGGTATTTCTCTGTGTGGTATGACAGTGAGAACCTTCCTTCTCCCGAGGTATCTGTCTTTGTAGTATGAGAGTAGAAACCTTCCTTCTTGGGTTATTTGTCTTTGTGGTATGACAGTGAGAACTTTCTTTCTTGGCGTATCTGTCTGTGTGGTATGACAGTGAGAACCTTCCCTTTTGAGGTATCTGTCTTTGTGGTAAGACAGTAGCTTTCCTTCTTGGGGTATCTGTCTATATAGTATGACAGTAGAACCTTCCTTGTTGGGGTATCTGTCTGTGTGGTATGACAGTGAGAACCTTCCTTCTTGTGGTATTTGTCTGTGGTATGACAGTGAGAACCTTCCTTCTTGGGGTATCTGTCTGTGTGGTATGACAGTGAAAACCTTCCTTTTTTGGGGTATTTGTCTTTGTGTTATGAGAGTAGAAAACCTTCCTTCTTGGGGTATCTGTCTTTGTGTATATGTGAGACACTTCCTTCTTCGAGTATCTCTCTCTCTCTCTCTCTCTCTCTCTCTCTCTCTCTCTCTCTCTCTCTCTCTCTCTCTCTCTCTCTCTCTCTCTCTCTCTCTCTCTCTCTCTCTCTCTCTCTCTCTCTCTCTCTCTCTCTCTCTCTCTCTCTCTCTCTCTCTCTCTCTCTCTCTCTCTCTCTCTCTCTCTCTCTCTCTCTCTCTCTCTCTCTCTCTCTCTCTCTCTCTCTCTCTCTCTCTCTCTCTCTCTCTCTCTCTCTCTCTCTCTCTCTCTCTCTCTCTCTCTCTCTCTCTCTCTCTCTCTCTCTCTCTCTCTCTCTCTCTCTCTCTCTCTCTCTCTCTCTCTCTCTCTCTCTCTCTCTCTCTCTCTCTCTCTCTCTCTCTCTCTCTCTCTCTCTCTCTCTCTCTCTCTCTCTCTCTCTCTCTCTCTCTCTCTCTCTCTCTCTCTCTCTCTCTCTCTCTCTCTCTCTCTCTCTCTCTCTCTCTCTCTCTCTCTCTCTCTCTCTCTCTCTCTCTCTCTCTCTCTCTCTCTCTCTCTCTCTGTGGTATGACAGTGAAAACCTTCCTCCTTGGGATATCTGTCTGTGTGCTATGAAAGTGAGAAACTTCCTTCTTGGGGTATCTGTCTATGTAGTATGACAGTGATAACCTTCTTTCTTGGGGTATCTGTCTATGTAGTATGACAGTGATTTAGTGATAACCTTCCTCCTTGGGATATCTGTCTGTGGGCTATGAAAGTGAGAAACTTCCTTCTTGGGTTATCTCTCTTTGTGTATGAAGTGAGAACCTTCCTTCTTTGAGGTATCTATCTGTGTGGTATGACAGTGGGAACCTTCCTTCTTGAGGTATTTCTCTGTGTGGTATGGTGAGAACCTTCCTTCTTGGGGTATCTGTCTGTGTGGTATGACAGTGAGAACCTTCCTTCTTGGGGTATCTCTGTTTGTGTGCTATAACAATGAAACTTTCCATCTTCCGGGTATCTGTCTGTGTGGTGTGACAGTGAGAACCTTCCTTCTTGGAGTATTTGAATATGTGGTATGGCAGTGAGAACCTTCCTTCTTGGGGTATCTCTCTGTGTGGTATGACCAGTGAGAACATTCCCTTCTTGGGGTATCTGTCTGTGTGTTTTGACAGTGAGAACTTTCCTTCTTTGAGCTATCTGTCTGTGTACGGGGCGTATGACAGTCAGAGCTCCTTCTTAGGGGTATCTGTCTGTGTGGTATGAGAGTGAGAACCTCCCTTCTTGGGGTATCTGTCCTGTGTGGTATTACAGAAGAACCTCCTACTTTGAGGTATCTGTCTCGTCGTATGACATTGAGACCTCCTTCTTTGAGGTATCTGTCTGTGTGGTATGACAGTGAAAAACTCCTTCTTTGAGGTATCTGTCTTTGTGCTGTGACGATGAGACCTGTCCTTTATCCTGGGGTAACCGTCTTGTGGTATGAGGCGTGAGAACCTTCCTTCTTGGGGTATTTCTCTGTTGGATATAACAGTGAGAACCTCCTTCTTAGCGTATCTGTCTTTGCGGTAGACAGTGAGAACCTTCCTCTTCGGGTATTTGTCCTTTGTGCTATGACAGTGATTGACAGTGAGAACCTTTCTTCGTGGTGTATCTGTCCTTTGTGTATGAGAGTGAGAAGTTTCCGTCTTCCGGCAATTTGTCTGTGTGGTATGACAGTAAGAACCTTCCTTCTTGGGGTATCTGTCTTCGTGGTATGAGACTGAGAGCATTCCTTCTTGGGGTATCTGTCTTTGTGATATGACAATTGAGAACCTCCTTCTTGGGGTATCTGTCTTTGTGGTAGGACAGGGAGAACCTTCATTTGGGGGATATCTTTCTTGATGGTAGACAGTGAGATCCTTCCTCTTGGGGTATCTGTCTTTGTGGTGACAGTGAGAACCTCCTTCTTGGGATATCCGTCTTTGTGGTATGACAGGGAGAACATTCCTTCTTGGTATCTGTTTGTGTGGTATGAGAGTGAGAACTTTCCCTTCTATGGGATATTTGTCTTTGTGGTATGAGAGTGAGAAACCTCCTTCTTGGGGTATTTGTCTGTGTGGTATGACAGTCTGTCCTGTCTGTCTGTCTGTCTGTCTGGTCTGCTCTGTCTGTCTGTCTGTCCTGTCTCGTCTGTCTGTCTGTCTGTCTGTCTGTCTGTCTCTCTCTCTCTCTCTCTCTCTCTCTCTCTCTCTCTCCTCTCTCTCCTCTCTCTCTCACTCACCGAACACACACAACCACACACACACACACAACTCTCACTCTCTCATTCACTCTCTCTCTCTCTCTCTCTCTCTCTCTCTCTCTCATCTCTCTCTCTCTCTCTCTCTCTCTCTCTCTCTCTCTCTCTCTCTCATCTCTCTCTATACTCATCTCTCTCTTCTCTCTCTCTCTCTCTCTACGCCGAACCCGCCAGCCCCGCTGATCCCCATTCTCCCTTTCCCCCACCACACCCCCCACCATTCATCTCACTACTTATGCCCACTCCGCCCACCCCGCCCTTACCCCCCCCCAACCTTTCCGCCCCCCTTGCACTCTCCCTTCCTCGCACGTAGCGACCCGGCCCGCCCCCCACACTCCGCCCGCCCCCCCTCCGCCCCGGCTACCCGCCCCCCCTCGGAATTCTGCTTTCCCACCCCCCCCCCTGTTTCCTGCATCTTCTACCCGCTCCCTCCATAACATTCCCCCCTTATCCTTCCCACGCGCCCCACCCCCCCCGCCTTCCCCTTCCTCCCCCCCCCCCAAACAAATTATTTCAATCCCCCCCCCCCGCCGACCCCCCTCCCCTCCCAACACTTCCCCCCCCTCCCTTCGCCCCCCACTTGCCCCTCCTCCTCTCTTTTCCTACCCCCCCTTCCTACCCTCCCCAGCAGTTCCTTCCCCGCCGCCCCTTTCCCCCCCCCCCTCCACGCTCCCCCCCTAACCTTCCCCCTTATTCCTCCCCCCCGCATCCCTCCTCTCCCCCCTTCCCCGCCCTCCAGCCACCCCCCCGTCCCCCCTTATCGCCGCTTCACGTCCAACCTTTCCTCCCACTTGACACCACCTCTCATCCCCCCTTCCCACCGCTTCCCACTCTCCTCCCTTTGCCCCCCTTCCCGTCCCCCTTCTCCCCCCTTTTTCCTCCCACCCCCCCCCTTCCCCAATCCCCCCTGCCTTCCTTCTCCCCCCCTGACGCCCCATCCCCACTTTCCCATCTCCCTCCCCCACCGCCCTAAGTTCCCCTATTTTCCCCCTCCCGCCTTCTTTCTATTCTTAATCCTTACCCCTCCCCTCCCCCACTTTCCCCCCCCCCCTCCCCTCCCATATTCCTCACTCTCCACCCTCCCTCCCTACTGTTTTTTATTGCCACTTCTTCCCACCCCACCCCCCCATCCCGCCCCACCTTGTTTCACCTTCCCCGACCCCCCCCCCCCCCCCAGCCGTTCCCCCACATCATATTCCCCTTCCCCCACAACCCATTCTCTCCCCTGGTCCCCCCCCCGCCCCCACCTCCTCCCCCCCCCCTCCACTCCCTCCCCCCCCCCTTTTCTCAGACCCTTCCCCCCCCCCCCCTTCCTTCACCCTTCCACCCCCCCCTTTTCTCCCAACTCCTTTTCCCCCTTCCCTTAACCCTTAAATCCCCTTCCCACTCCCCACACCCCCCCAGCGCCCCGCATCCCCCTCCACCCCCACACCCCAACCCCCCCCTTTCACCCTTATTCCTCCCCTTTCTCCTCTCTCTTCCACTATCCCACCTTTACCTCACCCCCTATACCCCTCCCCTCCGCTTTCCTTTCCCCTTATTCCTCTTCCCGTTCTCTTTCCTTACCCACCTTTGTTCTTCCCCCTTTCCCCACCCTTCCCCCCCGCCACCCCCTTCCCCTTATCTTACCCCCCCATAATCCCATCCCCCTCCCTCCTTCTTCACTTCCCCCCCCCCCCCTCCATTGTAACCCTTCCGTCCCCATTCCCCCCGGGCCGCTCCTCTCCCCCGTCATCACCCCCCCCCCCATCCCCTTCCTTTCCCCCACTCTCCCACTACCGCGCCCTATTCCCCCTCGCCATTTCCCCCCCCTGCATTCACGCTTTTTTAGTACCCCCACATCCCCTTTCCCCCTCCCCCGCCGCTAGCTCCCCCACTTTTCTTTTTCCCTCCCCACTTTACACCCGCCCCGCCCCCCCCTCTTGCCACACATTTCGCCCCCCTTCACCCCCCGCTTATCTCCGCCCTTCGGCCCCCCCGCTTCCCCCCCCCATCTCCCCTCACCCGATCCCCCACCACCTCCCCCATTCCCCTCCCAGCCACCCGATCTCTCCCCTCGCATCACCCCCCTCTCCCCCGCCCCTCTCTCCCGCCCCGCGCCTCCTATCCGCCCCTTGCTCCCCCACTTTTCCCCTCCCCCACCCCCACTTTTCCACCTTTCCCAGCCTCTAACGTCCTCATCCCCCTTTTATCCCACCGCCCACCTTGCCCCATATCTTTTCCTACCCCCTTCCCACTTTCCTCCACTTTCTCTATTCACCCACCACCACTCCTTCCCGCCCTCCCCCCTCCCGGGACCCCTCCCGCACCCCGCCTTCCATCACCTTCCCCATTCCTAACGCCGCTCCCTTTCCCCCCTTCACCCCTCCGCTCTTCCCGCCCCGCCCCCTTTTCGCCCTTCACCCCCTTCTTCCCCCTCCTCCCACCATTTATTCCACCACCACCCCCCCCCTTCCGACCCTACCTCCGCCGCGTCACCCCCCCACCTTCCCCCCCACCCTCCTCCCTCCCCCTATCCCTCCCCCCCGCTATTCGCCTATCAACCCGACCAGCACCCTAAACTATCGCCTTCCTACGCCATCCCCGCCCTCGCGCCCCCCTCGCCACTCCACCCGCCCCTTGCTTCAGCACCCCTTTTGCGCCCCCTAATTCCGCCCCTTTCTCGCCCTCCTCTCTATTTCTTCCCAACCTCCCTCCGTCGCCCCCTTTCACTAGCCTTCCCTTCCTCGCCCCTTCCCCCCCCGCTCCCCCTCCCTCCTCTATCTGCTCTGCCTTCCCCCACACCGCTCTACTCCCCCCCCGCTAATATCCCCATCTCGCTCCCACCCTACCCGCCGCCCATCCCTTCCTCCCCCCTTCTCCTCCCCGTTCCCTCACTTATTCGCCCTTCCCTAACCCCCACCCCGCGTCCCGTCCTCCCCTTCACTCCCCTTCCTGCCTCTATATTCACCCCCCCCATTCCCGTAACGCCGCGACCTCCACGCTCCCATCCTTCCACGCCCACTGACTCCGCGCACCATCTCCCTTCGCACCCGGCCCTCATTCATATCCCACCCCCTTGTCCTTTCCCTCCCGCCACTCTAACCCGCAACCCCCCACCCCCCCTTTACCCCCTCCTCTTCTGCCCCCCCCCTTTCTCCCCCCATTTCCCCCTCATTGACTCCCCCCATCCCCCCCCACCTCCCCCACATTTACCCTTTGATACCGCCCCACCCCCCCCCCTTTCACCCCTCACCAATCCCCCCCCCCCTGCCCTTTCCACCTCCTCCCCAGTTGCCCCTTCCCCCCCCTCTTTTCCCCCCCACGCCATTCCCCACCCCGTTCCGCTCCTCCCCCATACTTTCACCCCCACCCCCCCCCCTTCCCCACCCGCACCCCACTCTATCCGCCCCTCCCGCTCCCCTTCCCTTTACCCCCTTCCCTTCCCGCTCCCCCCTCCCTTTATCTCCCCTCCCGCCATTACTATCCCCCGTACCCCCCTTTCCCCCCCCTCTTTCCTGCCTTTATCCTTTACTTGCTTATCCCACTTTGCCCCTTCCCCTCCTTTCCCTTCCCTCCTCTTATCACCCTTCCCCGCCACCCCCCTAGAGCCCCCCCCCCCCCTCCTACTCCACCCCCTTTCCCGCTCCCATCTTATATCCCCGTTGTTTTCCCCCCCTCTTTCCCCGCTCTGTTTTAGTCATTCGCCCCCTTCCCCCCCGCTTTTTCCTACCAAACCTCATTGAGCCTTACTCACCACCTCCCCCTTCTTCCCTCATTCCGCCAGCGCCCTTCCTATTCCCCCCGCCTTATCCCCACCGGCCCCCAATCCCCCCGCTTCCCGCCCCCGCCCCCCGTCCCACCCCGCTATATTACACCTATTCCCCATATCTCCCCCCGCCTTCCACCACTTTTCCTTTCCCCCCCACTCCCCATCCGCCACGCCCCCACCCCCCCACCCCCCTTTTCCGCGCTTTTTAATCCTTATCTTCACACTATCCTCCCCCCGCCCACCACCCCCCCCCCTCCTCCCCGCCTCCATTCCGTCATCCCCTCACCCCTCCCTTTAAATCCCCCCCCTATCCGCCGGTTCCCCCTTCCTTTCCCCCCCTCCCGCCCACCCCTCCGCCCTCCCCCCCCCCCCCTAGCCCCACCCCTTCTTCCGCCTCTCCCCTTTTCTCCCCACCGCCCAGCCCCCCCCCCCTACGCTACACCTTTTCCTCCCGTCACCTCCCTTTACCCCCCCCCGCACCCCTCCCCTTCCCAACCTCTCCCCTCCTTCGCAATCTCCTATACCACCCCACCTTAAGTAGATTCCCCCCCCCTCGCTTTTCGCCGCTCCCCCCCCTCTTGCTTCTCCCGCCACCCCATTCGCCCCCTCCGCTCCCCACCCTCCCCGCCCCTCCGCTGTCCTCCACGCCCCACCCTTCCCCAACCCCCTCCTTCACCTTAATGCCCCCCCCCCCGCTCTCGCCCCATCCCCCCCCCCGCAATTCCCACCACCCCCCCCCCCTCTCCCCCCTTCTCTTCTTGCCGTGCCCCCGCATGACTCCCCCTTCCCTCCTCCCTTCCCCCTCCTCCCACCCCGCCCTCGGCCCCCTTCTTCCCCTCCACCCCCCTTATATGTCATCGCCACGACCCTCACCTCCTTCCCTCTATATTCGAATCTTATCTGTCAAGCCTTACGCCCTTCTTCCTTACTCCCCCCCCCCACCCCGCCCCCAACCTATTCTAC
>JAXRKP010001209.1:150000-153983 GCA_037039925.1 Doris montereyensis
TCTCTATCTCTCTCGCTCATCTCTCTCTCTGCCTCTCTCTCAGTCTCATCTCGGTCATCTCTCAACGCTCTCTCTTCTCTCACCAATCTCACTTCATCCTCTCTCTCATCTCTTCTCTCTCTCTCTCTCTCCCTCTCTCGCTCTCCTCTCTCTCTCTCTCTCTCCTTCTCTCTCTTCGCTCTCTCTCTCGTCTCTCTGTCTCTCTCTCTCTCTCATCTCTCTCATCCAATTCTCTCCCTCTCTCTCTCTCTCTCATCTCTCTCCTCCCTCTCGTCTCTCTCTCTCTCCTCTCCTCTCTCTCTCGCTCTCTCTCTCTCTCTCTCTCTCTCTCTTCTCTCTCTCTCTCTCTCTCTCTCGCTCGCTCCTCGTCTCTCTCTCTCCTCTCCTCTCTCTCTCTCTCTCCTCTCTCTCTCCTCTCTCGTCTCTCTCTCTCTCTCTCTCTCTCTCTCTCTCTCCCCTCCCTTCCCTCATCCCTCTCTCTCCCTCTCCTCGCTCTCTCCGTCTCTCTCTCCTCTCTCTATCTCTCTCTCTCTCTCTCTCTCATCTCTCATCTCTCTCTCTCTCTCTCTTCTCGCTCTCTCTCTCTCTCTCTCTCTCTCTCTCTCTCTCTCTCTCGTCCTTTCTTCAGTCTCTCTTCAACTCTCTTCTTTCTCTGTCTCATCTGTCGTCTCCTCTCATCTCTTCTCCTCTCTGTTTGTCTCTTCTGTCCCTCCTTCTCTCCTCTCTCTCTATCTGTCTCCGCTCTTCTCTCGTCTTCTCTCCTCTCTCGTCTCTCTTCTGCTTCCGTCTCTCTGTCTCTCTCTTCCCTCCTCTCGCTCTCTCTCTCTCTCTCTCTTCTCTCTCATCTCGCTCTCTCTCTCTCTCTCTCATCTCTCTCTCTTCTTCTCCTCCTCTCTCTCCATCTCTCTCTCTCTCCTCTCTCTCTCCTCTCCCTTCTCTCTTCTCATCTCTCTCTCTCCTCTCTCTCTCCTCTCCTCTCTCCTGTCCTCTTCGTTCTCTCATCCAGTCTCCACTCTCATCTTCTCTCTTCCTGTCTTCAGCTCTCTCTTCCCTCTTCTCCTCGTGTTTCGTCTGTCTGCTACACTTTGTCGTCTTCTCTTTCTCTCTCTACTCCTCTCTTCTCTCTCACTCTCTCCATCTCGTCGTCTCTCCTCTCCTCTCTCTCTCTCCCTCTCTCCTCTCTCTCCTCCTCTCTCCTCTCTCTCTCTCTCTCTCTCTCTCTCCTCTCTCTCTCTCATCTCATCTCTCTCTCTCTCTCTCCTCTCTCTCTCTCGCTCTCCCTCTCTCTCTCTCTCCTCTCTCCTCTCACTCTCTCCCTCTCTCTCTCCCCCTCTCTCTCTCTCCGTCTCTCTCATCTCTCTCCATCTCTCTTCTCTCTCTCTCTCTCTCTCTCTCTCTCTCTCTCTCTCTCTTCTCTCTCGTCTTCCTCTCTCTCTCATCGTCTCCTCTCTCTCCTCATCCTCTTCTCTCTCCTCTCTCCTCTCCTCTCTCTCTTACTCTCTCTCTCTCTCGTCTCTCCTCTCTCTCCTCTCTCTCTCTCTCTCTCTCACTTCTCTCCCTCTCTTCTCTCTCTCTCTCACCTCTTCGTCTCCTCTCTGCTCTGTCTCTGTCTCTCTTCTCTCTCCTTCATCTCTTCCTCCCTCTCTCTCTCTCTCTCTTTCTCTGTCTCTTCTCTCTTCCTCTCTCTCTCCTTCTTCGCTGCTCTCTCTCGTCTTCTCTGTCTGTCCTCTCTCTCGTCTCTCTCTCGCTCTTCTCGACTCTCTCTCCCCTCTTCTTCTCCGATCATCCTCGCATCTCTCTCCCATCTCATCTTCCTCTCTTCTCTCTCTCTCTCTCTCTCTCTCTCTCTCTCTCTCGCTCCTCCTCTCTCTCCTCTCTCTCTCCTCTCTCTCTCTCTCTCTCTCTCTCTCTCTCCTTCTCGCTCTCTCCTCTCTCTTCTCTCTCGGTCTCGCCGTCTCTCCTCTCGCTCACTCTGTTCTCCTCCTCCTCCTCTCTATCTCTCTCTCTCTCTGCTCTCTCTCCTCCTCTCTCTCTCTCTCCTCTCTCTCTCTCAGTCTCTTCTCTTCGCTCTCTCCTCTCTCTCTCTCTCTACTCTCTCTCTCGTCTCTCATCTCTCTCTCTCTCTCTAGTCCTGCGTCTCTATCTCTCTCCCTCGGTCTCTCTCACTCCCTCTCTCCCGTCTCGCTCGTCTCTCTCTCTCTCTCTCACTCTCTCCTCTCTCTCTCCTCTCCTCATCCTCTCTACTCTCATCTCTCTCTCTCTCTCTTCTCTCGTCTCTCCTCATCTCATCTCTCTCTCTCATCTCTCATCTCTCCTCTCCCGTCTCTCTCTCTCCCTTCTTCTCTCTCTCCTCCTCTCTCTCTTCTCTCTCTCCTCTTCTCTCTCTCGTCCTCTCTCTCTCCTCTCTCCTCTTCATCTCTCCCTCTCTCGCTCCTCCTCTCTCTCCTCTCCGCCTCTCCCTCTCTCGCGTCTCCCTCTCTCTATCCCTCTCCCTCTCTCTCTCTCTCTCTCTCTCTCGCTCCCTTCTCCTCTCTCCTCTTCTCTCTCTCTCTCTCTCTCCTTCCTCTCTCTCTCCTCTCTCTCTCCTTCTTTCTTCTCTCTCGTCTCTCCTCCTCTCTCTCTCCTCTCTACTCCTCTCGTCGTCTCTCTCTCCTCTCAGTCTCTCTCTCGTACTCGCTCTCCTCTCCTCTCTCCCCCTCTCCCTCTCTCGTTCCTCTCTCTCTCTCGTCTCATCTCCTCTCTCTCCTCTCTCATCTCCATAACCCTCTCTCTCCCCTCTCCTGCTCTCTCTCCTCCTCCATCTCTCGTCTCTCTCTGCTCACTGCCCTCACCTTCATCTCTCTCTCATCGCTCTCGCTCTCTCCGATCTCCTCGTCTCTCTCTCTCTCTCTCTCTCAAACTCACTCTCCCTCCTCTCTCTCTCACTCTCTCTCTCTCTCCCATCTCTCTCTCTCTCTCTCTCTCTCATCTCTCCACTCTCTCTCTCCCTCACTCTCTCCTCTCAATCCTCTCTCAGTCTCGCTCGCTCAGCATTCGCTCGCTACTCTCTCTCTCTCTCTCTCTCTCGCTCTCTCCTCTCTCTCTCACTCTCTGACTCTCTCAAATCCCATCTCTCTCTCGGTCTCTCTCCCTCTCTCTCTTCTCTCTCAGTCTCTCTCTCGCTCTGGCTCTCTCTCTCCCCACTGTCCCTCTCTCTCTCGCTCACACTTCTCCTCTGCGTACTCTCTCTCTCCTCGCATCTACTCGTCCCCTCTCCTCTCTCATCTCTCCCTCTCACGTCCTCTCGAAACTCTCCCCCTCTCGATCGTCTCTCTCTCCCTCTCTCTCTCTCTCTCTCTCTCTCTCTCTCTCTCTCTCTCTCTCTCTCTCTCTCTCTCTCTCTCTCTCTCTCTCTCTCTCTCTCTCTCTCTCTCTCTCTCTCTCTCTCTCTCTCTCTCTCTCTCTCTCTCTCTCTCTCCCTCTCTCTCTCTCTCTCTCTCTCTCTCTCTCTCTCTCTCTCTCTCTCTCTCTCTCTCTCTCTCTCTCTCTCTCTCTCTCTCTCTCTCTCTCTCTCTCTCTCTCTCTCTCTCTCTCTCTCTCTCTCTCTCTCTCTCTCTCTCTCTCTCTCTACTCTGTCTGCCTGTCAGCTGTCTGTCTTTTCGTCTGTCTGTCTATCTGTCTGTCTGTCTCTTCGTCTCTTTTCCTTGTTTGTCAACTGTCTGTCCTCTCTGTCTCTCTCTCTCTGTCTGTCTGTCTGTCTGTCTGTCTGTCTGTCTGTCTGTCTGTCTGTCCGTCTGTCTGTCTGTCTCTGTCTGTCTGTCTGTCTCTCCTCTCTCTCTCTCTCTCTCTCTCTTCTCTCTCTCTCTCTCTCTCTCTCTCTCTCTCTTCTCTCTCTCTCTCTCTCTCTCTCTCTCTCTCTCTCTCTCTCTCTCTCTCTCTCTCTCTCTCTCTCTCTCTCTCTCTCTCTCTCTAACTGCCTGTCGTCCTGTCTGTTTGTCAACCAG
>JAXRKP010000121.1:0-2500 GCA_037039925.1 Doris montereyensis
TATTCATTTGGAGATGGTGCCTTTTGATAATAGGTGCACAGAATATGTTCCGCAACTTCCGGCTGATTTAAGGCAATATTCATAATAGATCTCCAAGTAGGGTAGTATTGGATAGCGTGTATTGTGGCGATCAAAATGAGTACCAACTTGCCAAATTTTAAATAATATTTCTGGCTTTTATTGTATAATACCTGTGTTGAAAGATAGGCCTGTATTGTTTCTAAAAGATTCGTATAAATTCAAAGAATCGATACTGAGCTTTTTATGATATCATTATGACGGGAATGAACTGCTCTATCCACTAGTATGATAGACTAGATCTGTCCGAATTTCGGCAAAAATGGCATTCCCAGAACCCCCCCCTCCTTAATAACAGAACTAATGGCCACCGGACAGAGATACATTACTAGACACGTACATCGCTTCACTCGAGGCATCGTCCTCACTTCTGCGCCACCTAGCGGAAAAATCTAGTCGGCCACAGAGTGCGACCAACAAGTACATGTAATACGTAATGATCCCCTGTCCGATTGATCACTACGAACAAACTGTAACGTTAAATTGCTTCGTTTCGACGATAATCCACATAAAACAGCATTCGGGCACCTTTTATTTTTGTACTCTCTGTGTTGGGATTTGAATAATCTGAATAAAAAGAGTATTACCGTTACCAAGATCATGATGACAACAAACATAAAGAAACGTCATGTAGTTTTTGGTAAACACTATTTCCCCCCTGCCCGGTCATACATCGATCAGCTAGTTATCTGCCTGAACATGTTCTTCCTGCTCGGCGGAGGACTTAGTAGTTCAGAGGCAAGATGTCGACCTTTCAACCGAAAAGTCGTGGGTTCAAACCCCGATGGTTGAAGTATTGCCTCGATGTGTTTTTATTTTAAAAAATGAAATATACTCCCTGGTCCAGGTAAGTAGTTTGACACCCAGTCCCATTGGAGATGGACGATAAAAAAGGCAGTGCCATCTGCGGATCATAACACTCTGTACACATTAAAAATCCCTTAGCTATTAACATGGCAAAATTAAGAATCCTATCAAAGGCCCCGAGATC
This sequence comes from Doris montereyensis, assembly GCA_037039925.1. Lineage (NCBI taxonomy): Eukaryota > Metazoa > Mollusca > Gastropoda > Nudibranchia > Dorididae > Doris > Doris montereyensis. The sequence goes on from JAXRKP010000121.1 coordinate 1,070, forward strand.
ATCTTAGTCGGGGATGTGGGTAAAAATCAAAATCAACCCTGCTCGGTTCTGTTGTGAAAACACCGATAAGCTAGTTGTTGTTTTTTTTTACATGAACATTTCTAAGTGTTATAAGAATGCGGCCCACACCTTCATTATCATCTCTCATCTTCGATAGTAGGAGTAAATTTGCATGTTTTGACCGAAAAGAGAAATACCATAGTTTGTAGGTTTTCTCTGCTCTTGGAGTAAATAAAACAAAAAGTCTAAAGGCTGTTTGAAACTTATGGAGACGAAATACCCGAATTTACATCAATGTGCCTTCATGTATTAAATCAATATTTTTTGATGATGTAGTGATGTGCTATTTTAATGATACGGTATATTATTACAATGAGTAGTAATGTAACAAAATATGTACCTTCTTTCGGTGTCTATTTTTTTCAGACAACTCAACAGCCTCCATTCCATCAGTGATTCTCCCATTCTGCCAATCACGTTCATGTTTGCCTACTGGCTATGTTACTTCAACAGCGCCCTCAATCCTCTCATATATAACTTTATGAGTGGTAAGTAATTATTTCGCCTGTGTCAAACTTTGCCTCAGACCTGCAATATCAAAAAAGCCAGAAATCAGTGTCTGTCTGCTTGTCCATTCAACAGTTTCTTTTTGTGTCAAAGAAGACAGTGATCCACAGATTTGACTTATAGACGTAGTGCGTCAGTAGCATTGCTGAGTTATGTATAATTGATATAATCATTACCTTAAATCTTCTGTGATTAGAGTTAATTGTTTGAATAATTCAAATATTAATTTGAGAATATAAAATGTTGAGATTCATACTATTCAAAAGGAACGAGCCGCGAACACAAACGAATGACATCATCAAGACGAGACTCTTTGCCTGTTTGATAAAAAAACCCAAAACAAAACAAAACAAAACACAACCGTTCCATGATGCCAAACTCGTGACAGACATTCAAAGCAGCCCTAGATTTTGAATAGATAGACACTGCATTGAAAAAGAAGTTTTTTGTCTACGCGATATTATTATGACACAAAAATGACATCTACGCGATATTATTATGACATAAAAATGGCATATCCGGGCAGTGGACAGGTAGGCACCTGTACGGGGAGTAAATGATCCCGCCCTCCACGAGTCTCCTGCTGCCTTGCAGGATAGTTCTTTATTCACGTAATCTATCCTATCCTCTGGTCTCTTTGTTTGCAAGTATTTCTTCAAGGCATCCGTCTTTCTTTGGCCTTAGTCTTGACATTCTCATTCCACCATGCTGTTCTTTTCCTATCTCCTTTAATTTGTTTCCTACCACAGACCTCTTCAGTATGACTGAGGAGTGTTTCTTTATACATCTGACACTTTTCTTCTATTGTGCTATCATTCAGATCCATCTGTCTTTCACTGATAAATCGTTTTATCCTATATTGAT
>JAXRKP010000121.1:7500-37500 GCA_037039925.1 Doris montereyensis
GAATGTGCGTACGCCCTTTCCCCCGAAAAATGTTCACTAAGTGTGGACCGGACCAAAGAGGCCCCAGCGTTGTCGTGCATACAAACTCACAATTCTACAGTTGGCGCCACGACGCATCTCTCTAAAGATCACCTATTCCCAAGCGGTGGCGGTATTGTTTTTTTTAGTTTCCAAACAAAATAAAAAGGTCACCTATTAAGATAAACGACAATGAGCGCCAACTCCACCAAAGAAGATAGAATAGACGGTTGAAGTTGTCGCTTAGTGTCGTGTATCACTTTTGACTTCATTTCATTGTAGCTCCGTTTGTGTTTTAACGGATATCTGATGAATGTGTATATTTTCCTTTTAACTTAAAACATGATATCAATTACAGTTTAGGTCCCTCTGTCTCACTGTGTAATCACAAAGAAAATACATTGTATTGCTTACCTTTCCTGCCCTTATTTTATCTTTATTCTATGATATTCCACTTTTTCCGATTTTGACTTTTTTTGTAAAAAAAAATGACGTCATAATTACTTGTTCTACCACGTCTAAAAATATTTAAGCGATACCTATTATAGTTTAGACTGTAAGAGAAATTTTCATATTTATGTAAGTCACATTTTTGAAAACATGCTACAGCCAGAAATGCTCAAGTAGACTTAAACATTTCTGGCTGACGAAAAAAATGCGAAACTATTAGACTTAAATGGACTTAACAATCATTTTTTATAAAGTTTATAATTTGTCATAATTGGCAAGCTGATGCTTTTTCAATGAATTCAGATTTTCTCTTTGTTAAAGAAACAATTCTGTTGATTTTCAGTTATATTTCATCTTATTTTTATCTTGATAAGTCCACTGTTTATGTTAAAATGTTCTACCAAAATTGCGTAAGTCTATATAAGTCCGATAATCTATTATTTCCTTTTTCAGCCAGAAAGAATTAAATCCCAATGGTCACGCTTAAATAACTGTAATTATTACAAAAAATTGTAATGTATTGGATTAAAATTGTGTGTAATATGTTCAGAACAATATACTCCACAACATCATTTATTTAGTGAGTCTTATCATGGAATGGCTTTTGGTCTGTAAGATGTTAAAAAAAGTTATTAAAATTTTCAAAATCAATTTTCTCAAAATTTGATTTTTGGACATGTCTGGTTGCGAGGCGATGATATTTCTTTCGTTCATTCATTCGTATTAGTTTTCTTTGTTATCTGTGGGATTTTTTACATTTTGATCGTGTTCTTTTGCCGTCTATTGGATCTTGGGACAATTTGTTTGTTCTCCTTGCTGTCAATAAAATTGTCCTGTTATCCTCAATTCGGTTGTTTCTCAATGAATTATTACCTGATTACTTGTAAATTCATTGTCCAGATTTCAGAGTCGTTCAATAAAATACGACATTGCGATTTTCTTTCTCTTTGACTTATTTGTAATTTCTGTTTGTTGAGAAGTCTTTCAAGGTTTGGAGGGATGGTTTGGTTTCTATTCTTATAACGCATTTTTCTATTTAAATATTACAGAATATTAACACGTATTTAGTTGACCTAATTGTTCCCCATCTATTTCATTATTACACGGTACACCCATGTTTATTATTGTGATGACATTGTGATCCCTGTGTTATTAACATTTATCTTATGGCTCACCTTATTGTTTAACATGATAATTACCTCCACAAGAGCTTACCCGTCATATCCGCTTTCCCGTTTAAGCATCGTGTCAACATGTTCATATTACAGTTGTATTGTATTCCCATATCAGCATTCTGTTATATTTATGTTACAAAGGATGTTCATATTACAGTTTTATTGTATTCCCATATCAGCATCGTGTTATATCTATGTTACAAAGGATGTTCATATTATTTACAGTTGTTAATGCTGGTTCTGGCATATTTTAAATGATCCTGATGACTCATGTCGCTGTATTTATGGAAATGTGTATACTTATTATCTAATGAGAGAAGAGAATGTCACATTGTATGACTGCTCTCTTTTAGGTCAGTACTCCTTCAAGGCATCCTCTACCATTAATGCTGTTGGCTCCCAAAATGCATTTTTTGTTACTCTCACATCTATTTTTACCATCAATATTAACGCATCCCACCCCACCCCACCCCACCACCACCCCCACCATTCCCCAATAATATATTCGATGATCTCTGTGTGTCTAACATTGAAAGGCCTTTTTTTTTGTAATCGATAACGTTAAGGCACAAGTATTTCTGTACCTCTATAATTCACTCTTTAACTGTTTTCAGTATGTTAAATAATGTTTATTGTTGTTTATTTCCCTTTGACAAAGCCATATTGTTCTACTTTAATCCTTTGGTATTTGACTTCGTCTTGGTCTCATCAGTATTATTCGTCATATTGTGACTTACTACCAGACAGGTGTTTGTAGTGTATTTCACACTCTCTTGCTGTTGGCTTTTTTTTCGGCATTGACACAGAAACATTACTCTTAAATGACAGCATCCCCAGCGTGAATGCAGCAGTCACTGCTGTACAATAAGACGTGTTACTTAGAAAGTCGTTTATAACTGAAGGTTCCTTCTACTATGGTGGTTCTGTCATTCTTTGTTGTCGTATTTTATGTCCAGTTGTCCTCTTGCTTTCACTTGGTTGTTATTGGATTTGTTTCAAAGCCTGTTTAACTTTTCCATTATAGTCACTTGATAACATATATTATGGTATCCATAATTGTATTAACTATTTCTCGTTATTTAGGATTTAAAAGTTAAAATAAGGAAAAGTAATGAATGTGTTTGTTCGAAATAAATAATGTGTGCCGTTGCTCTATGTCTATCGTGCAAGATAACAATAAAGCTCTTTATTGTATTCTAACAATTGTTGTGGGGTTTTATCTTTCTCGATAATGATCTTGTCATCTTTTTAAGTTACTTGAGGGTCACTGTTGCTTATTATGTTAAATTTTTCCCTTGTTCATGTTTGTCCGGTTATAAACAAGTAGCTATTCAATTTATTAACACTGTTGCTTTGTTATATGTAAGAGTGATTTCTTTATTTTACTTTTTATATAATTATTGATGTTTTAATTTTGGTGTCCTTGTCTGTTCCTCTTATGTGTATATAGCGTCTAAAATAGTGTATGTCGTTCATTCCTTCTTACTTGCTGTTTTTTTTTTTCTTGTTTTGTGTCTTTTAGATATCATCCTTTGACTGATTTTGTTTGAATATTTTCTATCAGTTTTGATTATGTTCATATACGGCATATCATTACTATATTCTAACTCTTTGAATATATTTTAGAGCTAATCGATATAACTGTGCGACTTCCTCACTGCTCTGAATTTGTCGAAGCCGTTTGGGTTCAGGTTTTTTTGTCTTTTTCTTTCTTTCTTCTTTTTTCCCTATCTCTTTTTCCCTTTTTTTTTCCATTTTTAAGACGTTCTTCATTTTGTTCGTTGCATGGACTTTGACACCAGAACTGCTCATGGCGTTAAGTTATTATTTCATTTGTAAACGCTTATTTGTGGCTGTTAGTATCCACCACCTGTGCCGTCATGGCTTGGTGACAACTATGTTTTCTTTTGTTTTGTTTTCTGTTTTAGTTGCAGTGGGGTTCTTGTTGTTTTCTTGGCGAGTTTTTTGTTGGGGTTTGTCGTTTTGGGGTTTTTCGGGGTAATTTATTTTGCTTTGTTTGTTGCTTTTTAGTTTTGTTTGTTTGTTTTTGTTTTGTGTGGTTTGTTTGTTTTTTTGTTTTGCTTGTGTGTGTGTGTGTGTGTGTATGTGTTAATTATACTTTGTGTATCAAAGCGATATCGTGATATGATAAAACGATGGTTAATATATAGTATTAAAATCTAAAAAGTTTTAGTATTAAAGTGGATGGATCTTCGAAATCATTTAGTTTAATACATGTAATATCATTATTAAGATGTGAAAATCTGCACTGGATATCCAATGAACATGATATGTGTGGCTGTGAACGTAACGAGAAAAGATTGTAGCTGCACAAATGACATATATGGTGTGCAAGAGATATCTTCACAATGTAAGTGTGCAAAAGAGTGGGCAAGCATAGTATGCATAGCCGATGAGTGAGACATGAAATGTTGTTGTTATTCGACTATGAAATCGTGTTCGATGACAGTCTGCGGCTCTTTCTTTAGGTTGCTCTTTGATCGCGTTACGTCTGGGTGATGACAACCACGAAATAAATTTTTTAAAATGTATTACACGAGATTAAACGTCGATCGAAAATTTTCTTTTTAGATCAATAACAATCAATGAAGTAGTTCGTGAATGAAAAAGTGTCGACTAAACACGCGTAGTTAAATGTTGGCAAAAGATGGCACATGTGTTCACAAAGTATTTCCTGCGTGTGTGCCGTAGCCAATTACTTCATCTTCCTCGGCTAGTCATGATTGATAGGTATGAACTGCAAATTTCCCCATATGTTTCAATACTGTCCACTCTTTATAGATCTACATGTACTATGAAACTTCGGCCTTATGTGCTGTCCAAACACCACGAGGATAAGTAAGTAGGTAAGTATTCTGAAACCATATCCAGCTTTCACAAAATATTGAATCACGTCTCACGGGAGATAACTCGGGTAATTATTAGGACCATACTATCAATATTGACTTATCTACCTTGAAAATTTGGGACAATGCACGAGCGAGTTATCCTACAGATAAACCAGAGACAGATTTTACTTTTTAATCTGATGCAGTCCTTTAGTCAAGCATGAAATATAGCTCTATACGAACATACAAGATACACATTAAAGATGCTTTCTTCTATTATTATCCTTCCTGCTTTAACTACACTTTCTCTATTTCACAAGGTTTTCATTGGCTGATAGTTCTTGTCCAGTTCTGTCGTTTGGTCTTTAAAATCAATAAAATAGTAAAAATGTAATATTTCCCTCTCCTGACATTGATTGTACATAATGTGGACATCATGTTATAGGACTAACTATGGCGTTCAATCTACACGGACAATACCTTTATATTGGTTCACCATGATACACTACAAACTAACTCTGTCTATCATTGAATGTTCAATTTTAAATGTTTATAATATGTATACGATTTTATTATGTTTACAGAAATAAGTGTGTCAGAAAAAGGAGTGCGGAGGCTGGAGGCACTATGATATGTGTATGACTGTACTATGTTTGTGACACGACATTATATATCAATCAAATTGACTACCTCTTTCATACATACTTTATCTCTTCATTTTATCCAACTGCCTACTGAAGGCTATGAAAATAGATTGACTAAAAAATAAAGTCACATTATCCTGAAAATCATTCTGTCCTGTTTATTTAATTTTGACTTTCTTTTCAAATCTTTTTTTCCTTCTGTAGTATATTTAACAGTGGGTACATCATGATCATGGTCCTAAATATTGTGCTGGTCTGGTTTGCAATTAATTAGAATGAATCTGCATTTTAGGGTATGCATTGTAATAGCATGACTGTAGTATGTTACAACTCAGTCATATGTCATCATTTGACTGATTGTAGGATGAAAAAACAATCGTATTGTCTTCTAGCCAGTATGTTAACTTCTAGACTAGGTATGAGGTGGGGAAAATATCATGGACCATGCATGGATGGATAGAGCTACATGTACTTAGAAGTGAGAGGGCAACCTGCCTTTAAAAAATATAAGTTTGACTAAAAAAATAAAGTTACATTGTACAGAATACTATTCTGCCCTACTTGTCTTATTTGTTTAATTATTTTCTTCCTTTTACTATGTTTAAATAAGAAGGACGAGAGAGAGATAAATGAGCATTGAGAAGAAAAAGAAACACCACACCAATCACCAGGATTTGCAGATTTACCAAAAAGCAGATATACCATCAAAAGACTTAGATACCAAAAGATAAAAGACTTAGATACCATAAAAGATATACCAAAAGACTTAGATAGCATAAAAGATATACCAAAAGACTTAGATAGCATAGATAACAAAAGACTTAAAGATATACCAAAAGACTTAGATAGCATCAAAAACTTAGATAGCATAAACGATATACCAAAGACTTAGATAGCATAAACGATAAAAGATATACCAAAAGACTTAGATACCATCAAAAGACTTAGATAACATAAAAGATATACCAAAAGACTTAGATAGCATAAAGATAAACGACTTAGATACATCAAAAGACTTAGATAGCATAAAAGATATACCAAAAGACTTAGATAGCATAAAAGATATACCAAAAGACTTAGATAGCATAAAAGATATACCAAAAGACTTAGATACCATCAAAAGACTTAGATAACATAAAAGATATACCAAAAGACTTAGATAGCATAAAAGATATACCAAAAGACTTAGATACCATCAAAAGACTTAGATAGCATAAAAGATATACCAAAAGACTTAGATAACATAAAAGATATACCAAAAGACTTAGATAACATAAAAGATATACCTAAAGACTTAGATAGCATAAAAGATATACCAAAAGACTTAGATAGCATAAAAGATATACCAAAAGACTTAGATAGCATAAAAGATATACCAAAAGACTTAGATAGCGTAAAAGATATACCAAAAGACTTAGATAGCATAAAAGATATACCAAAAGACTTAGATAGCATAAAAGATAAGCGAAAGAGTAAAAGGAAAGAAATAAGACCTATCAACAGTACCCGCCAACTTTCTGCTGGACAGACAAACAGACAAAGGTGAAACCATTATGTCTTTAATGGAGATATTAAACATAAAATCCTAAATCAAATGAGAATAAAAGAATTTATTTCAAGAGAACAAATACAATGACCAATTGATACTTGTAATATCAAAAATTAAAAGACATTATTATAAAAACAACAGAGATTCCATTATTAAGTGATTAGGTGCATAAACAATTGATTACATACAACAAACACATTTTATATGAAAAGTTCATGTAAATAAATTGTGTACATTGGCTGTATATTTACACCTTTTCCAAATCACACTTTGGAATGGCAATTTGAAAACCACTCCATTGATCTTTCTGGATGTTTCTTCTGAGTATCATTTTGACAACACAGTAATATTTCGACTAAGAGTATTCATATTTCAATCCTGTTACCAGCGTATGAACTGCCAACTGGTAAATAAAAACAATTTTTGTTCATGATCTATAACCAAGCACTCATCCTTCTTAAGAATACTGTGAGCTCTATAACATAAGCCACATAAATATCAAATTTTTCTACAACATCTCATGTCATTTCTTACTATTAAAAAGCAGACTTTTTTTAAATACATCTTGCTAGCTATAGAGTATGTCAATTTAGATAACATAACATAATAATATTATATAACATATCAACAGTGAAAGTTGCTAACCGTGTAAGTCTGAAATTAGTAACACCTTTTTTTTTTCATTTTTTAACATTAGTAAACCTCTATGCTTCATCTAATTAGTATTCCGCTGCATAAGAACCAACAGCAGCCCATATAATAACCATATAAGCAATCCCATGTATCCCTATTGGGTCTAGTTTTGTCGATATGTAAGTAAAATATTTTCCAAATGTGCAATTTAAAATGTTAGTCATTAATAAAATACAGCTGTTTTTTATGCATTTACAAAACTGGGCTTATGGGGAAATATGATTATATTTCTCCTTCGTATTATATAAAACTGGGCTTATGGGGAAATATGGGCTTATGGGAAATATGATTATATTTCTCCTTCGTATTATATAAAACTGGGCTTATGGGGAAATATGATTATATTTCTCCTTCGTATTATATAAAACTGGGCTTATGGTGAACCGTGTTCGTAAACTAGAAAGGTGTTTGTTTTTGTCAAAATTTGATGTGCCTATATATGGTCAGATTATAGTACTCAGAACCCTTGCAACCTAGTCAGGAACCAGAAGTGAATAATATCAGAGATGCTTGATTTCTTTTACGAACTCCACTGAGCAAGTCATCAGCATCATCTTGATCAGACCAGCAAATGGATTCAGAAAATGTTGAAGTTCTTGGTAAAGTGCCCAAGTGCCATCATCTGTTGTTGACTAGTAAAATAGAGTATTGAAAGAGGAGCTAGCAACTACATCTAAATAAAATGTTTTAATTAAGTTTGTTAATCTGAGGAAATCATACTTCATGGTTTGTGTGCAATTATGGAATTGTTCGATAAAACAAAACAATTTCAATAAACAATTACGAAACATTGCAAATCTACATCAAAGAGTAGAAACATCATTATAATCAGGAAGGCAAAAATATTTTGATTGCATATTCTTATACCGACGGAGAAATTTACTTTTCAACATTAGTTGAAACTTTACAGTCAAATTGTCTTATTCTGAATCATCAAAAACAAGGTCACTATCCAATTATGGTATCATGTGAATTCCCCTTCAAACACAAACAACATAAACCATTTTGTTGTGTAAATGATTTCTCAAAGTAAAGAATCAAAACTAAGTGAGCATCATACAGGCCACCACTACAATTACAAAGCAGTGCAATGGTTGCAGAGCATAAATTGAGCATTACAGAGTAACATAATATGTCTCAAGTTAAACTTCTTGATAATACCGAAAATCACTGCAAAAAGGCATTGTCCTGGGAGGTAGAGAAGCAGTCCACATTGGCAAAGTTGTATATTGTGGATTCCAAAATGGTAACGAATTTAGATTCAGTAAGTTTTGTCCCTTGTGTTGTTAATGTGCTGACATAATATTTCATTGGTGTATTCTGTGATTTTAACATTTTGGCAGTGTTGTTTTTTATTGAGGATTTTTTGGGTTGTAGTCATTTTTACTGTCATCAATTTTGCTTGTCACAAAGTAATCCACTTAAGCGGAATGTATTTTGGTGTTGGCTAGTCTACTTAATACTGAGAAACTGAAACAAAAGCTTTGAGTCGATCAGAATAAGCCTTTCCTTTTAAGAAAATGATAAAGTGCTGTGCAAGAAATAAATATTATACATATTAATCAGTTAAGGATTCCTATGCAAAAAAGGTATAGGGGGAAGGTTGTGGATTTAAAAACAAAACAAATATTTCATGTTCTCTGATAGCTTAGGCAGCCACTTTACTATTTACTGAAATATTCACTCTTTTCACCTATTTGCCATATAATTATTCCAATAATAAAAGGCATTGTAGCTTTTGAACCATAGTGTTATGAGCTTGTAATCACGTGACGACACTGATTCAAATCCCACGGCTCGCACAGGTGGGGAGTTTTTCACAAACTTTTACTCTTATGACATGTACTTCACCCTACTTTCTCAATTGACTCAGGTGTGAATGAGACCCAGCTATAGGTAGAGAGCGATCTTGTCGGAGTATAAGTATGAAGTGCTTTACAGGCTGATCTACTGTATGCTCCCCAGGGAGTTGAGAAGGACTTTGAATGAAATGGCCTGCTGGGGGATAAATGATGTACAATCGGTGAGCCTACACTTGTGCAGGGATACGGCCTATAAATCCATCTTTAGTTTTTAGCTTTGATAAAACACAATTTTCTGATTTTGAGTAAGAAGTACATTTCTACCCTTTAACGGCTACTCGTTTCCAGTAGTTACTTGTTCTGTTCTATCGATTGAAATCTCAAGCACACTTCGACTATCACTAGTTATAAGGCTTAAAATGATATACTCGAAATAAAAACCAAACTTTACGTGTTAGCACAATTATGATCCTAGAAATTTGACTGCAGGTTAATGAATTTCACGTCTCCAGAGATTACATAATCAGATCATTGAATCTAAAATCTTCCCAGCAATACAAAATATAATATCAAATAAAGACTAAAACAGGAAGATTAAACCAAGCACTGTCCCCAAGGACTCAGCTGCATGCTTCGATGATAACTAGACTCTGTCCTAATTCATATTCCCTTAATTACAAAGTTGTAAAAAAATCTTAGAAAGTAATAACTACATGCATTCGTTGCCCATAAAAATGTATATACCCAAATCACATCAACAGATCTGTCTGCAGGTGCGAGCATTAGCAAGTCAACAAACCATGAGAAAAAAGATTATAACTTACATTTCAGTACAAGTGGGGATTCCACAAAAATGTATTGGGATAGTTTACATTATGCATAAACTATAAATTGACTTAGTTCAATATGACACTTAAACGTTCATGGCATACAACTTCTAATGAAGGAGGCTTACTATTACAGAACATAATAACAATTAGAGTTGTCATATTTTCATTATTCCTGTGATAGAAGAATACATTGTGATAGAAGAATACATATGCATTGTGATCTTTGAGATAAGGACAATGCTTGAGCAAAAAGTGGGAAGTCAAAAACAAAAATAATATCACTGAAAGTTCAAATTACAACAGAATAATCATTATCACAGAAAGAAAGACAATTTAAAAAAGATATGATACATATCACAAAATATATAGGACTTAACTTACACGAATACAAAACCGTATCATAGAATAAGAAAATATGAAATATATGAAAACATAAACTTTTAACTTTTAAAGACTAAAAATAATAAAGTGGGTTATGTATCTGCAGGGATTGCCGTGGTTTGTTTTGGGATGTTTCAGTTTTCCCTTTTGGGACATGGGGTTTTTAGTGACTTTTTGTTTTTAAAGATTTTTCAGTAAAAGAATAAATCTATGAACAATTATAGCTGTAGCAAACTAATAGTGAGGGTCTAAAATTCAGTTACTCATATTCAACTTCAAATAACATCAGAAGAAACTGTTTAGGGGCGTTTACTTGCAAAGTTGCAAACATATCAAAACTTATACAAAAAAAGGTAAATATAATGTATGAGTAAATCTGAAGCAATCTGAAGACATAACTGAACCATCAAAAGTATATAAAATCAGTATTCAAATGAGCATTTTACATGAATGTAGAAATAATTTGTTATCAAGAAAACAAACAACAAAGCAAGTGTAACAACATTACCATCATGAACATTACAAGTGTAAATTACGAAATACAAGAGTAAGTGAAAGAAATTAAAATCCACAAAAAAACTTGTTTTCCAAAATAAAACCTCAGAAAACTCATCTAATCAATATTTTGCGTGATTTATGCTTATAAATTTAGAGCAACATGAGAACTATCCTCCTCTGTAGGATTATACAGGTCTAGTGTTGTGTCAAAATATCTCTGACAAATAAAAAGACTAATCGGGTGCAATAGCACACATCCCTTCCCTCATCTTTTATCTGTCATGAGTGTGATTCTATTATCAGTATTAGTCTACCTATTCATGCTAGCCTCCATTCAATTGAACACACACAGAGATAAATTCAAACTTGTCTGTTCCTAGTTTTAAATTTTCCACAGGACAGAAAAATGAGAAGATCTGGTCTAAAAGCCAACATGATTACACAATCGACCTGAATATCTCTGACACAAAATTTAATAATACAATGGAACTTCTCTAATCGGGACCTCTGGGAATTGGGAAGAAATGTGAGGGAACAGAATTTTTCTACATATTTTACCTCTAAATGACAATTTTTTGCTTGCTTATGTTGATTATCCTCACCATTTACCCTATATTTATTTATTCCACATGCATTTGTTATCCAAATTTGTTTCCGTGTTCTGTTGATGGAAAACCAATATCTTTAAGTCCCCAGAAATTAGGAAACCTTATTGGGACGATTTTACAATCGACTGAGAGTTTTAGAGAGGTTCAACTGATGTAATTTGAAATTCCCTTGCAACAACATAAAACAAACAAAAATCTTCAGTTTATAGATGGTAATAGCAACGAATCACAAGGTCACATGATTGTGAAACAGACATCGTACATGAAAAATAAAACAACAATGAAAACACAACAAACAGCAATTATTGTTATGTTATCATTGAGCAAAATGTAATGAGAATGTGCAACATAAGCAGAAACCCATCAAGCCCTAAGATCAAATCCCTACTAAACCCTGCCCCAAATAAACAAAAACAACAAGCAAATAAACTTGAAAAATGTTTTAAAGACATGAAGAACAAATCAAAGTAAACCAACAACTAAAAATGAGCAAAATATATTCAAAGTAATAATGTATATTCCCAAGGCAAATTCATTGTGTTGGCATCTTCACCATTACGTCATTTTATTTGTAAAAGTAACTTTTTTAAGAGCAAAAAGTAAGGTTTGTCAGGATTAACAGTCATAAAAGCATTTTGCATGCAACTTACTGACTTCTTAAATATGGATTTACAGTTGTGTTCACCACTCAATCGTAACACCAACATAATAGCTATGATTTGCGCTTACTCCCTGGGATAATCAGTTGAATGCAATGAAACATAACAATATAGAAAGGAACATAGTTAACTAAAAATCAGTCTCATGACTGCCTGTGACAGATAAATTTATAAAAGTGGTGAAAGGCGATGAGATTGAATCCTATATCAGGGGCTGAGTGAGTTGATACATTACCGGTATATATATCATACGTATGACACACAACTGGAGCTCTGAGAGCCAGTATAATAACTACAATATCATGCCATCAAATGTGGAATGATGAGATTAATTAGCGTGGTATGACATTTACTGATCTTTTTTCTTCCACCCAATGGTAGGTCGCTACAATTTGTCTCTGAGCGCATAACCCATATGTCGCGAGCGGCTTCCATTCTTATATAACGAGCACTACTGTGTAGGTCGCAGGAGGGTACTACGTCACTTACTTTGGTTGTATTTTATACATAGACTGACCAACCAGCACAAGATGCTAAGGAGCTAGGTGGCAGGTAGCAGTAAGGCTCAGGGGAGTCAGGTTCAAAGGGTTAAAATTGATTAGGCATTTGACAATCTATAACGGTAAGCATATTCGAAAAAAATCTTTAATATTGAAAAACCTGTTTGTCCACCTGTGATATTATGTAATAAACAGTATGCTTTAAATAATTGCTGATGTTTCTTGTCCTTCTATCAATACTGAAAGTTGTTGGAGAACTCTCTTGACAAACCGGCTTGGATCTGCAAGGCCGGGCATAGATGAAAAACATGACGAGGCCAGACAAAGCATAGAAGACGCCTCGGACAAGTAAAATGAAGAATCGTACGAGTCAGTTTCATCTGATATCCATCCTAAAGAAGAAAAAAAGAAAGAAGTAAAAGATGTTTCTCAAGCACAGCTTTCTTTTCTACATTGTGTATGTAGGATACATTTCATCACCATGACACTAATCTTAATGTCACATCTTTCAAGACATTATGGCGTTGGTGGCCGAGTGGTTAGGCTGCTGGACTAGGCAAAGTCAGGCCTGACATTGTGCTCCTTGGGAAAGAAAACAAACATGCATTTTTCCCACTCAACCCAGGTGCAAAATGGGTACAAGCATTATCTTGAGAGTAAAATTCCACCAAACTAGCGTCCTGTCCAGGAGGCGATTATTATCACTTGTTCCACTTCACGCGATGGAAACTGGGATAAGCTCCAGCTTTATGGGCCATAATGGCCTTGAAGGGACTTTTTTCAAGACGTTGACACAACAAAAGATAACAAGTTGGAAGTGTATTCTTCCCTCAGATTGTTTCCGCATAAAGCTCTCCAAAAACTAGATTTTAAAATTGTAATTCATGTCAAGAAAAGAGTAAACCACAATTGAAGTGGAACATCATCCTGTTGTTTGATTTAATGGTTATAGTTATATAAATACTATTTATTATTACTATTTATAAAGTTTGGAAATAGTTTAATTTCATTTTGAAATAGGAAATTTCAAAGAAAGTGATGCCTTAGTCACTTTTGGCATCCTCCCTTCTCTGTCAAAACAGAAAACATCTGCTTACCTCTCCTTGACCCTTTTCTTTTCTTGAATTTTGTATTATGAACAACCACATTCAGAATTATAAAAACCCATTTATTGATGAAATACATGGCTCATGAACATTTGACATGTCAAGACCAACTACATTTTAGTATTATGAAACAGGCCTTAAATATTTCACATGAAACTTTAAAACAAATAAAAATATCAATAATGAAACTCATGCAATTTAATCTTATAAACAATTGTAAATCCTAAAATAAAGCAGCCACTAAAATTTGTCAACAAAAACAAATGTGATACACTTATTCTAAAGTAAAAATAGGCATTTACCGGCAAAGGAGGTCCAAATAAATTGGCAATGCCTTGCATCAGCATCAAAAGTCCATAAGCACTGGTCAATTTCTCCACACCCAAATAATTGACCATAAGAACAGTTGTCAGTGGGTAACCGACACTAATGCAGAAACCAAACAGAGCATAAAAGATACAAGCTTGCCAATAAACAGGAGTAACAAGTGGTATAACTGCCACAAACACCCCAGCAAATACAGACACTATTGCATAAAGGCTGATCAAGTTGACTTTCATATCGCCAATAAATCCAAAGACGACTTGACCAATGGTATTAAAAATTCCAATGACAGAAATGATAAATGAAGCTTTTTGTCGACTTGCTCCATATTTGATTGCATGATCTGCTGCATACATGTAAGGAACATCACTCCAGAAATAATACAAGAAGTTAGACACAACAAACAGAGCAA
This sequence comes from Doris montereyensis, assembly GCA_037039925.1. Lineage (NCBI taxonomy): Eukaryota > Metazoa > Mollusca > Gastropoda > Nudibranchia > Dorididae > Doris > Doris montereyensis. Next base: position 21,999 of record JAXRKP010000121.1, read on the forward strand.
AAAAGCCATTGGAGAAAAGAGAAAACTCCAGCATATCAGAAAAGACATCAGCAATCTCAGTGAGAACCTTCTGGCAGCCCTTGAAAACAATTTCCCTCAGACCTGTACGTTGAGCTTTCGATGAGCTCTGGCAACTAGTTCCCAACATGCAAGGTTTTAACTGAGCATTCTGTTTTAACCATCTGCGGTAAAAGATGTCAGTTCTATACAAAGGTAGATGAATTGCATATGCCCATCTGCGGCCAACATTGAATGATGGGATTTTACTTGATTGGTTGGTCAAGCTTTCACTAGCATCAACAACATTAGGTTTGTCACTTTTTGTTTTCTTTACTGAAATTTTGTTTTCAGCCAAAACAACTTGCTTCCTTTTCACTAGTGGTGTGCTGTCTGTGTTGGATCCACTTGGGGAGGAGGAAAAATGATTTCATCAAGAGTGGTTTTACAGTCCTTTTTGTATCACTTTCTGCTGCACTTAAAGATATACCAGACAAATGTGTTGTGCTGTCCAAACTTTCATTAAAGCTGGTTGTAAAGGTATTGCCTGTCAAACTTTGAATTGCATCTTTGTCTTTGCCATCAAAGTCATGACCATTTAGACGAAATGGCATTTTTCATGTACCTTTGCATTGTCAGATGAGGGTTACGGCTGTTCTTCAATGCTTCCATCAACAAATCTGATGATGCATCTCGAATTTTGCCACTGGCAAATGTTGGTAAACTCATCATTGAGAGAGTGCGTGTCTCCCTTCAAAACTGTCTAATTCTGTACCAGAACTAACTTCAGTGCATTCACTTATGTTTCTCACTCGCTTCAATTCAAGACTTTTCCTCCCATGAGGAATCTTTCAAATTCTTCAAGAAGCAAATCGCATCGTTCTGCTTCTGACAATTTGAGGGGCCGAAAGAGCATACCACAGACAACAAGGTTTAAACTGATGCCTGCCATAATTAGAAACAGACCACGCCAACTATATTCAGCAATGAGATAATCCATGAAGGGACCAAACATGAAGGTACCCACACCAGTTCCACATACTGCTAAGCCTGTTGTAAGTGAACGACGCTTTTGAAATAAAAGCTACGATGACCACTGAGGTGATATAGCAAAAAGAAAACCAATTCCAACAATTGTTGAAAGTTATGCATAGCATCTCAATGGAATTAGCAAAATAGCTGAGAATGAATCCAAAGGAAGACAATAAACCTCCAAAAATTGTCACTTTTCTACATCCAAATCGAGTGGTCATTGCACTTGCAAACGGACCTAAAATCATGGACACTCCAAAGAAAATACTGCCCACAAGAGAAGTTTTACTTGCTTTCCCAAACTGTGAGAGCAATTCTGCATATAGCACACCAAAACAGTAGGCCAGCCCATCACAGATAAAGCTGACTAGAAAAGCTCCAAGAACTACCATCCAACCCCAACCACCATCTGGAGGTGTGGGCATAGGCAACGATACGAAAGAGGAGGAGGAGGAAGAGGAGCTTGATGAAGAAGCAGTTGACTCGGTTGAGTTGCTCCTTTCACTGTCTTTTTCGATCCCTTTGGCCGCCATTTTGTTGGAGCCAAACGTAACATTGATTGATGTCTGGAAGCTGTTTGTCAGATTTTGCGTCCTTGACCTCTATTGAGGTATGAAGATTATCCGAAACAGATAAACTTGGTGTCTGACCTTGACTGTCAGGGCCCGTTTTGTCGATGAAGGACACTGTCCTGTCCACGGAGGAAATGAGCCTTTCAAGTTGTAACGAAGAATTGTCATCATTCTCAGACATGATATGAAGGCACTCAAAAATTAAATATATATATATATATATATATGTGGTTATATATGGAAAACGAGTCCTGGATGAGTTTGCTACTGCTTAAACTGTTGTAGTCCTTTTCTCCTGAATTTCAAAAAGTAAAACACAAATTCACAAACTAGTTTTCACTTTTTGAAAAGTGTTTATTTTCAGTCAAATGAACGGGAAAGAAAGTTTTAGGTGATGGTTTATTTAATGACCCAGAGGAAGTCCATATAGAAAATTTGAGACTGTAGTCATTCCACCGACGATACAGGTCGAGGATAAGTAAGAAGTGCTTGGCAGTTGTTTCCCACATCTGTGAAATTCTGTGGAGAAGATCAAGATATTGAACTTGTAACAACATTTTTTAAATCACCAAGCATATAGTTAATGCAGAAATAATGAGGTAGACAATAACAAAAGCAATAACAACAATAATAATAACATTAAAAATAGTGGAAGAAGAAGACGAAGAAGACGACGATGGAGAAAGGAAAAAAAGAAAAAGAAAAAAAGACAAAGAAGAAAAAAGAAGAAAAAGAAGAAGGAGAAGAAGAAGAAGAAGAAGAAGAAGAAGAAGAAGAAGAAGAAGAAGAAGAAGAAGAAGAAGAAGAAGAAGAAGAAGAAGAAGAAGAAGAAGAAGAAGAAGAAGAAGAAGAAGAAGAAGAAGAAGAAGAAGAAGAAGAAGAAGAAGAAGAAAAAGAAGGAGAAGAGGAGAAGAAAGAAGAAGAAGAAGAAGAAGAAGAAGAAAAAGAAGAAGAAGGAGGAGGAGGAGGAGGAGGAGGAGGAGGAGGAGGAGGAGGATGAGGAGGAGGAGGAGGAGGAGGAGAGGAGGAGAAGAAGAAGAAGAAGAAGAAGAAGAAGAAGAAGAAGGAGAAGGAGAAAGAGAAGGAGAAGAAGAAGAAGAAGAAGAAGAAGAAGAAGAAGAAGAAGAAGAAGAAGAAGAAGAAGAAGAAGAAGAAGAAGAAGAAGAAGAAGAAGAAGAAGGAGGAGGAGGAGGAGGAGGAGGAGGAGGAGGAGGAGGAGGAGGAGTAGGAGGAGAAGAAGAAAGGAGAAGAAGAAGAAAGGAGAAGAAGAAGAAGAAGAAGAAGAAGAAGAAGAAGAAGAAGAAGAAGAAGAAGAAGAAGAAGAAGAAGAAGAAGAAGAAGAAGAAGAAGAAGAAGAAGAAGAAGAAGAAGAAGAAGAAGAAGAAGAAGAAGAAGAAGAAGAAGAAGAAGAAGAAGAAGAAGAAGAAGAAGAAGAAGAAGAAGAAGAAGAAGAAGAAGAAGAAGAAGAAGAAGAAGAAGAAGAAGAAGAAGAAGAAGAAGAAGAAGAAGAAGAAGAAGAAGAAAAAGAAGAAGAAGAAGAAGAAGAAGAAGAAGAAGAAGAAGAAGAAGAAGAAGAAGAAGAAGAAGAAGAAGAAGAAGAAGAAGAAGAAGAAGAAGAAGAAGAAGAAAAGAAGAAGAAGAAGAAGAAGAAGAACTAGAAGAATAACTAGAAGAAGAAGAAGTATATATATATATATATCGACTTATCTATTTATCGTCCCTCCATCCGTCCGCCCGTCAGTCCGTAATATGTGTAGTTTATCTAATAAATTGAAAACTCAAGGTATTGCTAAGATTTTCAAATGTAAACTGAAGTTATGCACATATCATTATTATTTTCTTTCATGTATCAGTCTGATCTATGCCATCATAGAATTTCGCTGTTTCGTTTGTATATTTTGTAATGTATTTAGCAAAGTTGTTTACAAAATAGTGATGGTCAATCTGACCTTGTAGATTGTTTACTACTTTCTGCGCTAAGCCTGGCTAGTCTGTGTGGCAGCTTTTCTTCCTTTTCAATCCCATTCCCATTTAATCCCTCTTCTTCGGTTGAATTGCAGCGATAACTAAACGGTTTTTTTAACGGCTTTGTTGCCGACATAAGCAATAATAATAGTGTGATTATGGTAATATCGTTGCATTACAATCCCTTTCCCTGTCTGACGTAGGTGACCTAGTAGTGGTGAGACTGCTAGATTTGGGATCATGGGGATGTCATGGGTTCAAATCCTAGCTAGGCAATGTCCAGCGTTGTCTTCCTTGGGAAGATCATTTAACACCCCACCCCCTCCGCCCCCCCACACTGAGCTAGGTGCAAATGGGTACCAGCAACTGCCTGGGAGTAAGAGCCTGCAGGATTAGATTCCTTGGTTAGGACGTGATTATTATCACATGTCTCGGAGTCACGCTATAGAAACCAGGATAATGTCTGGCTCTATGGGCCATCAGGCTTTTGGAGGAACTTTACTTTCACCATCTGTCCTTCAATTTACTCCCCTCCCCCCTCCCCTGTCTTCTTCCAACACTAATTTTGTAGTTGTTGTGAAATCCCCCGAGCTCGGGGCTACTCATATACTTTAAAATGGGGGTGGGGTGGGGGTGGGGGACTCGATGGTCCAGATGCAAGTACCAATGGTGTCGACCTCAAACAAAAGATGCGGGTTCGTGCCTGGCAGACTGAATTTTTTTTCTCGAATTTTTTCGAGTAAAAACCACATTCCAGATCCAGGTAGATGGATTGAAACCTGGTCTCAATCGGAGACGGACGATAAAAAAGGAGTCCCGTGTGCAGATCACTAGGATTATGTGTACGTTTATGATCCCGTGGTTGTTAACTAGGCAGTCTGAGCAAATGCAAAACAAAATCCCATGGAAATTCTCGAGATTCTTCTTTATTGTGCATGTGGATAAAATTAAATAATATAAAATATATAGGCCTATATATATATATATATATATATATATATATATATATATATATATATATATATATATATATATATATATACATATATATATATATATATATATATATATTGATTTTATTACTTACGGAATCAATGAAGAAATTATTATGCAGCCATCTTGGTAGAAACCAGCCTGTCTCTGTGTGCATTCACTTCTGATCTCACTCTTAGTTATTCGTTATGTGGATTATGATCAAGAAATGTAAAAAAATTGATATTATAAAGAAATTTCCACTCACTAACACTTGTCAATGTCAAAAGAAATGACAAGTACGTCGGCGAAATTCGCGTTAAATATGGTACTGTACCAATAGTCAATTTGGCAATAATACAAAACCGATACAAAAATACAAAAATAAAAATGTTATTGTTTTTGTTTAAACACAATTTTTTTTAAACTTCTTTAGGTTACCTTTCCTTAATGAATCCTCAACCTGGTCTAGAAAATATTGATATCTTCATTGCAATAAGATTAAGGCCAGAATTATACTAAGCCCGTCCGTTGCCGCCGCATGGCTTACACCGTGAACATCTAATTATATTAACCCCGCTTTCGCCGTCTGAATGGACACACTTGATACACAGACCATTGTAATAGGTTGAAAGAAACCACAGCAACAGAGATTACGTGATGTAACTATGGAATGAAATTGTTACTAGGATGTACAGATATGCTGCGATATCTATGTGTTCGTCTTCTTCTATTTTTCCACCATAGCCACAACGCTAATTTCTGCTTCCTAGTCAGCGTCATTTCCAAGAATGAAAAAAAAGAATTAGAATGGTCTGTGTATCAAGTGTGTCCATTCAGACGGCGAAAGCCTGGGTTAATATAATTAGATGTTCACGGTGTAAGCCATGCAGCGGCAACGGACGGCCTTAGTATAATTCTGGCCTTAGTATAATTCTGGCCTTATTCTTATTCTTTTTCTTTTCTTCTTCTTTTTTTTACATGGAGGGAGATTATTGTGGAAGAGTTTAGGAAAGTACGCGTGTTCAAAAGACGCCGACCTGGATCGTGACATTCATTTCATTTCCAATGGAACCAGATAGGCCAACTGGAAGCAACTAACAAACAATCGGCGAATTGCTTTTGCCGGAAACAGTTCAATTCAGCGACCCAAATCCCAAAGCTAGGACAAGTGACCTGAATAGCCTTATTATACTTTCACTACACTTTGATCTATTTATCAAAACAGCAAAGAACACTTAACGTGTTCCAGTTTGTACTTCCAGTACCAATAGGAGACTTACGATATTTCATGACAGTCATCAAATAACAATAATATGACAGAGAGGAGAGAGAGGAGAGAGGAGAGAGGAGAGAGAGAGAGAGAGAGAGAGAGAGAGAGAGAAGAGAGAGAGAGGAGAGAGAGAAGAGAGTGAGGAGAGAGAGATGAGAGGGAGAGATGAACGAGAGCGAGAGACGAGAGAGAGAGAGGGAGCGAGTAAAAGATATAATATTATATATATATATATATATATATATATATATATATATATTTATATATATATATAGAGAGAGAGGAGAGAGAGAGAGAGATTAGAGTCGACGAAGAGGAAGATTGAGGAGAGCGTCGCGAGACCCCGAGCGAGTGACGTAGAGACGATAAGAACCGAGTGTGAGAGAGAGGAGAGAGAGAGCGATGAATAGGAGGAGACGAGAGATGAGAGAGATCAATACGACGAGAGAACGAGAGCAAGACGATGAGACGAGAGAGGAAATAGTGCCTGAGCGAGCGAGAGAGTATTATAAGGTTTTACCAACAGACCTGATAGCGGATGCTGCCGATGACGCAGTAGCTCGGAAGAGAAGACAGATGATCGGAGAAGAACGGAAGATGAGGTGAGAATGAGATTCGACCGAATTCTTCGCTGAGAGTCGACTTTGAAGAGTGAATTCGAGACCACGCGAATCGAGAGAGGCTGAGAGATGACATGACGCAGGGATTTGACGTACCGAGAGGAAGAGAGATCGGAAGGAGGCAATACCACGATAAGCACGGGCCGGAGACGAGAGATATTGTGAAGGAGAGCGTGATTCAAAGAATGAGTGGAAGAAGAGAGGAATATCGAAGAGACGAGACAGCGGATTTAGATCTGTAGAGCGGACAGATTGAGAGGAAAGGAGATCTTCGACAGTGGAGACTGAGAGAGAAGTCTGACGAGGCAGAGTGAGATTGAGAGGGATGGAGAAGATGAGAAGAGACACAGGGGCAATGATCGATGGGCATATCGAAGGAATTTTGAGAGGGGAACGAGATACGGCGACGGACCTGAGAAGAGTATGTCTGACCGATGAGGACGGATTAGAGAATGAGACTTTTATGCGAGAGAAAGACTGAGCCTAGATGAGATGACGAGATGAGGTGGAGCTGAGGTGAATGGAAGTGAGAGAGAGGACTTTAGAGATAAGCAGACAGGGGAGAACAGGAGTGATGAGGACAATAAACGTTCTTTTATAGAGAGGAGAAGGGGGGGGGAGGCGGGATAAAGGGAAGAGCGAATGGGACTGGAGTTAGGATGATTGAAGTTTCGAATTTCCGGAGATCGGAGAAATGAACAGATGATGCAACTCGAGATCGAGAGAAAATGGATCTCTGACTAGTTGAAGGACCGGTGGGAGAAAAGGTCACACCAACGCTTCTTTAGAGTTTGTTTTGTTTTGTTAGCTTCTCACTTTGGTCCGAAGTCCGGAATTCTGAGAGATGGAAGATCACGAAGGAGAGGCATAGAAGACCCCCCCTCCGCGAGTGACGTAGAAGAGCGAGGGGAGAAGATCAGGTGGAGTGAGAACTAGCAACTTGGTGAGAGGACGGGAAGAAGAGGAAGGTGTAGGCGCGACGTGAACGAGAGAACCCTATTGATACGGGGACAGCGCTTGAATGGCGAAGAGAGAGAACGCAGTATGAGGGGAGAGGCGAACATGGGGGCGGGCGACGGAAGAAACTCCAAAGAAGGGACTTAGGAATAGGATAGATGATGAGGGGGGAGGGGAAGGTTCCGAGAGAATGTTCTGACGGAGAGGGGAGATGAGAGCATTACGATCTAAAACCAGAGCAACCATCCAGAGACATCCGGCGAGTAATGATACCCTCGCGTTGAGAGATGAAGCGACCAGAGGTCTCGAGTTAGACGATGAGAGAGGGGAGAGGAGAGGAGAAGAGACAGGAGAATGTCAGGTAAGTGTGAACTGAAGGAGATAATGAGAGTTTCGGAGGATAACTTGGATCTGCATGAGAGGTCCGCTCCCTAGACGGACGGAGGAGATTTGAGAGGTACCATTGGCCGATTGAGATAGCGAACAAGTGACGATAGCTTGCCGTCCGAGAAGTACCTGTCCATAGAGTGGATAACCTACTAATGGAGATGACGATATGACTTATCCACCTAGGTTGGCGAGTTGGAGTGAGTTGGGAATGCCGCAGAACCGATTAGTAATGAGAAAGCCGCTGACGATGTCTTGGGTATCCATTGATGTAACGTGGTTGAGACAGTGAATGTGGAGGGAAGCTACTCTACGATAACCGATGAATGATAGAGCTGTGAGCGTGCGCCGGGAGCGAGGTAGCCAGACTTGATGAGTCATGATCGAGCAGCCGACGGAGCTCGACGTCGAGAGACGAGCGGACGAATTGTTGACTATGGATTTGGACTAGGCGTTTGAGCCTCCTGACTGACGAGAATGTTTTTGGAGACGAACAAGAGAGTGATGATAAACGAGTGAAGCGGTTCTTAGGGACACAGAGAGTAGAGGGTAGAGGTGATGATACTGATGAGTATTGTGCTTGACGCGCGGAGGGATGAGAGACGCCTGTATTGAGTTATGGGATGGCGGTTGTGACACCATTGAGGGGTAGCATGGAAGTCGCTCACACGAACATTGGAGATGTTGGTTTAGACTGTTTTGTTTGAGAGATAAGCCACAGATGTAGACGCGAGAGGGGAAGACGAGAGAAGAGCGCCTTGTCGGTTTGGCCGGGGATAGAGAATCATAAGCTGATGGGATGGGAGTTGATTCCCGATTGAGGGATGTCTACGGGGAGTACCTTTTCACGAAGCGAATGGAAGTGTGCCTGGAGTATGAATTGATGAGAGACGAGTGGCTTAGAGTGTCGCTTGAGTAGCTTCTGCGGGATGTTGAATGGACGAGTGTCGGTGGGGGAGGAATGCGTTGTGCACTGAGAGAGGAAGAAAGGACACTGTAGAGAGTAGTGATCAGAGCGATTCGATGATCTATAGAGGATATGACTAGACATGGAGAGCGAGAGTTTATCGATAGAGCTGGAGATCGAGCGATCTAATAGTTTGATGTCATATGTTACCTTTCCTGCATACTACTCAGTGCTGGTGAACTCCGGATGTTGATTCCATGTTCCGATGATTGATATACAGTACGAGTAATGACCTTGATTCTTCGAGAACGACTTCTTCGTGAGTGAGAGAGCGAGTGTTACTGCCGAGAGAGATAGATGGGGAGTAGAGTAGACTAGAAGAGAATCATATGATGGATGCTCTTAGAAACAGAGTATAGGAGAGAAGAGAGAGAGAAGGGGAGAGAGAGAGAGAGAGAGAGAGAAGAGGAGGAGAGGAGAGAGAGAGACGGAAGAGAGAGAAGAGAGAGAGAGTAGACAGAGATGGAGATGGAGAGGAGAGAAGAAATGAGGAGATGGAAGAGAGAACGGAGGATGCTTGAAGGGACGGTAGAGAAAGGAAAGGAAGAGGGGAAAGAGGATAAGGGAAGATGGGGGTGGCAAAGTAGGGAGGCTTGGACTGGAGAGCTAGGTGGAGACGTAGGAGGAGTACGAGGGAGGGGGTAGACAGATCGGCGGGAAGAACTGAGACTGAAAGAATCGAGTGAGAAGAGAGAGAGAAGTGGCAAGGAGAGAAAGTAGAGTCTAAAGAAAGTCGGAGGGAGAAGAGTGAAAGAGTGAATGAGTAGATGGGGGTGGGGGGGGAAGAGAATAATGAAGGGGCAAGGAATAAGCGACAACGAGAAACGATAGAAAATCAAGAAGGAGGGGGAAGAAGAAGAGAAAGGGCGGAGAAGTGAGACCCTTGTGGGTAATAAGAGACGAAGAGTACTACGAACGGAGAGATGACAAGAGAGCAAGATTATTTTGGTAGAAGATCGAGGGAGAGAGGAGGCAATGTGGAGAGAGAAAGGGAAGAAAGATGGAGAGTGAGTGGAATATGATGAGCTGACGAGAAATAGTAGATAGACGCACAGGATACTGACAGAAAGCGATGAGAAGTGGGAGAGAACTGATGGTAATGGCCGATGAGTGGAAAGATGAATCCTGGGATGAAGGAGACAGAGGTAATAGAGGGGACCGAGAAAAAGAGAAAGTGAACTAGGAAGAACAGGCGATGGGAGCTGCCTGAGAGGGACGGAGAGGAGGGAGAAGGAGAGAAGAAGAGAGGGAAGAGAGATCACGTGCGAATGTAGATACTGAAGAGGTGAATGAGAGAAGAAGGGAAAGAGAGTCGAGAAGAGGAGATGAGAGCATAGATAGACAATAGTGTGACCTGAAGGGTGAGGGGGACGAAGGGATGACCGCGGGAACGGCGAGAGAGGAGGGAGACGTAAGGGAATCGTGACGGGGTGCGAGAGGTAAGAGAAAATTTGACAGATCGGAGGGAGATGAAGGCAGGGAGGAGTAGAGATATGAAGACGAGAGAGGTGAGAAAGGGGAGGTATGAGAGAGAAGAGGACGGAGGATGAAGAGAGGAAACAGAGAGGATGGAGAGAAGGAAAACGATTCAGAGTTGAGAGACCGGAGACGCGAGGGAACCGGGAAGGAGGAGGGAAGAGAGATGAAAAGAAGGGAGGAGAAGAGAGAAGAGGAGAAGGCAGAGAGAGGGAGAAGAAGAGAGAGAGAGAGGAGGAGAGAAGAGGGGGGCGAGGGGGGGGGGGGGGAGGGGGTGAGAGCAAGAGAGGGAAGGGGAAGGGAGGAGAGCACCTAGAGTGAAGGAAGGGAGGTAGAGGAGAGGATGGTCTCGCAGTATGGGGCGAACCGCCACTGTCTTTTGATCGAGGGGAGCCATGGAGGGAAAAAGCGAGAGAGAGAAGGAAGAGAGAGAAGAGAAGAGAGAGAAGAGCGAAGAAGAAGAGAGAGAAGTAGAGGAAGCGAGACGAGAGAGGATTGAGAGAAGAAAGAGAGAGAGAGGAGGTGGACGGGGGTGACACGGCGGGTTCAGATGGGAGGGAGGGAGCGATAGATGAGACTACTGAGAGAGAATAGAGGGAAGAGGGAAAGAAGAGAGACGAGAGGGGGAGGATGGAGAGGAGGAGGAGGGGGGGGGGGAGTGGTGAAAGAGAAATCTACGTCAGTGGTTAAACCTGTGACAAATAGATGTAAGATTAGTGGAAAGCCTCAGAAGAAAGGCTTTACAAGAAATATAGACTAGAGACAAAATGAAAGAGACAAGATCTAGGGACACAAATGGAAAGGTGTGAGGATGTGTTAAGGGTGTCGACTCACAACTAATCAGTGTCACGGAAGGAAAGTATCAAGGATAACAAATATAATTATAAAACGTGTATCATAAAACCCGGTGCAAAACGTATTTAGATCTAAATCTGTACTGGCATGTCTAGATCTAGATCTAAGCACAATATAGAGTAAATAATATGATCTGTTTTCAAAAGGAGACCTGTGAAACCATAAACAAAGTGTATTCTGAAAAAAGAAGACAGCAAAAAAATGTATTTATTTACGATGATTGTCTCGTTCACATTTACCCTTAAAGACTATCTTTTTGAATCTTCGAAATACAAAATAAGAATTTGATTATTTAAAATCTAGTTCGAGTTATGGGGGGGGGGGTGGTTAATTCTTCTGCTGGCCTAGCGCTGAATGTATTTACCTTGTAGATCTAGCAGTGACATGTTAGTATGAGTATGAGCGGAAGACATTTAAGATCAATTTGATACATTCATTATAGGACTGAAAGATTGTGTTATACTTATACCTTTCTTTCTTTTTTTTTTCTTTTCTAAAAAGGTGTGCAATTCTGCACGATCATAAAGATCTCTTACTTTCCGTCTCGGGAGGAGGGAGAGGGGGGGTTACCTCGTATCATTTATTTATTGTATTCTCTTGATCTGGGGGTAGGGTGGGGGAGGGGTTATTACTCTTAGCTTGCTTATTCGTTTCTGTTTCAAATTCTTTTTTTCTTTATCCTAATGTACCATGTCGCATCACATTATGCAGCGATCTTGGCAATCATAGGATGAAATAGAGAAAACAAAAAGATGAAAGAGTGAAGGAAAGAAACAGAACCCATCAGTAGAGCCCGCCAACCAATATTGAGTGTTGTGTTGTTTAAGCTTTTTTGTTTGCTTTGGGTTTGTTGGGGGGTTGGAGGGATTTTGTTTTTGTTTTGTTTTGTTGGTTTGGTGTTGGGGTTTTTCGGGGTTTTTTGGGGTGGGGGGTTGGGGGTGTTTTGTTGGGGGTATTTTGTTGGGGGTTATTTGTTTGTTTTGTTGTTGTTGGGTTGTTGTTTTATATTGGTTTGCTGTGGTTTTGTTTTGTTTGGGGGGTTGTTTGTTTGCTTTTGTTTTTTAAGGAAAAAAATTTAAAATTTGGGGGGGGGGGTGTTTTATTGGGTTGGGTTTTTTAAATTTAGCTTGTTAGTCTTTTTCGGTGGGTTTTGGGTTTGTTTTTTTTTTAATTTAGCTTTGTTAGTCTTTTCGGTGGGTTTTGAAGGTTTTTTTAATTTAGCTTGTTAGTCTTTTCGGTGGGTTTTGGTTTTGGTTTTTTTCGGAGAGGGGTGTTTGACACTTGTGTTATTGTATTTACTATCTGTATAATAATTTATGTTTAGTTTGGGCTGGTTGTTGTTGTAACGCTTAAAACAAAAAGAGGCTAACAAAGACAAATCATAACCTCCTGTCATGGTTTAAAAAGACAGAGATGAAAAGAAAACTTGGGACAAAGAGAGTTAATGTCAACTTCGTAAACGTAACTCTTAACTTCTTATTTATATCATTAAGTTACAACTGGAATGATTTAAAAACCAGAGAGATGCCGGTTGGGGAAGGGGGCGATTGTATCCAAATAATGCAAGGGTGTCATTTGGGTGCGACAGAGTGACTTTAGTTACTAAGTAAAAGGGCACTGGTCAACCACCTAGCCTACCTGCCAAAAGTATTTTTCCGAGAAGAGGTAACTGCTGTATGTGCTGAATGAACGCAAATTATAATGTATAATGGTCTTGTGACCCACTAAACTCAATGGATTTCTATCTCACGATATATGGATATATTTTTTGTTACTCAGATCCTTACCTTTCCGACCCTGTGGTTTAAACATTATGTACTTTGTAAAGCATAGTAGACACCTGTATAAATGAAATTTAAATCAAAAGCTCAATTTATGGTTACCTCATTATGTGAGAGAGAAAATAACGTTTGTAAGCTTCAATATGCTCGTCCGCAGTAACATGTTATAATGTGGTTAGAAATATGTAAATGTAAAGTAGATGTCCTCCTTTGAATGTGATTTTACTCTATCATGGGGTGCGAATATTGATAAAATAGTATATATATATATATATATATATATATATATATATATATATATATATATATATATATATATATATATATATATATATATATATATGCGGTTACCGGTACATTTAGTTAAAACCTATTTTTGGCCTTGTCGGGAAAACGTATCGCGTACACTGTGTAGGCTGGAAAAAGTAACATGGCTGATCGTTCTAATCCAGATTTAGAAATTATAATCGAGCAGATGAATTCCAATCTAGCTAGCCGAATTTACTTCCAAGACCGCCTTGATAACCTTCACCATTCGTAGGAGACAACGGTGAGTGTGGATGACGATGAACACAGCTTTTAAGCACTGCGCGATTACACAAGACACATTCAGTTATTATCTCATTTGCATTGGCGCTATAGTATACTTGACTGCTGGAATAAATGGATGAAAACCTTACACTTAATCCAATACATTAAATTATTGTCAGCACGCCAATGGCAAAACTTACCGTTGAGGGCCGATAAGCATTGCCCGATCCCTTACACAATGCTTCAATTAGTTCACTAAATCTGATGTCTTTAGCTTACGTAGCTCGCATTGACTTGGAATAACTGTATTGTCGACAACCAGAGCGGAATGAAAATACATTAACAAATTCAAAAGTATTCTAAAGCAATACTAAAAAGGCACGCAGTCCCAATAAAAAAAAAGGAGGCAATAAGTTGGAATACATGTATCATGATTGCTTGACTGATTGAAACTGAAATCGGAGAGCCAAAAGAACATGGATCTGCACAATACACAGGTACCCAAATGATTGAACAAGGGTGGAGGGGTGGGGGCTGTTTAGAAGAACCCACGAGTGTAGAAAGGGGCGGGCGGGGGTATAATCAATTATGTTCTTATCATCATCGCAAATCACCTTTTGCTACCATTTACAATATAGTGTGAACAGTAGCAGCTGCAATTAAATTATTGTAGAAACAATGAGCTAACAATCGAGACACTAAGCGTAGACCTATGAATATCGTGGCGGGGACAAAGCGTGTTGTCATTGCTATCTCAAACCTGCCTGTAATGCAGGTAGCCCTGATGACTTTACTTACACATTGTTTTTTTAGTTCGAATACGACATATCAAAAGTGCTAAACAATCGGCTTGAGATTTTTCATTTACCTAAAAAGCCACGTAAGTTCCAAAGTTTGCAAGAAATAAGTAAGAGTAACCCTGAAAATTCACAGAGATGAAAAGCCCCCCATATGAAAATTTCCGTGAAAGAGGAAGATACTTTGCTCTCAAGATATGACTGCAATCTCTATCCATTGCAAACAGAACAAGAATATTTTCATGGGTTTATCCGTCAACCATATTTTGATATTTGCCGAATGTGATCTGTAACAATAAATATCTACTTTACACTGACATCTACATAGATAATTACGAGGGAAAAAGATTTCACTGTTTCAAGAGTGGAATCTATATACCGGTATATTATTATATAATTATGAGTTGGTCGTTCTTTATACGCCAAAGACCACCAAGAGTAATCATAGTTTACATGTCGATTCTAAATGATCGTATTCATCTGAGGAAGTTTTCTACCAAAAGTGACGTTTAATGATTGAAAATTCCATTGTTTCTCAATCTCATCTTTGAGTAGAATTGTCATTCATCTAAGCCGCAATTTTAAACAGGTTTTATTAAAAGTTGGAATTATCCTGTGTACGCCTACCTGCGTAACCTCTGTATCGAATACTGACCTGGTCTAATAATAATACTCGATATCTCTTCGGGTATGACATGCTTGTAATAGTATAGTACTAGTACTATATTGAATGAAGATCATACACTAAAGAAGACATACGCTTCTATATCACACACTGAAGGAGCATGAGTGGATGCATTGTTTGTTGTAGATTGGTAGGTAGGTAGGTAGGTAGGTAGGTAAGGTAGGCAGGTAGATAGGTAGGTAGGTAGGTAGGTAGGTAGGTAGGTAGGTAGGTAGGTAGGTGGGTATATGGTATGTATGAATGCATATGTACATGTGTTGCATTACGAGTGAAGGAAGGCCTGGCCGTTCGTTGCCATTCATTTTCACTCAGCGTCAAGCAATCTGAGCGCACCTTTTGTCTGTAATAGCAAGTCATATTGCCGTCATGGTAAGAGATAAAACCACTAAGCAAATTCAGACTGTAAGAAACTGATTCTTTATGGCCACAACTTCCGTCCACATCCTTCAATAATTTGTGGACACATTTCGGACTGTAGTCAAACATTAACTTTATGGCTCGCTCTGATTGTGTATTCAACTCAAACTTTCAAACCTATAAAGACACAGAGGTATGGTAGTCGGTACTGGGAGTATGTTATTACACGTATTCCCATAATTGCTAACGCCAGCACTATGCTAAGCTGTGTAAGTGAA
>JAXRKP010000121.1:42500-100000 GCA_037039925.1 Doris montereyensis
CCCTCCCTCTCTCCCCCTCTCTCCTCTCTCTCTCTCTCTCTCTCTCTCTCTCTCTCCCTCCCTCTCCCCCTCCCTCCTCCCTCCCCCTCCCTTCCTTCCTCCTCTCTCTCTCTCTCTCTCTCTCTCTCTCTCTCTCCCTCCTCTCCCTCCCTCTCCTCCCTCCCTCTCTCCCTCTCTCTCTCTCTCTCTCTCTCTCTCTCTCTCTCTCTCTCTCTCTCTCTCTCTCTCTCTCTGTCTCTCTCTCTCTCTCTCTCTCTCTCTCTCTCTCTCTCTCTCTCTCTCTCTCTCTCTCTCTCTCTCTCTCTCTCTCTCTCTCTCTCTCTCTCTCTCTCTCTCTCTCTCTCTCTCTCTCTCTCTGGAAATGATTACAAAGGCAGGAAACAGGCTTTGGTCGAAACATACCACGAACAGTCTGCCGGTTTCAAATAGAAGGAGAATGACGGGACGTGACTCATTTACATTCAAAATATATAAGTGAAGGAAAGAGTGATCATAAACTCTCTAACTTGCAGCCGTCGCTATACTTCTACTTGGATGGCGATAGATTGAAGCGCAGCATGCTGCATTCGATCCTTCAAGGCAGGTGACGCAGCAACCATAAATAACAAAGGCATCAGGCGGAGAATAAAATTGCAAAAGTTTAAATCTTTAATTATGCATCCAATCACTCTTTAAAGATCAACTTTGACTTCAGTGCTATAGAAAACTCCCAGATGTGAAGAATTTGAGACTTTTTGTTTTATTTCTCATTTTATGATTTTAAAACTCTCTCTTAAATGTGCAGTTATGTCTTCGGAACAAAATGATGAAATAAAATAAGATAATCAAACAGTCCCAAAAGTAACACAATTTAAGTTGCTGGGAAGTCTAGTCCTGACTGCGCAACAGATGTCCAACGTCGAATATTGATGGCGTCGCAGCGTTTGGTCGCTTGAGATCAACAATATGAACTCCTCACGATATGACCAGAAAACTTAAGGTTCAACTTTATAAAGCACTCAATCTGCAAATAGCCATATTTGGCTCTGAAACATGGACCACAAGGAGAGAGGAAATGAATGCTCTCTTGGTATTCGAAACGAAATGCCTAAGGGCTATCCTTAGTGTTACTTAACTAAGCACGATAGAAACAGGCACACACGTGATACACTGAGCATAAACGAAACAATCTGGGATGTGGTGGTGAATAGAAGGCTTCGTTGGTTGGACATGTTGTCAGGGTAAACACAAACAAGGATCAATGCCAGCTATAAGTTAGATTTCACTAATCCAACACCAAGAGGACCCCCACCCCAAGGATGGTCCGACAACATCAGGGAGCAGTGCGGCATTCCGCCTCCTCACAATGGAGAGAAGGGCACTATCCAAAGAAAAATTGAGGAAATATTTGTGGAATTGGGCCACAAGGGGGCGTCACAAACTATGCAATTAAGTCAAGTCAAGTCAAACTCTCTCTCTTATGCTTAGGTACCTACGACATAGGAAGACAGCAATTTGACAAGTTCAGTACAATCACTGTTTTTCACCCTTTACCTGTCTTCATTTGTGAGCCTTTTGAATGAAGGATGTAGTATGTTTTCTGTCTTTGGCTGCAAGCCAAGTATACATAATTTAAGACTAGATCTAATCTATATTGTTATGCTTTCCTTTAATAATTATTATGCCCTCATACTTGCTTTAGATTTATTTTTCTACGTACAAAGCCATGATATTTGTACTTTCTGTGCATGTCTCACTACTAAACAGAATTAGTTAAAAATTTTCTTGTACATTTAAATGTCTCATTAACCTCATGAGCGTTCAACTGTGAAAAAAGAAGGTCGATTTTAACTTGCCCTTCTCACGATAGATCTTAGGTCTAGGCTACCACTATAACATTAACCATTAACACCTACACTTGGTATCAGCAATCGCACGGTACGATTGTACAACCACAATACGTTGAAAAAAAATGAGGCAATAATACAAAACAACTTACCTCATAATCTACCAAGTAAACAGCATTATGAACCAAAAGTGGAACAAAGAAGGTTGACATATTCTGGCGAGAAGGATGCAAGAGAGCGTAGCGATTATACAGCAGCAGCAGCAACCCTCAACTAGAAGTCAGCTGAATGCAACAACAAATCTCACCTTGCCCTTGCTTGGGGTCAGAGTTCCTTTGGGGTCACTCAGTCAAATGCATTCGTCCAAAAATGAAGTATACAGTATATCAGTGAGCTTAGATTGTTATGTGACATGCATAGATATATCAATACAATATTAAAAGAGCTATGGTGACATGTCGTTTACTATCATTAAAGTCTATCTCGTCACTCTGCGGTCGCATATTCACTGATAAATGATATCCATGGAGATTCATTCAACTTTCAGAAGAGCAAAAAATATGATTTTATTTGTTGTCTGTTTCTTTTTTCTCTTTCGTTGTTAAATTGTGTCTTTTTTAAATTCATGTTGTTGCTTTTGTTGTTGTTCTTGTATTGCTTTTTTGTTGTTATTGTCGTCGTCGTCGTTGCTCTTTAGTTATATTGTCAATGGGACGGGTGGGGTAAGAGTAGTCGGGGCATCCCATTTACAATACAATGTATATTCAATTGATTTTTCGAAGTGACTATGCCTTGATTTTTTATTTCTAGTATCGCTTTTATATTCCGGGCTACGTGTCCGATGTAGGGTTAGGGGGAGAGGGAGGCAGAGGAAGGATCCTTCATTTTGCGCAATGCAATTCCGTTGCTTCACAATACAACAAAAAATGACAATAATCATAGAGAAAAGGCATTTGTTCTATAATTCTATAGGATAAGTATAATTGACTGTAACAACCATTTAGCACCAATTATGGGAGAGGGGGGTTGTTTTTATCGGTCGTTATTTCTTTAAAGGGGATTATTATTTTTTGCAATAGGTTCGATATTTGATATCAATGTTATCTACGAGCTCCTGACTTAAGATCATCCTACTATTGCAAATGTAGACAATCATTTACATTTGCTTATTTTACGCCTCTCAGAAATGACAATTCTATGTGTGCTTCCTTTTCCTCACTGTGAAATGACAATTCTATGTGTGTTTCCTTTTCTCCTCTGTGAAATGACAATTGTATGTGTGCTTCCCTTTTCACCTCTGTGAAATGACAATTCTATGTGTGTTTCTTTTTACCTCTGAAAAGACAATTCTACGCGTGCTTCCTTTTACCTCTGTGACATGACAATTCTATGTATTCTTCCTTTATACCTCTGTGAAATGACAATCCTATATGTGCTTCGTTCTCACCTCTGTTAAATAACACTTCTGCGTGTGTTTCCTTTTTACCTCTGTGAAATGACAATTCAATGTGTACTTCTTTTCACCTATGTGAAATGAGAATCATATGTGTGCCTCCTTTCCCCTCTGGGAAAGGACAATTCTACGTGCTTCCTTTTTACCTCTGTGAAATGACAATTCTATGTGTGCTTCCTTTTTAACCTATGTGAAATGACAATCTTATGCATATTTCTTATTCACCTTTGTGAAATGATAATTCTATGTCTGCTTCCTTTTTACCTCTGTGAAATAACAATCATATACATACATATTCACCTATGTGAAATGACAATCCTTTGCATACTTCTTATTCACCTATGTGAAATGACAATCATATGCGTACTTCTTATTCACCTAAGTGAAATGAGAATCCTGTGTGTGCTTCCTTCTCACCTCTTTGAAGTGACAATCCTGTGTGTGTTTCCTTTTCACCTCTGTTAAATGGCAATTCTATGCATGCTTTCTTTTCACCTATTAAGTAACAATAGTACTTAATAGTAGGAGTGTGTTGTATTTTATATTAGTATATTGAAAGTATTGTAACACCAAAACAATGTGCCACTTTTGGACAATAAAGTTGTATCTTATCTTATCTTATCTTAGCTTATCTATGTAAGCTTCCTTTTCCCCTCTGTGAAATGCAGTCCTGTGCGTGCTTCTTTTTCACCTCTGTGAAATGAAAATCCTATGTGTGTTTCTTTTTCTTTCTTTCTTTATCATTTCCCATTCTACTTTCTGGTGTCTGGCATTATCTGTTTCCTTCCGTGGCAAATGTGTAAAGAAACACTCCTCGGTAATAGTTAGCAACT
Source organism: Doris montereyensis (assembly GCA_037039925.1). NCBI lineage: Eukaryota > Metazoa > Mollusca > Gastropoda > Nudibranchia > Dorididae > Doris > Doris montereyensis. The sequence continues at coordinate 46,613 of JAXRKP010000121.1, forward strand.
CCTTTTTTACATTACAATAGACGCAAGAGTAAACAGAGGAGCTGAAATATTTAGTGACCATCACCTAGTGATTGCCAAAATGAGATTACTGGCTGAAGAGAACAAATAGAAAAGGAAAGAGAAGAAAGCTTCTTAACTCAAAATAGAAGAACTAAACAAACCAATAGTAAAACATATATACCAATCTAGGATAAAAAAAAAGATCTATTACATAGTCCATGATTGACTTTTCACACCTGTATTCATTTACTCTTGTATATTTGTGGATATTTTTATGAGGAAAAAATGTGTTGGCTATATTCATGTTATTCTTCGGGCAAAAATCTATTAGTCTCTCTCCATTTGGAAAAGTTGTTGTGTCTCCTTCTTTACCTTTTACTCCTCTTGAAGTTTCTACATTGTTTCCACTCTAGCGTTTAAATCGCCTAAAACAAAACATTAGTTCCTGTTTGGCTTTGAGATTCTCTGCAGCTATTTGTAAATCGTTTTCAAAGATATCTTTTTCTTCTTTGGTTGCGTCTTCGTTTGGTCCATAAGCTATTAATAATTTAATTTCCTCTAATAGTCGTGGGCTTATAGATTTCCAACTTTCTAGTGGCTTTTCTTGCCTTTTTATGCATTAGGTCTACTCCTGCTCTAGCCCTATGTTTGACATTTACCCATGAGTATGATTTGGTCTTACATTTTATATTCCTCGTCCTTTCTTCTTTGTTTCTTTACAGGCCAAAAAAAATATCTACTTTGAATGTTTCCATTTCTTCAACTAATTCGAATTCTTTTCCATTTATTGCCCTATATTCCATATTCCAAAAATTACAGTCCGTGTTCGTTTCCATGTTCGTCTTCGTGAGAACAAGCAGGGTATATCATCATATGTACTTCTTTGAATCTGTTTGTTTTGGATAAGCAGGTGATTAGCTCATTGTACCCTAGGTATATGGTGGGGCTGCCACCTAAAGGCACCCTACTGGGCCTTGTTATTTTCTGTCAGGGTTAACTCTCTTAGCCGTTGGTCAACCAAGACCAGTCTGCAAGGCAGCAGGTTGTTTTTGGTCAGGGTCAACTCCCTTAGCCTTTGCTCAGCCAAGACCTGCCTGCAAGGAGGCAGGAGACTCGTGGACGGTGTGACTACCTAATCCCTTTACATGTGCTTACCTGTCCACTGCCCTGGCTTCCTTTTCACCGCTGTTAAATAACAATCATATGTGTGCTTCCTTTTCACCTCTGTGAAATGACAATTCTATGTGTGCTTTCTTTTCACCTTTATAAAATGACAATTCAATGTGCATCCTTTTAACCTCTGTGAAATGACAATCCTATGAGCACTTCCTTTTCACCTCTGTGAAATAAGAATCCTATGAGCACTTCCTTTTCACCTCTGTGAAATAAGAATCCTATGTGTTTTTCTTTTCACCTCAGTGAAATAACAATTATTTGTGTGCTTTCTTTGAACCTTTGCGAAATGGCAACCATTGGCGTACTTAATTTTCACCTCTGTGAAATGACAATCCTATTTCTATGCATACTTCATTTTCACCTTTGTAAAATGACAATCCTATGCATACTTCTTATTCACCTCTGTAAAATGACAATCCTATGCATACTTCTTATTCACCTCTGCGAAATGACAATCCTATGTGCTCTTCTATGCATACTTCACAATTCTATGCATACTTCTTATTCACCTCTGTGAAACAACAATTCCATGCACACTTCTTATTCACCTTTGTGAAATGACAGTCCTTTTTCTATGAGTATTTCATTTTTACCTCTGTGAAATGACAACCCTATGGATACTTCGTTTTCACGTCTGTGAAATGACAACCATATGCATATTTCATTTTCACCTCTGTGAAATGAAAACCATATGCATATTTCATTTTCACGTCTGTGAAATGACAACATTATGCATATTTCATTTTCACGTCTGTGAAATGACAACTCTATACATATTTCATTTTCACCTCTGTGAAACGACAACCATATGCATATTTCATTTTCACCTCTGTGAAATGACAACCCTATGCATACTTCATTTTCACCTCTGTGAAATGACAACCCTATGCATACTTCATTTTCACCTCTGTGAAATGACAACCCTATGCATACTTCATTTTCACCTCTGTGAAATGACAACCTTATGCATATTTCATTTTCACGTCCGTGAAATGACAACCCTATGCATATTTCATTTTCACGTCTGTGAAATGACAACCCTATGCATACTTTATTTTCACCTCTGTGAAATGACAACCCTATGCATACTTCATTTTCACCTCTGTGAAATGACAACCCTATGCATATTTCATTTTCACGTCCGTGAAATGAAAACCCTATGCATTTCATTTTCACGTCTGTGAAATGACAACCCTATGCATACTTCATTTTCACCTCTGTGAAATGACAACCCTATGCATACTTTATTTTCACCTCTGTCAAAAGACAATCCTATGTGACTGTGTCCTTCCTTTCCACCTGCACCAATTGATCATCCTATGCATGCATGCTTCCTTTTCACCTCTGTGAAATGATGATCCTGACGATTTTTAAAATGATACTGATATACCACAGTAATTACAAGAAACTCATTTTTACTGATGTATTTTTATTGAGGCCATAAGCCACAAGTATGGCAGTATTTTCTTAAAACAATGAATGATTTACACCACCTTTAAGTACGGAATATAACACCATGCAAAAGCTGTCCATTTTGTTCAAGACATCGTTAGAGTCCGGTCGCCAAAACTTCTCATTACATATTCCAGTTCAGCATGCATCTAGGTAAGGTGGCTACCTCACGTTGAATTGCTACTCTTATTTCAGGTAGTGAATGTGGATTTTTTTATGAGTAATTTGGACTTTAAATAACCACACAAAAGTCACATGTTGAAAGTTTCGGCTACAGACTCCAGCAGTATCTTGAACAAAATGGACAACATTTGAATTGCATGATGGGTTTTTTTCAGACTTAAGGTTGGTGTAAATCATTAATTGTTCTTCACTTCAATATTAATGGCATATTTATGGGTTCAATAAAAGCACACGGAGAAAAATTAGGTTTTTTTAATTACTGTAGTAAATCATTTAAAAAATCGTCAGGTTTTTCTGCCCCACCAGTCATTAAAGCTACAAAATAACGATAACACACATATGTCATAATCATAATGCTAAGCCTTTGTCTGTGACAAATTTCTCTCATTGATCCAGTTCTGCCCATATCAGCCAGTTTTCTCCTCCCATAGCGCATTTCACTTCTGTTGCTTCCGGTAGTCAATCATACTCTAGAAGATTGAGGGCAACATTATATGTACGTCTACTAGTTTGACTGAACTGTCTACCACAAGGGATACAATGTGTATATTGTTTCTGTACATAGTCATGAAGATAACTTTTATTTATTTATTTCATTGCACATTAATTTCTTTTAAATTTATATAGCACCTCATGACAGACAAAATGGAACGGAAAGAAACTTAAAAAAGGAGTTGTGGCGTAATCCGTAGAATCATGAGTTTGTAGTAATCATGATGATACTGATTCAAAACCATGGCTGGCCTTGATATGTTCAGTACTCTGTACTCTTAGTAGTCTTAGGAGTTGCGTTAATGGCTGAGAGTCGAGGTCAGGATGCCAGACTTGGAATCATTAGGTCCTGGGTTAGAATCCTGGCAAAGCTAGGCCCGAAACTGTGTTCTTTGGGAAAGACACTTAACACGCATTTTCCCTTTCTACCCTGGTGCAAATGGGTACAAGAACTAGCTTGGGAGTAAAAACCTGTGTCAAACTAGTATTATCACCTGTTCTGATTCATGTTATAGAAAACGGGGTGAAATTTGTTAGTTCAGGGAAATTTGAAGCCATTGCAACAGACCAAAACCACGTACTAACACCTCAAATCAAAATTTCCAACGCTCCAAAAGACTCATTTACTTTTTGTGACATAAAGAAAGATATAAAAGATCATTCTTACGATCATCTGTCAAATTAGTATCACTACCATCATCGGTTTCATTATCATCACCGCTCTTTTGAACATTATTCTGCAATGACTACGTTTACAATACATGTATTAGAAAAATGCTAATTCTTTGTTGTTATGTTATACATGTTTTGATCTCGTAATGCTTGAATGTATGTAACTGTAAGCTGTTTGTGTGTGAAGAATAATTTGTTTATGGTAACGGTGTGTTATATTTCTTCTTATTACATTGAGAGTATTGTAACACCAAAACAATGCGCCACTTTTGGACGATAAAGTTGTATCTCATCTTATCTTACAATCAATAAGTTATAAGCTCTGGCTCTAAGGGGCATAATGGCCTTGAAGTTGAAGCTCTGGCTCTAAGGGGCATAATGGCCTTGAAGTTGAAGCTCTGGCTCTAAGGGGCATAATGGCCTTGAAGTTGAAGTTCTGGCTCTATGGGCCATAAAGGCCTTAAAGCTGAAGCTCTGGCTCTATAGGCCATAATGGCCTTGAAGTTGAAGCTCTGGCTCTATGTGCCATAAAGGCCTTGAAGTTGAAGCTCTGGCTCTATGTGCCATAAAGGCCTTGAAGTTGAAGCTCTGGCTCTATGGGCCATAAAGGCCTTGAAGTTGAAACTCTGGCTCTATGGGACATAAAGGCCTTAAAGTAAGTTAAAGTTGAAGCTCTGGCTCTATGGGCCATAAAGGCCTTAAAGTTGAAGCTTTGGCTCTATGTGCCATAAAGGCCTTGAAGTTGAAGCTCTGGCTCTAAGGGGCAAAGTGGCCTTGAAATTTAAGCTCTGGCTCTATGGGCCATAAAAGCCTTGAAGTTGAAGCTCTGGCTCTACTCTATGTGCCATAATGGCCTTGGAAGTTGAAGCTCTGACTCTATGGGCCATAATGGCCTTGAAATTGAAGCTCTGGCTCAAATGGCCATAATGGCCTTGAAGTTGAAGCTCTGGCTCTATGGGCCATAATGGCCTTGAAATTGAAGCTCTGGCTCTATGGGCCATAATGGCCTTGAAGTTGAAGCTCTGGCTCTATGGGCCATAATGGCCTTGAAGTTGAAGCTCTGGCTCTATGGGCCATAAAGGCCTTGAAGTTGAAACTCTGGCTCTATGAGCCATAATGGCCTTGAAATTGAAGCTCTGGCTCTAAGAGGCAAAATGGCCTTGAAATTTAAGCTCCGGCTCTATGTGCCATAAAAGCCTTGAAGTTGAAGCTCTGGCTCTACGCTATGGGCCATAATGGCCTTGAAGTTGAAGCTCTGGCTCTAAGGGGCATAATGGCCTTGAAGCTCGGCTCTATGGGCAATAATGGCCTTGAAGTTGAAGGAACTTTAATTTACTTTGTACTCTTACTCATAGGAAAGGTACTTCACTCTGCTTTCCTCGTGTGATTCAGATGTGAATGAGTACCCAGCGAAAGGCAAAGAAAAACTTTGTCAGAGAGTAAGTAACAATACATCAATAAATGCCTTACAGGCTGCTGCGCTGTATGTATGTTCCCCAGGGAGCTGACGAGGACTTTGAATGAAATGGCCTGCTTGGGGGATAACTGATGTAAATCCTGTGTGCCCACTTTCAAAAAGAATATATATCAATATCATTATCGACGAAGGTAAATATAACATAATAACTGAAAAGCAAGTGAAAAATAATATATTTTATTTTCTTTACTTTCTTTTACATCACATATAAACAGCTAGGCAATAAATCTGAAATTTATTCCCTTGTCCCAACGCACTAAACCATTATCTAATACATGCATATTAGCACCATACAATAAATGAGATATTGAAATATTATAAAGAAATCAGAGGCAGTCAGTTAAATTAAGGCATTGGGATGCTCAGTCACCAGAATGTGCAAACATGCAATCTCAACAAACAGTGATAGCAGAAACTTCTAATCTCTATCTCTTGTGAAGCAAGACAAGAATCAGCTGATTTATCTTTATATATATAACCAAACAATTTCATACAGGGTTGCCACAAATTTCAAATATCAAACTTTTTATTTCATGACTTTTTCAATTTTTCAGGTGAACCAACAAATTGTCACCAGACCATCAACGACTCAAACCAACAGGAACAGGCAAAAATGGAATGCTACGTTAAAACTCATCAACAAAAAAAACAAAAAAACTGAAACACAATACACAGAGTATTTGATCTAAGTCTAACTTTTGGCCATGTCTGTGATTTCCTCAGAGATTTCTAGCATTTGGATATTAACGCAACAAAAATAATAAAATAAAAGGACAAGTTTAAAACCACTGTACCAGAAATTTTCTATGATGTTTCAATGACTGTGAGCTGTATTTGAAATTTTTAACTCCCAAAATTTTGCAACCTAAACAGATAAAAAAAAGAATCTTAGTACAACTAATGCGTCATTGATAGTGATAAGCTTGAAATGTGCCTTACTAGTTGAGTCACAGAATCTGTATATGTATTTACTTATACCACTTACAGTTTCGGAATCAAGGAAAATCAAAAGGATTGTAAAATCATCAAATCTGAGGGTTGAGTATTGAAAAACAAAAATAGCAATATCCATTTCTTCCATTTCCTCATAGAATGAAACCACTATCATGTGAAACTAATCTAAAACACGTCCAGATCAATAAATGTGAATTAAATACTTTCTTTTGCACTATACATTCGAATCATTGATAATGGTATCAACACAAGAGAATGAGATGGATTACATAAAACAGCATAGCACACTCAAAAAGGTTCAAACTACTTCAGCCTAAAATATACAAAAATCAAACACTCTGTTACTCACCAAATTTTTACAGAGGTTTAAAAAATCAAAGGAGACGGGACGTAAAATTTTGGAATGAATGTTCCATAAAGCAGAAATGTCTTTATAAAATCACAATCCAAAAATCAAGTACCATGCAAATGCAATTGTTAAATACAAGAAGAAACAATGAATTAATGAATATAAAATTTTGTGCATTTCAATACCCTTATTTTCTATTCAAATTTTTTCCCTTTTATGATGAAATTTTATAACTCACTATAGTTTTATTATTCGTAAAAGACCTGTGGCTAACTATTGATAAAGGAATTAGGAGTCTAGACAAAAACTGAAATTAACTGGAATTATTTTTCTTCTTGGTGTTTGTGATTTCATGTGAATTATCCAATTATAGCCCGTTTTTGTGAACATATAGTCTATACATATTGCTTATTTGTAGGTCTTCATGCAAAGTGTTAAAAACCTGTAAAAATCTACAGACATTTCTGACAAAACAAGAGGTAATATGACATCCTTCTTGCACTCAATCCAAAATGATTTGAAGTAAAACAAATAAAATGTAAGGTCTTAAGAAATTTTACTAGGGGAGAAAATCCTGGAATTGTCGAGAGTTACCACTTCTATCAACTGAGAGCAATGGAATAACTATTTAATGTAAAATAGTGTAATACCATTATGATTTGAAAGATTCTGCCATTCATGACTAGTTACTTTTGTAATAATATACCTAAATTCAACAAAAAAAATTTTTGCAATGGAAATAGAACAATGTATAATTGGTGATGGTTGCAATTTCAAAATATCAGGGAAAATGTGGTTGATACGTATAAAGAAGGTATTTTATTTCAGATATATAGAATGCTAAACTGTGATGCAGTTTCATATTAATTGTGACTGACCAGTCACATTTTAAAGTTAAAACATATGTAATTCCTGCTTAATCGGGAGGAGGGGGGGGGGTGTACTGTTAGCTTGTTTTTTGAAGATGTTGAGAATTGTGATTTTACTTTCTTATCACCATTGAACATCTAGAGAAATTATAACATGACTATTAAAGTTATCGAACCATATTCTCATGAACATGACATGAATCTTGCTTTTGCCACAATGAAGTGATTTGGACAGCACACCATCTTTTGATCTTGTATGTGACAGGGATTTCTTCATGTAAAGGGGAGTTTCATGATTTTATTTCATTAAAAAGGAGTAAATTTGCTATAAAGCACGAAGGATTAGGTGGAACTTTGAATTGAAAACTTTGTTGAAATAAAGGACAAAAATTTTTTGTTGAGCCAACTTGAGCTCTGAATCAAATTGAACCAAAATTACTAAGAAGAAAAAAATCGAATGAAAATACTACATGGGGCTCTTGTTTAAGTAGAAGAGATCAAAGAAAATCAGAAATGATATTTGTCTCCCTGATTATCTTAGCTTTGCTGCCAACCGAAACAGTGTTCCCTGAGTACTTGTTTTTTACTCATTCCATCTCTCTTTGGGTGAGCTTTTGGCTTTCTTTCTATTTGGGCTATATCTCAGGAACATCTAAAAACATGACAACCAATTCCAAATTTTACTCAATTCCTTTCTGAGCGGTCATCCACAGATTTGCACTCTGCAGCAATCTGTTAGAAACTGTTCCTGCCCAATGACAAACTTTTTTTTTAGATACATGTATGACAAAGGCATTTTCATTGGGAAAAGAAATGTGTTGGAAATAAGTTTGTTATGGAATGGGTTGACTACAGTATGTACAAAATTTGATACTCATACCTTCCCTTTGTTATCATAGAAAATAAGCCAACTTATTGTCCTTCACTTACAGAGGAAAACAGTTCACCAAGCATCTATAACCTAACAGAAGGAAAGAGATATTTCAACACTTCATATAATAAAGCAGAACAAAAATTATAAGCATTTAAAACGCTTTGTTGCACCCATCAATAAAAATACATTAACAAAATCATTAAATTTTTCAGTGGCCAAAGGATTATGGCCATAACACTAATAAAGTTGGCTTTACAAATCCTGTGTAACCTTCTGCTGAACATAAACATCACTTATGTAAAATCATGACTTAAAAGGATGTTTGTAAACGAAGAAGTTATTTTCATTCTCATGATGGGTTGATGAATACATGCAAAAACATGTATAAATGCCTTAAAAATATGCTCACACATTTTCATACAAGTATGCCTGACAAACCCTTTAAAATATTTGGTATTGGTTTTTAAAAAAAGCTACAAGTGATTTCCTTCACCAAATACTTGAATCTGATATATTATTTTACACAAAAGTTCTATGGCAGTAAATCTCTTGGGATGAGGAAGCCATTCTAATAATGTAAATAATGTAAAATAATGATAATAAATATATATGTATAAATACAAATAATCCCAAATGCAATCTGACCTAGCATCTTTATTTATCAATCGATTAGGGTGAAATGTTCTGTAACCGTTACAAATGGTCTACAGATGTGCCTCTTGACCTTCAGAATGATGAAATATGTTTTGGTAATCCCTAATTAATTGATTTTTGTATTGTTTCACTGACAACTTACATTGTTTTTTAACTCTCATGTTCTAATCAACCAAAAACCCTTCATTGGCCTCAATCGTCTTCGATTTGTACATAAATCTATCTGCAGTACAGTAAGATCACTTCCATGATATATATATACTAGTTATATCTATCTGCAATAAAATCAGATCATATTCAATTGGCATATATATACTAAAGACCAAAAGATCTATATCTAGATCTGGCTCTGGAGTCACTTTGAATTCATCAAACATGAAGGCCTTGGTGCAAGCAGTCATCGTGGCGCAGTGGTTAAGGCAATGCAATAGAAAGCGATAGGAAGCAGTCCGTCTGTATTCAAATCCCAGCCATGGGATTTTTGTTTTTTTAGTGAGGGGGGGCTTGTGTTTCCTTCTCGATTTTTGTAAAGAGTTTATAATGCCAAGTTAAAAAACACAATGGTGGTAAGAACTATTCAACCAAAAGAGTGTAGAATAGATCATTAAACTAGAATTTACTTTTTAAAATATTAGGTTAACACGAGCAACCCCGTGGGCTACAGCTAGTTATGATAATAATGATAATGATAATAATAAGAAGAATAGGTGCTTTTACATTAATTTTTAAATATACTATCCATATCTATAGGTCTAAAAGGGATACATAAGTTGTAGAAGACTTGAAGAAAAAAAAGTCAAGACATCAATAATTTATTATTAAACTATTTCAAGCTGCCTAAAAAAATAATGTCTACATTAAAATGTAAAATCATGGCAACTAAATTAGTTGCCAAACATATGATCCAGTCATAAATATAAAAACAGGACACATCATGTAATCTTGCCTTTCTTCAGTGTTCTTTTCTTTTTTATGTTATTACGCAGATGAATTTATAACCAGCAAAGACTTATCCTATTTTAACTGAATAATGTTTTTGAGATGACATTTGGCAGGAAGAAAGTAGAACCTAACAACCAGTATCTATTAAATCATTCTTCTTTCTCATGTCACCGACGAAATGGATATAAAAGAGAACCATTTAAATCTCCTTTCAAAATATCACAATACAAGGTAAGTTTTAATGAGTAATCTGCAAAAGCCCTATATATATCAAAACAACATTGTAAATATAACAGATCTCCCAAAATTTCCCAGACACCAAGGCTGAGAGAATACATGGCAATAACAGTTGTAACTGCACTGGGAAGCGTAAGTGTAAGCATGAAGAAATTGACAATGGTGGTGTCAAAGATATAATAATTTTTACAGTAGGCACATGAATGCAATGACTCAATATTTTGCATGAAATACAGAAATGTTTGCATAAGCCATGATAGAGAACAAGGACATCTGTCAGCAACAAGGAAGCAGACTTTGCATCAAAGACTGCGATGCTATGAGAATTCACAATTGCATATCATGATATATGAAAGACAGGGGTTTATATAAGCTAAAGAAGCAATGAGAGGAGTACTGCTGATCAGGACCTTTGAAACTCAAAACTATTAGGAAAATATGAGATCATACTCATTGCAAAACTGGATGATGATATGATTAAAGAAAAGAGTCTTATGCTTACATCATTTAACATCTCTATTTGAAAACACAGATGTGCATATATGCTAGACATGAGGGTATCTGAAAACGATATTTAAAACCTTCACTCATTAAATAAAGAAATGAAGGCTTTATTGACACATTGTGTCATATCAAGATTATCCAATTTAAATAGTTTTGCTCTGATCTACTCCACTATATTTTTAATACTATGAGATTGTGAGAATAGAATAACCCTTTTCAATTATTGTATGCAAGACATGTAAAATGATTGTTCAGTCCTGCAGTGTTTCCTTCTACGCTGTCCATTTATGTCATGAAATTATCACACTTAAAGGCATGCCATTTGAAAATAGAAAATCATTAGGACTTATCTAATCACAACTTATAAGTTCAGACATAATCAGACCGCTCAGTTACTTCATATCAACCCACATTTGCAGCGAGTATTTCTATTTAACGAGTCAGACAATCTTTAGCTTGAAAGGGAACAATGACTGATTGAAACTTGTGACAAACAAAGACCAATGTTTTGTGAGACATGATAATTCACAACTGTAAATTTGATAACGATTATAACTCCACAAAGTCGTCAAAAGTGTAATAAGAAAAACATTATTTTGCGCTGACAATATTTTGACAGAAGTAAACATTTCCTTGCAATAAAGAGAAATATTTCAGGGTAAAATATAGTTGTTTCATTTCAATAAATCTACCAACTCAACCCTCAGTGCATAAGGAGAACAGAAAGATAGTGCAATGAAATCAATCAGCAGTTCAAAGAAACAGCATAAATGTGAATTTGTGAACAAAATACAAAACCAATGGAAGACGTTCAAAAATGTCACTTTCAAACAAATTTCAATGATTTTATGGCGCTCTGAACAATTTTTGAAAGATGAAAGATCCATTTAATGAGAGAATAACAATATAGAATCACAGTGTAAAATATTAAATGCAAGCTCTGATAAAATGACAAAAGTAATTGTGGACTTGATTTTCCTGTTATTTTATCCAAGAAGTTCAAATTTCATCACTGACATGTCTGATCTGTATCAACAATTCAATCTTGAATAATCAAGCACAGATCGATTCAACAATGTTTTAAAAGAAAATGTATTTAATTTGCAATGTTTAGTACAGAAATATAACAAGTATATATTCCCTATGGAATCAACCAAATTCATAACTGGTAGCTGAAAATGGCTTGGTTTGTAATTGCAGTTTTTACCTATACGTTTTTCAAGTTTGTTTATTTACTAAATTAATCAAGAATATGTCATAAACCTTTTTAAATTATAAAATTGAATAAGTTTCAAAGAATAATATTTTAGCCTCTTTGATATTTGTGCTTGAATATATAGTTTATATCCTTTTATATTATAGGTTGTGTAGAAAGAATAGAACAGGATATGCTGACAGAATTGGCACTACAACGTTAAGGAGTATTATATCAGACATTTTTAAACAATATTTTCTAGTATTGAAAGCAAAAGGCTTTTGAGACAGACAAGGTAAGATCTTTCCACTATATTGTGTTAATTTATTTTATGACTAATGTTCTACTAGTTCACTGAAAGTATATTTTTCTGTACAAAGGACTTAATCTACTGCAATTTTCCAATTTTCTTGACTAAATTTAATTCCAAAGAAAAAGGCAAGATTTTCACCCACACTCCCATTAAACATTCTAGACGATACCTGCCCGTCAACTTTCCAATCAAAGGTCACTTCCTTTTCCTCGTTCTCAACACTAACAATGATTTTCCCATTGGGCAGCAGCTCTGTTTGAAAAGCTACTATGGAACCCTTTTTAATTTCTGGCAGTTTAGTTGTGATCTCCTGGCCATCGACAAAGACAGTACCTGCCAGAAAAAAGAACAAAGAAAAATATACCTAACGAATAAAAACTGAAACTTTCGACAAGATAAACCCCCACACCCCTCCCTCATTGTGTTTAATGCAGTTCTGTATAATTTTTCATGTTAAAAGGAATGAACTGTTACTGTTATATTAAACATATACAATAATTGGGGGGGGGGGGGGGGGGGGGACAAAAAGGCAAAGAATATACTGCTAAATTTGACTAGTATCATCAACTTGGCCTCAATGTAAAGAAAAGAGCAATTTCAATGTTCTCAATCAGGTACAGATCTATTACTAATCAAGCACTTATTATATTACCATCAAAAAGTCACTGCCAGTTCAGTTAAATTAATACAGTACATCTTTTTAGTATACCTTTTGACAAAAAAGGATAAATCTTTCTATCAGACTCATAAAATATGGGCAATTTAGGTGTTAAGGAGGAGGGAGGAGGAGGGGGAAGGGGAGAGAGAGGGTGTCCTGAGGAAGGCATTTTTACCCCAAATCGAACAAACCTCATTTATTGAACGGGGTGAACTACTAGAAGGAGCAATTCATTCCCTTCACACTGATACCAATAAAAAGCTCAGTATCGATTATTTCATTCTATACGATTTTTTTAGAAACGATATATACGAGCCTAAACTGAAATTTTTTTTTGCTATTGGGTTAGGGTTTTTTATGTCAGTAAATGGCTCAGGACATAGAATTTTAGTGTAAAAAAGCTACATTTGAGAAAATGCAAGTGAAGAAATGAAATAACAGCAAATGCCCGTCTTGTAGCAGTCCCCTTACTCTTTCAACAGTCCTTGGCATTGTTACCAATGTAAAGAGGACTGTAAATCTAGGTTTAAATGTGTATTGCTGTGAAAACAGCTGTCAAAATGACAAGTTTCCCTCCTCTATTCCTATACTTGTGCGCGTGTTTACACATGCACAACGCTGGCCTCGACCTCTTATGTCACAAAATGTTGGGTCGAATCAACAAGTGACGTTCCGAAAGCCAAGCAAAAGAACTAGTATCACCACATTGATTGACAATTTGCCGCCGCTAGAGGGTTTTCAGTGCCATCTTCTCAGTCAGTGTTAGGGTAATTTACGTAAAAATTTTGACTGTTTTTACCTACACTCGCCTACAAAATATTTGAAAATATATATATATATATATATATATATATATATATATATACGCCATACAGACATTTCTCTGCGATAAACTTTTAGATAAATGATCGTTCAACCCGAATATACAAATAACAGAAAGTCACCATTTTGGTATAAAAAAAAAGGCTGATATTTGACTTTTCAGGGTATGAGGGGGAGTGGGTTTAACAATTGCTACAGATATCTCGACATTTATATCGCATGAGCACAAAAAAAGAAGACTAATTACACACTATCTCCTGATCCTTGGTAGCATATTGCCCATGAAACCAAGTAACAATTTTTGCTTCAAATATCTTTACAAACACGGTCCTCTGAGATAAATAATATTCTTTAGAACATAACTGAAAATCTTTATTGCGTAGATTACTGTCACTGACCTTTACCTAGTGCTGTCATAAAAGGTGTGTATACAGGACACGCAAAATCTATTACAGGTAACAAGAACTGATAGGATTAATAAAGAAGGCTTCACTGGTCATATGAACCTGCTTATAAACCTAAGACTATAAAATGTGAATCCTATCTTAATTATGTTTGTCCACCAGAAGCAGTGGTTTAGTGGTTGGATGGCTTGTCTCTGTCAGTTTCTCTCTCTAGATTCTTTCACTCATTTTTAGTATATTCAGCTGACACATTATTTCAAATTTGCTTTCTCAAAAGCCAAAGTCAAACTTACCGTAAAGATTGATGTAAACTACCCCACTACTTCCAAAGGCCTCTTTATCATTATTGTGTACAGATATGGCTATACCATCTCCTGGACTTCTGTCTGCTTCATCCAAAACTTTAATGGTCAGTGCATTTCCTGGAGTAAAACTGGCTGAGCCAGAGTACAGAACATGACTAACACCTTCACAAGTCCTAGTTGCTGTTTTGTTTTCATTACTGAGACTGTACGCTTCACTTTTAACATCAGTCCACTCTGGAAGAGGGGTAAAAGTAAAAATGAAGAAGTAACAGTTAAATTAAAGCACATTTAAATTCACAACATTGTGCAAATATACAAACAATCCTTCCTTTTAATTACACGATGGTTTCCTAGGAGCTTAGACAGGCACCTCATTCTCTACATTTTATAACATAATATCATGTCTTGCAAGAACAGTTTTACTGTTTACTCTATCTAGACAACATGCAAATGCTTTCTTCATAAAACTCTTTAACTCTCTATATTAAAGAAAATATTAATTCACTGAACATAGTTTGTCTTTTCTTGATTTTTAGGTAATAATACCAGTTTTTATGATCAATGTAGGCACAGTAAAGGACTGCTTTTGAGAAAATTGTGACTAAAACTGTGAGTGGATGGCATCTATCTGGTAAGCTTATAATTACATTTTCCATTTCAAAGGACTCAAGCACAAGATATTACCAGCAGCAATAAGTTTTCCAGTGGGTTCCAGACATATTTGAACTACCTAGGCAGACAAATTTTCCAGATATGGAAACAAAATCAAGTTGACATTTAAAAGCTATGAAACTATGGCAACTCTATCATTAATCAGTGGAATAGTGTACAACTTACGGTAGTGAGGAATGTGTGTCATGGCAACTCTAGGAACGCTCCATGCAAACCAAGGTGTATCTGATTCTCCTCTGCCACACACCCGAAATGTATAGGAGGTGCTGGTTCTTAGATGTTTTACTGTATAGCTATTTGAAGTCCCCACGTATGCAGTATGAAAAATGGCATTATGATCTTCATAATCTTTATAGCTGCCTATGGCATATTGGAGCCAAAACTCACTTATTTCTGAATCTTCATCTGTCTGAAAGAATTCATACAAAACAAAAAAGAAGATAATAAGTAAAATAGGCAAGTAACGAATACAAATAATAAATGAATAAGTACACAGCATGTAAAAGGTCGATTTTGCTCACAGGAAAATTGAAAGAATCTAATTCGGTCACTGTCAAACAGTGCCATCAACTATGTTTATTTGGACTGAATAGCTAAGGCATGAATCTATTTTTTTTTTAAATATCATATCAAAGTTTAAATCTCCTTTAACAGCTTTATTTCCCTCTATTAAGTTCTCCAGAATGGTATGGCGAAGACCATTGACGAGTACATCAAATTTAGTTTCAAATTGTTATCTTCACTTTTTCCCCCATTGCTTTGATTTTGATTTATCATGATCACTTTCAATTTGTCTAAGCTCAAAAATAGCTTGTAATGAGAAGTTAGTTCTTAAGACAACCATAAGTTTTCACACAAATGCCACCTTGATGATTCATCAACTTCTTATCAAGTTAAATACCACGAAAACGTTATGAATGGGAAGGGGTCAGTGGTCATACTAAGGCACAGTGTATCACTAACAAATTGACAGTAGGGAATAGGAGGAGTGGGTGACGACAATGATGATGGAGCATGGGCAAGATTTACATCATATGATCCATCCATATCAGAGTCATTTGTCTAGGTTCCCACAGTGGAACTCGAAATCGTAGCTAGGAAAAGCGTGAAATCAAAATCCCAGTGTTTCTTTCCCACAGTCAATAAAAAAGTCAATAACAAGATAAAGAAGATAGTAAAATCAGATTTGGCGAGATCCTCTTCTCATTTAAGTCTAATGTTACTGGAAAATGATAACATGTACAATAAAAAATCAAAAAAAAAATAAAAAGCCTTGCGGTGACAAAAATACTAGATCATTGGCTAAGATTTGCATGTAAACTATTTGACACTTAGTGGAAGTGAAAAAAAGAACATCAAACAGAGTGTCAAGTGGTCTAGATTGTAGTCAGGTCAGAAAAATATGCATGTGCCACCTGTACAATCAGCAATTTCCATTCGGAAAAAAAAACAAAAACAGATGTGGGCGCACAATATTGCATGTACATTGCTAATTTCCATGCACATTGACAACTCAGAAATAGCAAGAACTCAAATTTAGTGTGGTTTTGTGGACAGTCCCAACAGTTTCGCTATTTCGAAGTTCCACTGTACTTAGTAGATAACATCTATCATCTTGACCAATTAGAGATGGAAATCCCAAAGTAAGCATTTGTTTGGTGCAAGCAAGTAAAATATGGATAGAAAAAAGCTTATAGCGGACAACAATATGCAACGCTAATTTTTCAAAAGTGATTAACGACAACAAATGACAACTCTACCAAGGAAGACAGAAGAAACAAGTGAGGTTTTGAATATAACATAATTGTAATATTAGTATACTTTTCACATCTTCAATGTATATTTTTGTCCTTATTGATACTTCCTTTCATCCTTTCTCTCTTGTGTAAGTCTTAATCTTTTTACACTTCTTAAATTCAAAATACACATCTCTCTGTCTTTTTCTCCATTTTCTATTTCTAGATCTCAATCTATTCTCTGGTCTTATCTTTTCAGTGCTCTTTCCCCCTTTGATTTCTCATACCAACCCTATCCTCTATTTCCCCTTCTACTCATTCTAATTGTCCCTGTCTTCCTTTCTTGATTCCTTTCCTCTCTACTCACCCCCTTTTATCTTCCTCCTTTCTGTTTTTCCTTCTGACATCACTTTGTGTGATACCTGCATAAGTGTGTAGATATTCTTCATTAGTTATCTGACTACGGTTTATACCTGAAACGTCACATGCTTGTTCAGTCTTCCTTGGTGGAGTTGTCACTTAATGTTGATTATCACTCTTGACATACTCCACTGCGGTTCTCTTATGTCACTAATTTTTCACTACATCTTCTAAAACAGGAGACAAACCTCAAGCCATTGAAGAAGCAAACTGCCTGGTTTCTCCACTATATCTGTAATCTGCACGGGGGCCTGTGCCAAGACACGACCTTCCATTTCAATGGCTTTCTCTAAGTCAGGTCCTAGTTCAGGGGAAAGAACCATATTGACACATGCAACTTCACTTGGACTGGGAATCGCTGGCACACTAAAGGAAAGAAGATGAGACCAAAAATTAATACACAGTTATGCATTTATATAAATAATTTGAATTGCAAGCCATGCCCAATGAGTGACCAAACTTAATACATATTTTAATGAAGCTTTTATGAATGATACTGCATTGTTACGAACAAGAATTCAATATGATAAATTGTTGCGAAGCACATTGAAAAAACCAAAGTCAACAATAAACTTCAGTCTTAAAATATAACTGTACCATGGCTCCCTAAGATCACCACATAATGTTGGAAGGAAACAATTCAAATTACTTAACCACTCAATGAAGCAACCTCAGCCATGACCATGACATAGTGAAATAAGTCAATTGTGAGTTAACAGACAGGATGTTTTCTTTTTTTTTTGGCAATTCATTTTTTTTTATTGCATGACATCATATAATCTAATACATCCCAATCAAAACGATATCTCTCAACAACAAAAATAGAAATAACCACCATTGGAGAAGAATAAAAAAAACTCCTAAAGGAACACTAGTGAAAATGAACAAATACTAAAATTTTGACAACAGTCAAACACCTTTTTCAGAGTATAACTTTGAAATTAAAACTTTCTAACATGCAGCAAATAATGTCAGTTCATATTAAAAGGATAATCAATCTTTTATTTATATATATATATATATATTTATATATATATATATATATATATATATATATATATATATATATATATATATATATATATATATATATATATATATATATATCTGATATATATATATACAAATCTGAGATGAAAACAAACGAATGTTCAGTCATAAAGATTTTCTTCACAGAACTTCAATTTCTTACAATTCTTTGAGCAAAGACATGAATGCTTAGTACAAGTAAGCAGCTCACCTAGATAGTGACTTCGTTTTAGGATTCTCTTTAAATTTAAGCAGCTGCTCACAATGTTCATCTGGGTTGTCTTTCAGCAAAGAAGCTCCTGTTGAATAAACAATGAAAAGCATGGAGGGAGACTCATGGAACAACTGAATTCATAAAATTCCCTTGGGAAGACTTAGTAAAATGATAAATTTTTCGTTCATATATAATGCAGGCCTGTTGTATTTGTCATTTCATGGCATAGAAAGCACATCTAAGAATTTCTTTAAAGGAAGGAGGTAAAGAAGACACAAAAATATTTTTAAATATCTTGATAGAGCCATGTATAAAAAAATGCAACATTATCACTACTCATCAAAAGAGTTCTTGAAATTCTCATGCATAGACTAACAAAGTATATGAATAGATGGTAACATTGAATAGAGGGATCACAGTAGTGACATAAAAATAAGCCATATAATGATACTGAAAATAATTTAGTTGAAATTTACTGGTCCTCATCACGCTCTCCAAAGAAAAAGAAAAGGACCTTATGTTTGCATTTGTATACTCACCATATTTTGACAAGTCCATGTATTTGCATTTTGTCTCACAATATACCGGGAAAATGTTGTCACAATGGATTTATTCATATATTTTACATGTCTTATTGAGATAATAATTCCTCTGGAAAAAAAGACATGCTGACATTATTCTAGAAAATTTACTACGAAAGTACAAAAAAGAGGAAACACAAGCCATGCTCTCAACAAACGCACAAAGATTTCATTGTTTCCTCTTGCAAACATCTCCACTCCAGACTTCATGGTGATGTTTTTCTTGTTCAATAAGACCACAAGTATGTTTGGAAAATGTCTCTGTCTGTTACAAACATTTTAAAATTGGAAGTTTGCTGATTTTGCAATTAAACGACATGGCCTTAAAAGTAATGTCCAACAAGTAAGGAAATTGAAACACAAACCTTCATCCATAACCTGAATTGTAGATGCCAAAATTTTCCCTGACTAGAGTACTACATTCTTCCAGTGGTTTTAAAGCATCTGATCTGATTTCTTCAACATCTGACTTGAGCTGTTCTAACCTGATGTCAATAGCAGTATTAAGAGCAGTTTTAATCTTATGAAAATGCTCCTCTAACTTTTTATTTGCCAAATCACTGCTTGAGTTAATCTGTTGATGAAGAAAGCACAATGGATATAAATATATATATATATATATATATATATATATATATATATATATATATATATATATATATATATATATATATATATAAAATATTTTAAAAAATACTAACTCTGCTAAATAACCATCAGAACATTTTATATCTGATCTACATTTTATGAATGCCTTGTAAAACAGACGTTTTCCTAAATGTTGAAATAAAACATATAATAGAAAGCAACTTATAAATCTCACACTAAATCAATTTCTGCTAAATATTGGAAACAAAAGTCCCATTTTCAACCCAACTTTTATAATTAAGTGACTAAAGCTTTACTTATACTGAGGAGCAACTACACAGACCTGATTTTCTAAATTTTTTATTTCATCCAAAACTCCTGCTAATTCATAGCGATGAGTATGAGCTGTATCGATAATTTCCACCACATTTTGAACTGCTTCCATTGCCATCTTGCTTTGACAGTTCTAAAAGATAAAAACAAAATAAAACAAGAGTAAGAAATACATCAATGCATACAGACTTTATTTGCCGAAAATGCGCATGATTCAACAACAAAAATGCTGAATTCTTGATCATGACAGTCACCAAGAAGACACACATTCCTTCTACAGTGAGAGGCGCTGTAGCTGAACTGTAGTGTTGTGAGCTTGTAATCACAACCACACTGGTTCAAACCCCGTGGCTGAAACAGGTGAGCTTTTCCCAACAACATTGTACTCTTAGGAAAGGTACTTTCCTCACTTGACTCAAGTGTGAATGAGTACTCAGCTATAGGTAGAGAAACATCCTGTCGAGTGTTAGTTAGAAGAACCCAACAGGCTGGTGTACGGTATGCTCCCACGGAGTTAAGGACTTAGAATAAAATAGCCTGATGGGGATAAATGATGTACAGTCGGTGAGCCTGCACTTATATGGGGATACAGACTTAAAATTCATTTCTATCTTTAATAGAAATCTTTATAAATCATAATGTATTTGTGCAAACACACACATTTTTATCATCAACTCAGTCACACACACTCTCGAAACAAACCAGCTCACATTTACACCCCTCTAGCCATGGACTTGTCCTAGTAGGATTATTCCCTTTTACAATAGGTGAGACCAACACATGAAAGTTATAATCAAGCCTATTTCATGCATAGTATAGTACAACTGTCAGCATTGTTACTACCAGTTGCCTGAGGCAAAGATAATGATGAACACACCCCTTTTGAAATAAACTCAACCAGATGCCTGTTGGACGTAAGCTTATGAGCCTGAACGCATCCTTTTTTTCTGTTTACTAATTAGTTAAGGATTTAAAGAGGATTTGCGTGTAAGACAGTAAGAAGGTAACAAGGAGTACTCAGGCTTCTCCTTCCTTCCCAGCAAATGCCGGGCATCGTGCTGTGAGGTTTGCAGCTGGGCGTAAAGCTTGTAGTGCTGCTGTACTAGCAAACCGGCATTTTTACCGGTACCCAAAGTTAAAGCCCCATGGAAAAAAAGACAGGATAAATATAAGGAATAGACAGAAAAATCTTTACCACCATGGGGATTGAACCCGTGACCTCTGCGTCAGCACCCATCCCCTCACCATGAAAAGAAAGCATGCTACTAACCGAGCTATTTGTACACTGAGACTGAGAGCGCAAGTACTCAAGGCTACTGTTGTTAAGTACAAAGGCGAAATATAACAATAAGTGACAACTCCACTGATAAAGACAGAACAAACACATGACGTTTCGGGTATAACCCTTCGTCATACAACAAACGAGAAACATCTAGAATCTAGATCTAAACAGTACCTAAGGGAAAGGAGGAAGAAAGAAAGATAAAAGATGGTGATGATAAGAAAAGTAAGTAGAAGGGAATGTGAAGAATATATAGAGCGAGAATGTAAGGTTCAGATTTAGAATGAAATAAAAATATGAAAATAAGTTGTAAGTAATAAAAGGTGAGGAGAGAGAGAAAGAAAAAAAAAGCAGGGAAGAAAGAGAGAGAGAGATGTGAGTGGGAAACAAGAACGAAAAAAGGGATAACTATAAGACTAGATCTATATCTCACTGGGTCTAGAAAGAAGAAATGATAGAGAATGAATGAAAGGAAGTATCAATTAAGGCAAAAATTTACACTAAAGGTGCGAAATGTATATAAATTACAAATGTATCGATACCATAAGGGGATAGAGTAAACGACTTATCTGAAATGCCAATTAGCATTAGCAGATATGCTTTCGAAACTTCAAAATCTTATGCGTTTTCTCCTTAGTGATGAAGTTGTGTGTGTTCCGTAATGGTATGAATCCGTGCGCAAAGTTACTTCCAGGTAAGTGATGAACGTGAAAAAAGGTGTAAAGATAAGCACACGGGGTATGAACTGCCAGAGGGACCCAACTTTGCCCAGGATAGGAAGGGAGGGGGGTAATTTTCACGGGGGTGGTGGTGGGGCGGATGTAGTAGGGTGGAGGATGGTAAAGGGTCAGGGATAGTGATAGCGTGTGCCCGACTATGGGAGCTACTCCAGAGAAAATTATACGAATTGGTGTAAGACGTTCATACCATCAGGGTATGATGCCCAATCTTACGATAAGTTGGTTCTCAATAGACTTCCTAGACTCAGCACTGCAGGTGCATGACCTGAGAATGCATACTTTCAGGTCATGGGTTCCTCAATGTCCTGGTCCATTAAAGTGCAAAGGCACCGGCTTGCTTTCACATTTTTCATTATCTCTCCTGTGATGGCCAAATCAGTTGAGAGTTGCAAGCCAGTTTCTCCGATATAGGCTGCAGCGAAGAGCATAAATTACATTGCGAGAGGTGCAGGAGAATTGCCCATTCACTGTCAAAGTCTGTCTAGACAACTGAATGGTTGTGGAACCGTCCACAAAGGGGCATATCTTACAGTTAGGGCGTTCACATCGGATGGTGCCCGACGGCGAGGAATCAGCAGACAGACGACTGTGCACAAGGATATCCTTAAGGCTAGCTTGTCTCTTGAAGGTAATCAACGGAAAGGAAGGGAAAACACAAAACGTCTAGTCTCGTCACTAGCGTGTAGAATTGGCAGGTTTTTGCTGACAATATTAATGACACTGTGTGCGTGCGGGTGGTGCGGAAAGATAAGTGGTATGCATTTGGTCTTTTTCCGATAACACATTTGCTAACAATGATAAAGTAGCCCTTACTATTAACCAACTAATAACTCCCAAAGCTCTACCACCTTTATCTAAAGCGAAAATTCTACACCTGAACAACAGCCAACTTGGTAAACCGTGCTTTTATCTCCTCCCTAAAATCCACAAATCCCACATCCCTGGTAGACCTATTGTATCAGCCTGCTCCTGCCCTACTGAACACATCTCTGCCTTCTCGGACTCAGTATTCTGGCCTCTTGTCCAAGGTCTTCCCTCATTCATCAAGGATACCAACCAAGCTCTCACTTTCTTTGATAATATTACATTTACAGACACAACCCCTAGACGTCTCTTCCTCATGGATGTTGTCTGCCTCTACACATCCATACCCCCGGACCTTCCATTTACCCTTGACAAAATTGCCTGAAAAATTTCTCTGACCAAATGTTATGTAATATTATACAAAACATACACTGTTACATAATACAGGGATGGGACAAGCTCTGAAAAAAAAAGTGAACTTTATCGCCACCTTTAAAATTTCAAAATAGTATTACGTAAGAGCATTGCATTTAAATACAAGTACAAGAAATATAAAGAAGAGGGCCGCAATATAAAAAAACCCCAATGTTATCAGACATGCCAACTTTTTAGAATCAAAATTCAAGAGAGATCTGTATCACTATCATCATAGTCCTGTAGTAGTACATTGCTGGACTGGCAAGAGAGTTCGAGTCCTATTTGGTAACTACCTATATATCTAAGGGTTTATTTTTCAAAAGTATATCAAGCCATTAGTCTTGCAGACTATTCATCCTCTGATTCTATAAAACATGAGTGAAAATTTCACAGGTGCCACGTGCATGTTGTGCAAGTAACATTCCATAGCAGTTATTAAAAAGGTGACCCCCTCCCCCTGATAGGCTCTAGCCAAATAATTACCCAAACACACACACAAAGAAACCCAATAAAAGAAAACAACACAAGGACAGACGAAAACAAGTGAATCATCTCTTCTTTTCGTTTGTCTTCCTTTCTTTACATTCAAATCCATCTCTTCTCACCAAACATTCTTCATCCTCTTTTATCGCAGTCACTAATTTCAATCATATTTTTCGTGTTGTCTTACTCATTTTCTTCCATGGCATTTTACTTTGCAATCACTTTACTTCCTCCAAAACATTTTACTAGAACTACAATATTCCCTAATGCTCTCTTCAAGTATGTCATTTTCTCCCTCTCTCTCTACCTACCTCAACAATGGCTACCTATAATGCAACACTCTTGGAATCAAAACTCTTAATCCAAACTAAACAATAGTAGTTTGTTTTTTTTAAATGTCAACATGTGTGAGTTATCTCACTTTACGGGCGTGGTTCGAGAGGGCGTGGAGGTCAGTCAGATTTGTTTGTTGTTTTATTGAAGTTTACCCCTCTAATACATACATTGATCTCAGGTGAAAGTAAACAGCAAGATTAAAGATTAGATAAAAGAGGAAAAGGAACGATGAAGAACCTACCAGTAGGACCCGCTATCCACCCAAGTTGGAATTGAGTCTCGTATATTAAAAGAAAAGCTAAAATCAAAGCAGCTTCACTTCATTAGTTCAAGTCAAGCCCGAAACTTTCTACCAAGCATATGCGACTAGCCCTAAAGTAATAACATGCGACCGTGAAAAAAAAATCAATACTCATGTAGTATTGTAGCCCACATATGTATGTATCGTAATATTAACACAGTACTACGACTGCCTGCGTTGATCAGGATGTTGTATAGCAATCTTGCATTGTAGACCCAATGCGAGAGTGTGTATTTTTATGTATGTGTGTGTGTGTGAGAGAGAGAGAGAGAGAGAGAGAGAGAGAGAGAGAGAGAGAGAGAGAGAGAGAGAGAGAGAGAGAGAGAGAGAGAGAGAGAGAGAGAGAGAGAGAGAGAGAGAGAGAGAGAGAGAGAGAGAGAGAGAGAGAGAGAGAGAGAGAGAGAGAGAGAGAGAGAGAGAGAGAGAGAGAGAGAGAGAGAGAGAGAGAGAGAGAGAGAGAGAGAGAGAGAGAGAGAGAGAGAGAGAGAGAGAGAGAGAGAGAGAGAGAGAGAGAGAGAGAGAGAGAGAGAGAGAGAGAGAGAGAGAGAGAGAGAGAGAGAGAGAGAGAGAGAGAGAGAGAGAGAGAGAGAGAGAGAGAGAGAGAGAGAGAGAGAGAGAGAGAGAGAGAGAGAGAGAGAGAGAGAGAGAGAGAGAGAGAGAGAGAGAGAGAGAGAGAGAGAGAGAGAGAGAGAGAGAGAGAGAGAGAGAGAGAGAGAGAGAGAGAGAGAGAGAGAGAGAGAGAGAGAGAGAGAGAGAGAGAGAGAGAGAGAGAGAGAGAGAGAGAGAGAGAGAGAGAGAGAGAGAGAGAGAGAGAGAGAGAGAGAGAGAGAGAGAGAGAGAGAGAGAGAGAGAGAGAGAGAGAGAGAGAGAGAGAGAGAGAGAGAGAGAGAGAGAGAGAGAGAGAGAGAGAGAGAGAGAGAGAGAGAGAGAGAGAGAGAGAGAGAGAGAGAGAGAGAGAGAGAGAGAGAGAGAGAGAGAGAGAGAGAGAGAGAGAGAGAGAGAGAGAGAGAGAGAGAGAGAGAGAGAGAGAGAGAGAGAGAGAGAGAGAGAGAGAGAGAGAGAGAGAGAGAGAGAGAGAGAGAGAGAGAGAGAGAGAGAGAGAGAGAGAGAGAGAGAGAGAGAGAGAGAGAGAGAGAGAGAGAGAGAGAGAGAGAGAGAGAGAGAGAGAGAGAGAGAGAGAGAGAGAGAGAGAGAGAGAGAGAGAGAGAGAGAGAGAGAGAGAGAGAGAGAGAGAGAGAGAGAGAGAGAGAGAGAGAGAGAGAGAGAGAGAGAGAGAGAGAGAGAGAGAGAGAGAGAGAGAGAGAGAGAGAGAGAGAGAGAGAGAGAGAGAGAGAGAGAGAGAGAGAGAGAGAGAGAGAGAGAGAGAGAGAGAGAGAGAGAGAGAGAGAGAGAGAGAGAGAGGGGGTCATGTCCTGCCTGTATAGGCTTTAACCAATCGATTTGAAAAAGGCAAAACCAATCATAAAATAGCAAATGAAGCATAATTCTAGAAAACAACAACAAAAAAGCACACGATTAAACTTGAAATCTTGAATGTTAAAGGTATGTACTACTCCTACTATAGTACCACTACTACTATTACTAGGCTTACCACACCAGTATTACCAATTTTAATGTCTCTCTCATTAAACGGCGACAAATGATACCATAATGACTCTCTCTCTCTGTTTGGGACATCCGTTCTAATTAGACTTAGACCTTATGTTTTTCCGGTGGCTGGTGCTTGTGTGTGTATAAAAATGAGACAAAAACACAGAGGAACCCGGAAATCCCCATCCCTGTCCCTTACAGGTTACGACAATGGCCGATGGCTATAATATTCAGTCACTGAAATTAGGATAGGCCTGCAGGCAACAGGTAAGAGGTCGGTCCGGTGGAAACAGTGTCGGCTCAGGCATTGCCTGCGGAGAACGATCGGTAACGCATCATTTTCCCCTGAAACATCGACTATTTAAAAAATCTCGGAAGTCTCATCTGAAAATCTTTAAAAATCTCGGAAGTCTCATCGGAAAATCCTGGATGTCCTTTCGACCTGAAATATGATGACTGGAACAATGCCTGAATCTCAATCTAAAACGGAAGTTCCAACGCCGGAAATCGAAAATTTCTAACTCGCTTCTTCCGACATTCGTCATTTCTGCCAATCGAATAGCAAGTCCAAAAATATTGTTTTCTTTCGTTCGGTGGAAAAATGGAAATGTCAGCAAATTCGCAAATGATAAAATTCCACCTAAAGGTGAAGAAATGGAAGGTCTGATACCCTAATCCTTGGGCCTTCAAGCCCTTAAATTCTTCCTCGACGAGCGATCTGACAAGACAATCAACACTACCACCCATCTCCGTTTGGCAGAACTGGTGCTAAATCTTAATTCTTTTTGAATGGCCAGTTTTTCGAGCAAATCAGAGGAGTTACCATGGGCACTAAGATGGGACCTTCATACGCTTGTATATTCATGGGTTATCTTGAGCATAGATTATTGGGCAAAGTTGGGTCCCTCTGGCAGTTCATACCCCATGTGCTTATCTAGGTAGGCATCTTTGCACATTTTTTCACGTTCACCACTTACCGGAAGCAACTTTGCGCACGGTTTCATACCATTACATAATACACAGAACTTCAACACTAAGGAGAAAACGGCTAACACTTTGAAGTTTCGAAAGCATATCAGCTAGTGCTAATTGGCATTTCAGATAAGTCGTTTACTCCATCCCCAAATATTGTATCGATACATTTGTAATTTGTATACATTTCGCACCTTTAGTGTAAATTAGTGTACATTATGACTCTATAGATTTCTAGATTCTACATCAAGAACTGGAACCTATGCTTAGACCCTTCACCTTCTCAAACACTTTTAAAAGTTCTTGCATGCACAAAAATCCATTGATTGTTGCCACACTGACATTTAACATTTTAAGTTTTAAGATCTCGATTCTAAATCTCTAGCTTTTTAGATTCTAAAGCTAGACCTAGAGCTAGATATCTCTAGATCTAGCCTATATCGGTGCAAAAATTTAAGATAACGATATAATTTCATAAGTCGAAATACAGAGGATCTTTTCTGTAAGAAGACCTAGAATCTTATTCTAGATCTGCTAGTTTAATCATGTTTCTTACCAAACCGTACGAACGAAGCTTACTTGCTTCAGATGCTGCGGCGATGATAATTGATCAAGGGAAATTACTGCAGTGGAAACTATACAAGTCTCGCCATACGAGACACGGCGAGACCTGTTAAAATCCACTTTGTTTACAGTTCATGTTTACAGACAAAGGCGGAAGTTCGAGAGTGTAGTGTGTGAGAGCACACCGAAACTAGTGTAACAAAAGCGGTTCGAATTTTCTGTTCTCGAGTCAAAGTCGAGGACATTGACATGGATCCGAATGCGGTAATGAGAAATGTTTGTCAATTTTGTATAAATTGTATTTTAGCGTAACAATTTAACAGCACACTCTTTAAGATGGTCGGTACCGGGTGGGAAGCATTCTAAATTTTAGTCAGATTTTGATATGAAGTTCATTAGTTCATGAGTGTAAGAGGTATAATCTAGATCTATGTCAATCAACAGAGTTAGTCTGAATTTGATAGGCTTCAAACATGTAGAGCTAGATCTAGACTAGTAATCATGAAGATCCATATTACTATGCACCCTTTCACTTTCACCAGACAGAATTGAGAAGTCATTCACTTCAGCCCTTTCCAAAATTATCTGCCTCAAAAATCAAAAGGTGCATTCAACATAATAATTTTACTAGAGTCTGCCAATCTGTGGTTGCAATCCCCCCCTCTGAAACCCTCATGAAGATGATAAAAGAATCAGTAATGGAGTCTATACAGTTAAACCTGCTAAAACGGAATTCCCCGCAGATTGGCGAGAGAGAGGGAGTGGTCAGACTAGAGCGCCGTCTATATCAGTGAGTCTTAATGGTCATACACATGATACCAGACTGTCTCAGGGCTAGTGAGAGTGAGAGGAGAGAGGATCATAGTACATTGGGGTTAGTCGGCGAGAGAGAATGTGATTGAGTACCTTGTGTGTTTTTCAGTGATTTAGCCTGTTTGTCTAGAATCTAGACCTAGAAAAATCTAGATCAACTTTGTGCACTTATTTTCAAGATCTCTGGTCGACTAGAATCTAGAGTAGATCTAGATCTCAATTTCTCTAGAACGCCCAGCAAGAAACAGTTTTAGTCTGTTAACAAACTGTTTATGTGCTGATCTAATAACCTGAGAATTCCTTGTAGCCAAAACCTTATGACCTAAACTAGCAAGCCATCATAAAAAATTAAAAATCTAGATTTAGAGCTAGATTCCAGATCTAGGTCACTTCACTCAAGCAGATCTCAATCTTATCACTTGTCGGTCACATCTAGACCTAGCTCTAGATTAGACTTTTAAATCACAATAACCCACAAATAGGATATTATACATTACAAATTTTAACGCAATAGGAAATGTAATTGACTTAGCTTCAATTTTCCTTGAATAAAAAAAAGAAGAAAAAATCGTCGACCACAGAACGCAACTGAACAATGCGACCTCATAGCAAGAGGCAAGTCGGTGCATCACAACATCGATAGTGATATCCCGAAGCGCTTCGCAACAGCCTATTTCCACAATAAATGCATTCGGAAAGGACATAAAGGAGGTTCCGATTTTTTAGTCTGCAATATTCTTATGTGAGTAGTGGGGCCTCACGGATCAGTATAGAAATTGTAATTTGTCGTGAAAGTGAAACAGCGTGCTTCCGTGTATGAAAACCGGCGATGGGCCTGGAGTAGGGAATTTAATGATTTATAATCCTGTTATGCTAAATCACCTGACCTGTTCATAATTAACGAACATAAATGTATTTAGTAAAAGGAAATTTAAGAGAAAAATATGTTTAAAGAAGAAAACCTAAACAAATCTGAAATATTTACATCCCTGGATCCCTTCTTGGAAAAGTTTCAATTTTCCAATGATCCTGTTTAATTTTCAAAGAGTACCTGTAGATCTAATACTGGATGTGATGTAGGCTACATATCTGTGTTTAGGCATAATAATCACACCATATAATTATGACTGCCAGGCAGTATTGAACTCATGATAACTGCTTTTGTATTTAAACATTATTATTTATGAATAATGACGTGGGGTACTCACTGCCCTTGTATTTTACTATTTTTTTACCACCGATCTGTTTCTGACACAAGGACAGATAATTTCGGCGCACTAAACGCCCCATTGATTGAGAATTTTGCTATAACGAGCAAATCTTCAAAACAACTAGACCTAGATTAGCTAAGCATCAGAATCTAGATCTAGGCAATTTAACAATTTGGGGATGGCCTGTCAAATTTCATTGATAGGGTGCCAGTGGATACGATTGATCTAACTTCTAAGAACAAATTCAGGTGGGGATTGCTGTCAACTAAAGATTGTAATGATGAATTCCTTTCTAGTTATATTATGAAGGTTGCATTGCACGGTGCTGTTATTGTAAGTGTGAGATTAAATACGGTACAGGGGGTGTTCAGTGTCTGAAAGTTTCACATTTCAGGGACTTTCAGATTTTTTTTTCATTTGCCATTTACATCCCGGGGTCTTAGTCTGGAGCAGTCGAGGCATACCATAATGATGGTGTATTATACTTTTTATACAGTGGAACCTCTGTAATCGGGAAACCCGGCCAATCTGGAAGAAATCTCAGGGAACAGAATTTTTCAATATATATTTTACCTTTCTAAACGGGAAAGGTTCTGGGCTTATCAGGCCATTTTTTCGTGGGCTGACACTTCCCCCATATTTATTTATTCCAACACGCACTTGTTACATCTAAATTTTGTTTCTGTATTAGCAAAACATCGATTATTACAAATGTATTAGTGTTATACATTACATAAGCCAGACGCACCAGATATCTATTACGAAGATGTGAAAGCAGGCATCCAGCTAGTCCTTGCTCGTCCACCTAACAATACAGTACAGTGTTGACATGGGGCGGCGCTTAGAAAGCACACTTGTGCACTGTAGTAATCTTTTTATTGCCCGCCTAACCCGCCAATCACAAGGGTGGACATGCGAGAAGATTTTAATGATTCACCATGCCTTCTTGATTATGTGTCTTATCTATCTATTTAATAATAATAATGTGTATTTCTATCGCGCACTCATGCTAACGCATCACATATTTAAAAAATATATATTACATGATACAGAATATGAATTTCATACATCAAACTACGTGAATGTAGCATAAAACTGTGTGCAATTTATGACAACAGTGCAAACAAGAAGAAGAAGGACGTTTAACAGTAAAAAACTGTCATGAATTCATATTCCACAAACAGACACTCACACACACACACAAACTTCTTCACACACAGGGTGGACACAGCCCTAATAAAATTACGCAATTTTTCACTTAAGAAAGTAAGCTTTTATAAGCTAGTTTAAAAGATATGTCTTGATGTTTTTTCTAAAAATTAACAGCAACTGTGACTCTCTAAGAGTGTGGGAGGGCATTCCACACAAATGGGCCATATATGCGAAAGATTGTGTACCAGCACTAGTTTTTACTTTTGGGAGTAATAAAGTGGAAGTTTTGGCAGATGACCTTAATGTCGACCAGGTTTGTAGACATTTAAAATACTTTGAAGATAACTAGGTGCTGTTCCATCAAAACATTCGTAAACTATCGTCTAACGAAGATCAGTGTCAGTGATATCTCTGATGAATGCCCTCTTTGTTTTGATCAACTGGTCCTGTGGCTACTTATTCGTTTAATTCTGCATTTTAACACTTACAGAAGGGCTTTAGGTACCTCAATCTGCTGAGGAAAAACCAACATCGCTGGGAAATTGGAACAATTTTACAATCCACCGAGAATGCCCGATTAGAGAGGTTCCACTGTATTATAATGTAGGCCTATGGATTTCTAAAAGTTGAAAAGGATCTTTGAGAAATTGAAAGTCTAAAAAAAGTCTAGAATTAGTAGGTAGTTGATGGCTACATTAACTTGTAAGCAGAAGAGCAGCCAAAAATGTAATGTAGAAGATGTTAAATGAGCCATCTGGGGAGGGGGTGGGTAATTAGGAGTAGTAGTCTAGAATTGAGGGTGGGTAATTAGGAGTAGTAGTCTAGAATTAGTAGGCAGTTGATGGCTACATTAACTTTAAGCAGAAGAGCAGCCAAAAATGTAATGTAAGATGTTAAATGAGCCATCTGGGGAGAGGGGGTGGGTAATTAGAGTAGTAGTCTTGATTGATACAGAGCCAAAAGTCAATTTTTAAATTGTTGTAGCTTGTAAATCATTTTAGATAACTGAACATTTTAAAAAGCACTTTGTCGTCTGTAAGGTGTATATTATAATGAATACAACTTTTAAAAGCAGTTTCTACCTTCAAATATTCAATTTTAACAAAGAGGTAGAAATTAAGAAGAGTTGTAATGTCTCTAGCCTATACAAGCCAGATATCTATATCTCCAGCTCTATTGGAATGTTCATCCAGTTTCAATTCGAGATTATAGCTGACAGGGGGAAACCAAGATAATTTTCTATTAATCTTATCATAGAGGCGTAGCTGAAGATAAAGAAAAGAAACAATGACATAAAACGTGAACAAGATTAATTTCTTTATCAACATATGTCATAAGTTTGAATCCTGATGTTGTACCTTTGCGAAAGATTCTTCTCAAGCCAATGCAATGGGTATCAAGTAAAGCCGATGGAAGAAAAACAAGTTTATGTACACCAGAGTTAATTATTTTTTTTTTATTGAACACGAAAGCAGGAAGGGGCTTCAACTCGTGAGAAATTTACCTCGAGATAAAACATATATATAGTACATATGTGTGCACATCATGGGGCCTATATCTCTAAAATTTGAAGAAATCTATGATTCTAGCCAAAATGAAAGGATCTAAGGCATTCAGTTGATGCCATAATATGTGTATTACAGACTCAGTAAAAACTGTTCTGTATCCTTCACTTTTCGTTTCTTTGGCAACCAGCCTAACTTTTTTATGATTTGTAACGGGAAAAAGGGGGTCTCTACAGTGTTATGAAAAGGGTTTGTAATGCATTACCACAGGACCATCATTGGTGATGACCTTATTATGTAGCTGTTACGGTCATTTTATCCATACAGCAAACAAATTAATTGAATCTTGAATCTAGATACATCACTACTAGCACATATCTGAAATTTCATCCAAGGATAGATAGCTCCAGCATGTGCACAGTGAAAAGATCAGCGCTTCATTCTTGCTTAGGAAGGGTTGTAATCGATGATCTGATTTTGATAATTGGGGGAGAGGAAGTAGATATATTAATAATATTCGGTTTGCATGGTGGGGTGGTGGGGTGTTTGGCTAAGCCTCCTTTCTATGGGGGGGGGGGGGGGGGGGGGGGGAATCTTCTAGAAATGATATATTTTCGTCCCGTTTGTGTATGTATGGAAGCTTTTTTTCCTCTCATCTTTTTTATTTCCTGTCAAAGTCTATCATATTCTCTTTCTTTTATTATTATTATTAATATATGTATATATATATATATATATATATATATATATATATATATATATATATATATATGTATATATATATATATATGTATATATATATATATATTAATATATATATATTAATATGACATCAGGTCTATGTCTAAATTTGCTCATATTTTCCTCTATTCATTTATGTTGGGTCTTATATTATATCTGCTGTTCAGAGAAATACATTAATTTAGCTTTGCACTTGCCTATTCATTGTATAGGGAAAGCTTAGTCTTTAATTTATCACTAATGCGTTTGGACTCTTTATCTTTAATTTATCACTAATGTCGTCCGTTCATATCATTTATTATTTCACACCAAGTGACTACACTTACAGTATAGGCCTTTCAGTTCCTAACAGTTTGCATACTCGACATGTTTTTGACAGCTTGACAAATTTGTGACAATCAATCTTTAAAACTGTGCTGTCAGTTTTGTCAAGAGTGACTGGACCATTTTCTGTGAAATCTTTTGATTGTGTAGTCATTGCCGTACAAAATAATGAGATTCGGGGGTGAAAATTTGAACAAGAAGTTTGTGATTTCCCTGGTGAATGTTTGTTGTTGGCAGGCGGTGCTGGTAGGTCCTACTTCTTTTGCTTATCTTTCATATTGCTGTTTCCGATTTATTAACTGGCCCTGAGTTCATCATATACGTCGGAAGGTGTTAATTTCAGTGAAACTGAGTTTTTGCCATGTACGACAGATATGTAAAAAGAAGAAACAATTTTCTGTAATGCTTTTGCTATCGAATTATGTACATTTAATCACTTTTTACAATTCTTTGTTTATCGTCTTTTTTTGTTTTTTCTGCTTTAATGCGTTAATTGAAAATAACTTGATACAAGCATTGGTGTGTTCACCAAACTGGCATGGTTTAATTGTAATGTTCACTTATGTTTTGAACGAGCACATGTCAGTGAAACAATTATTTTGACATACATGTAGATAAGCGCATTATTATAATGGTGAACTGTCACCCTATAATGCTAAATAGTTGTCTTGGATATTGCAGTTATGCTAAATATTATTTGGAGTAAACACACGTCAAATACTTTTGAAGGAGTCTCTTTAGAAAAGCTCACATTATCAATATTATCATGCTAAATGGATGTTTTGAATCAGCTCCTGTCTGTCTTGCCTAACAGATGTTTTGAACAAAAGGGCATATCGTGTTTTCATTAGTCACTTGGAATGAATGCATACATGCTGTTCCCTACGGTCATTTGGAATATGCTTATATTGTTCCCAAAAGGCATTTAGGATGAACGCTTATATCATTTCCAGCAGTCTTTTGGAATAAGATCGTATTGTTTCCAACAGTCCTTTTGAATCAGCGCAGGTCGTTCCCAACGGCCTTTTGGTGTAAACACATATATATTATTTTACCGTTACCAAAGAGTATAAAAAGGGGTCTCTCTCTCTCTCTCTCTCTCTCTCTCTCTCTCTCTCTCTCTCTCTCTCTCTCTCTCTCTCTCTCTCTCTCTCTCTCTCTCTCTCTCTCTCTCTCTCTCTCTCTCTCTCTCTCTCTCTCTCTAAAAATAATGATCATAAATTACACTTATATAGAGCATTACGCCATAGAAAACAGGCCCTAAGCGATTTACAATGACAGTAGAACAACATACAACACATAATATGATCAAACATAGTCATATTTAAATGCATTACAACGTAAAAGGATAGAATTTTAGTCATGATTTAAAAGCTTAGTCAGTTAGTACACCTAATCTGTGTGTGTGTGGGGGGGGGAGTTTCAGAAATCTCTATACAGCTATCGATGTACCTATCTCCTTCAGTCACACATACATGCATATATTATACTAATACATTCTCAGTAACGACTACAAAGATAATTTTCGTTTAAAATACTGCCTGTTGATGAAGGAAGATTAGTGTTCATTGCATGTGGTGGAAGTTGATAGAGGAACGACACATGATTTTATAAGTTTCAATTGGATTTTTCTTTAATCTACTGTTTTGTTAATAAAATTGCACGGTGCCGCACAACCGTTCATTTTGCACACTAAAGCGTAATCAACAGTTTTAACGCAACACCCCGCACGTGAAATAAAAGAGAATGATCGTGTTGGTTGGTGTACGGCTGATTCAGTCTGCCTTCCCCCCCCACCAGCCCCACCAGCCCCCAATGACTGCTATTGCTATTTATATTTACCTTCTTTCCCGGATAGAGACGATTACCGTACGACGTGACGTGTGACAGTTTGAGTTCGTCTTCAACTTTAACCTCCTTAACACCCCCCCCACACATATATACACCCCATAGTAGCTTTACTAGATTGCCTATATAGATCTATGTACTATAAGTGAAATCAAAGTTTGAAAAGTTCTACGTTTATCTAGACCGCCCACTGTGTTAGGTGACGTCATTAGCTACCCTGATTGAACTAGGCACGAGAAACTTCTTTGGTTTGGTTTAAATACAACACGAACCCGTCAATGTTCACTCTCTGAAATTGTCTCGTGGCTGTTTTTTTGTCTTCATGAGAAACCACGTTCTGTTGTTTTGTTGGGTTGTTTTTGTTTTGCTTTTTTTTTTGGGGGGGGGGGGGGGGAGGGGGGAGATATTGGGGTTGTTTGTTTGTTTTGTTTTATTTGTTATGTTTTTTTATTAGCATTGCTGGGAGTTTGAGACATCATACTATGTGGAGGCACTTGGCTGGTTTATTATTTCAAAATCTAACGGCAACTCATTCTTTGTTCCTGTTTCTCTCTTAGTCTTACTTACTGTTATGTGATACAAAGAACCTGCTTTTCATTTGATATATACGTCTACATAGTTTGTCTCAGTCAGGCTCAGCGCTTGCCATAGGCCCAGCGAAGCCTTTGAAAAGAGATTTTATGTAAAACGTTTGTGCATGTATTTGTTTGAAGGCAAAGAAGTGGAGACTGACTTCCCCCCCCTTGTTGCAGTAATAGCAATTAATAATGTACATGTGTGTTTTGAAGTGTGGTACAAGGGGCGGGATTTCACTGCTGTCCTGAAAGCTGTGTCAGATGGTGAGAATACAGCGGTGGATGTACTGTGTTCAACCCCGACATCGGTTCAAGAGTCACGCTTGATCTATTTTAAAACGGCCTATAAAGGAGTGAGTCCATTGCTGTGACATGGTTACACGATCTTCTATTATCCCTTAAACTGTCGCATTTATAAGTCAACTTGTCCAATTTCAGTCCTTGAAGTGAAAATAAAGAAAAAGAGAAAGCTTTCGTTCTGACAATGATTGCCTTGGGCGTGTACTTTAGTTACTATGGCTGACCCTTTGCATCGACATTTTTGTCGTTTTATCAAAGGTTAAAGATTCATGTTATTTTCATTGAATGTCTACACTGTGTATGTCAGAGCAAACTGTATTGTTTGTGTCATGTTTTAAATAATCTAGATTTAGATCTGGCTAGGTGTCTAATGTTGTGATTGTAGCATGTAGATATGGATATGTAGTGTTTGGCGGTATGTTCGTAATCTGTTGTAAACATCGTGAACGGCGATTCTGTTTTTCCCTCCTACGATTCACCATGTCTCAGGGGTTAGAACTAACTCTGTAATTGTCTACAACGTTTCAGCTCGATTGATCGCTTGATAAGGTCTGGAGGCGTGACAGAAAGTTTGCGGGGTGTTTTGTTTTGTTTGTTTGTTTTTTTGTTTTTTACTGATACAAGCATGTTATACCCCTGGTGGTATCAATTACTATTATTAGACCGAGTCAGTACTCAATACAGAGGTTACACAAGTAAGCATGCACGATACTATTCCACTTTTTTTGTTATAAAGCCTGTTGGAAATGGCGGCGTATATCAATACAAATTCTACTCAAAGACGAGGAAATAGAGAAATGTTCATTAATTTGAAGTCACTTCTGGTAGAACGAATTCCTCAAATAAAAACGACCGTGGGATCATTTAGAACATAAATGCAAACTCAGGAGTCAGACAAGGCTGTGGTTTTTCACCAAGATAACCCAAGAAGCAAATGAAAACCCAGAACAACTAAAATGAACTACGTTTTGCCGATATGGTTACGTGTTATACGTTACAGTAACACGATGAGAGAGAGAGGGGGGGGAGGAGAGAGAGAGAGAGAGAGAGAGAGAGAGAGAGAGAGAGAGAGAGAGAGAGAGAGAGAGAGAGAGAAACTTCCTGGCCATGGATAATATTATTGTCTTGTTTGAATGAATACCCCCGCCCCCCAAGATTAAGATTTGTTGTCAGCGTCTCTTGTCATGTTCAGTTCAGGACTCGGTGAAACTCTGATAGTAGTACATTGTCATTCGACGGGAATTCATTCACTCAGATTATAATATCCTCAAAGGGATGAAAACGTCCGGAAATGACTTTTTGTGATATCCCCCGCTGTAACTGTTTGTAACCACTCCTTCAACAAATTATTACTCTTTATTCTCTTATCCCTTGTTTCACGCACTCGCTCTACCAGCCTCCTCCGCCGGCTTCTTGAACAAACCGGAAGTACGCACTCATCGAAAAGTGTCCGTTTCATTACCCAATTTTCTCTTCCCATTTTATTTTCACCCGTACAATGCGTGTGTATTTGTGTGATTCGTTGTATGCCAAACAGGTTGCTATAGAACAGGCGGGCACATTATTTATAGTCAACTCCCGTTCACCAAGGTGCACTCTTGCCCAACACGCATCTGCATGAAGTGTTCTTAGTTGGCTCCCATCAATCAAAACCGTTGATCGACGACCTTCCAACGCTATACTTCATTCGACGATGTGATTTGCTTGGTCTAACCTTAACTTTTTTTTTCTTGTGGTACATGATTGTAGTGCATTTAATATAATTTACTTCATTTTAACCCATCACATTGTTATACTCTGACCGAGACTATCTTTCATAATACCTAATCGAGCAGCCGTAACACCTCTTCTGTCTTTAGCTTTTTTTATATATAAAAACAACAAAAAAACTTTTTTTTACAGATAGTGACTATTGATTCTCTCTTCTTTTTTATTTCCGTGTATGCAGTGTCCTCGACTCAAGGGGAATTTCACACCTCTCATACCTGTCCAAGCTATGTGGATTGGTAACGTGGCGATGAAAATGAACTGGACAGTCACGTTTGGTGTTTGACCTTTTGGGGTCGCTCGGGTCATCGGGATCGAGACGTGTCGTCCGTGATAGTTACCGGTGATAGTGGACAAGCTGGTGTCACTGTTACTGTTATCTATATGGTACGCACTTGCAACGGTGTAATGTGCAATATTTATGCGATCAGAATAATAATGACCGCAACATTGTTTTGAATACACAATATGGCAATCGAATCAAAAGTGATTTTTTGGTGCAACGGGGATTCTAATACCGTAGTATGTGTGAGGATTTTATCAGTGCTGTGTTCTCTTTTGTGGTGGCTAAGACTTTTTGTTGCAACATGTGTTAGCTTGTGTGTACTTTCGAGATGCGAAAGTTGGGGATCAGCGAATCTCAGGCGTCTTTGTCGTGATGGTCCAAGCTCACAGGAATGTCTTGTCCTTAACTGGCGCTAAGTAAGGGCCTATTGTTTCTTCTTGGCTGTGACCTCTATTTTTTAACGGTTTCTTTTATGATCCGTCGATGGAATAAATATTACATTGGCCTGCCATAAAGAACATAGCATTGTGAGCTCCATGCATATTTATTATTTGGCTTGGTTTGTTTTATTTTTCTTTGAGAGGGGGGGGGTGTTGAAATATAGTTTGTCACGATCGGCTGTCTGTCTCCTTCTCCCCCCTCTCTCTCTCTCTCTCTCTCTCTCTCTCTCTCTCTCTCTCTCTCTCTCTCTCTCTCTCTCTCTCTCTCTCTCTCTCTCTCTCTCTCTCTCTCTCTCTCTCTCTCTCTCTCTCTCTCTCTCTCTCTCTCTCTCTCTCTCTCCTCTCCCCCTCCCCTTAGTGTATATATGTCTATCCCTGGGGTTGACTTTTGAAAGTTTGCTAGCTAAATATAGTATGAATGATAAAGCGTACGTCATCATTAAATGATGCTACGCTTCCACCACAGTCTCACAGAGATAGGCGAGGACAATAATAAAGGGTGTAAATTAGAGTCACTGAGTCTATCTGACACTGTGACGATTTATCGATGTTATTGATCTATGGCCCCACGTGAGCCAACTCTAGAACTTGATCGGTCTTTATGGTGGATCAATTATTATCCTATGCTATATCCTTTCGAGAGGGCGGTTAGCGGGCGTTACTGGTAGGTTCTATTTCTTTCCTTTCATTTTTTTCACTTATCTTTCCTCTTGCGTTTCACCTCTGAGATCACCGCATATGGTGGACGGGATATATTTTAATGATGCACAAGAAACATTTCGAGTGAATACGATCTGGCTTTCACGCGCATGTTTTATGGTTCTACTGTTGAGTTTGCTTTTGTGTGGGTGTTTGCTGTTCCTTTTTACTAAGCATGTTACCGTAGGAAGTGGCGTTGGCGACTGGCGGGTGCTGCTGACCGGTAGGCCTTACTTCTTTCACTACCCCCCCCTCCTTTCGTCTGGCCGTTTCTTCTTCATTGACCCTAAGATCACTTCACTGCATGTGGTGGACAGGGTAAATTTCAATGCATTTGTTTAATTAAAATTAGGAGTACTGTTTGCTGGTACGTTCATTTGTGGGTTCGTTAATGGCGGAGGGTCAAAGCACGGCTTGATTTTTATGACTACCACGTGTATTTGAATGAAGAAAACATGTTCATAAACACAGAGATATGGGAGGAGAGAGCGAAAGAAGAGTGTGTGGGGGGGGGTTGGGGGGAGAGTATTACACGAACAGACGTGCTGAAAAGCGATGTATTGATGAAAACTTAGAAAAGAATGAGACTGTTAAATAAAGTATATTATGTATTAACCCGCAGAGCACATAATACACAGACAGTGATACTTGAAAAGATTGATTTTATCTTTATTATACAATCCTTGAATGTCTGAGGCTGGATACACACCGCCGCGGACCAGACCAGGCTCTCGTGAATTATTTAAAATAACAAATTGTCTCCGCTCTGGTGAACTGAATCGAGTCGACCAGCTTCCTGCCAACGCTTTTCATGCCATAGTCTCGCCCTTGACATGCTGTTGTCGGCTGTCACATCTACACGTCTTTCTGCCGACGAGAACGATGGACGCCCGAAAATGTTACACCAGCAGTTTGAGTTAGACTTAGACCCAACCTGAGCCTCCATATAATAAGGTGACTTAGGACCCGTCCCAACTTGTAGCTGGCCGGCTTGCTCGCATGGTTGTTTGTTTGTTCATTTACGGCCAAAGTACGTCAAGGTCTCGTGGTATTTATAACGGCGTTTTAATGTTACCTGCTGACTAGCCTACAACTTTCGCATCCATCCATATCACCTCGTCGCCGTATCGCCATTTGGGCGTGGGCAGTTGGCGGGGGAAGCTGGTAGGTCCTCCTTCTGTATTAATCTGTTATCTTGTCGTTTCCTCCCAATTTACCCCGAGATCACCGCATATATGGTGCACGGTAAATGTCTTCGATGAAACGAAGACGAAAGCCATTTGGGCTGGGCTGGAGTATGTTATTGTTATTCCATCCTCAAATGGTAAACCGTTGTTTGCTTTACTCGTGCCGAAAGAGAGAGAGAGAGAGAGAGAGAGAGACAGACAGACAGACAGACAGACAGACAGACAGAGAGAGCCGACCACTGCCCTGAGCTGTCTCAAGGGGAAGGAATGGAGTTCATGGCCCCCCATTGTGGACATAGATCTAGGAATCCCCAAGGGTTTATTTGACAACCTTTCCACGGACTTTATACTTTGACGTACCTGCTAGCCTTGCCCCTGTCTGTCTCTGTCTGTCTGTCTCTGTCTCTCTGTCTGTCTGTCTGTCTGTCTGTCTGTCTCTCTCTCTCTCTCTCTCTCTCTCTCTCTCTCTCTCTCTCTCTCTCTCTCTCTCTCTCTCCTTCCCAGTCCATCATGATGACCAATAATACTGCATATTATTGTCCACTTCCCCACCCCTTTGTCTGATCCATCCCATTCAAATTCAAGAGTTTGATAACTCTTTATTATTCTTCGTTTTATCTTATAAGGGCAACGTAATATAATAGTATAAGTACTAAAAGCACACCGGCAATCATAGTAATGTTTTTAAAAAGCGTCATAGAAAGCATTGCCATTATCTTAAGCCGTGATCAAAGATGTGCCTGGGAGATCAACCTTTGAAAATGGTATTTCATTTTGCCTAGTTAAGTGCCATGTTATCTTAAAGCAAATAAATCTCGCCCTAGCAAGCACATTTTTTTATTTCTATAATTTTTTATTTATTATTATTATATTATTATTATTATTATTATTATTATTATTATTATTATTATTATTATTATTATTATTATTATTATTATTATCTCCCGTGGACGAGCGAGGGTTGGGAGCTTGCGTGGGGAAAACAAAACCACAGCGGCTTGGGATATTTTGTGTTCGTCGGTAATTGGTGTGTGTGTAAAGAGTGTGCGCACAGACATGACTGAATCAGTGAGAATGGACAAGAGAGCGCTTTGCAGGTAGTGTTGAAGTTGTTGTGTATTTTGTGTTTGGGGGGTGTTATGAGACGTAGAAGAGAAGCCGCTATGGTCGTTAGCTTGTCAAGGCGTTTGTTGTCATTCTTTGGAGTAGTAACGCCCACCATTCATCATCGTCTGCCAGATCTTTCGTTCGTTCTAACACATCTTTCACATTGTCCGTCTCTTCACCATCACGACGTTGGCTCGTGTCATGGACGTTGCTGCTGGAATTCAACTGCAGGGACCTTCATTTTTGGGATTATTCATTTGACAAGACGATGTTATTATAATACGGTTTTGTTTGTTTGTTGGGGGGTTTTTGTCATGCTTTTTTTTTTCCAGTTGTGCGAAGTAATTGTCCAGTATCCATGTATCGGTTAGCGGTTGTGTTTTCGCTGAAACATTTTACAAGCGTTGCCCTTTGCGCTTACTCACTTAGAGCAAATAACAGACCATGCGATTAGCGATGTGTGCTTTAGATTAACAGCTGACTTAACGCCTGGGATCCGAGTTTGATTGCTATCGCACACCGCGTGTGACGTGAACGTATCTTTGACGTATCTTTGGAAGTTCACGCGTCAGTGTAAGTTTCTTTTCAATACAAGTTCAATTCTTAAACAGGTACACCACCCCTCTCACCCCTTCCCTACCTACCAATTATGTGCACACCAAGGACTACTATCTAGTAGTCCTTGGTGCACACCCATTATACACAATTCATTTTTCCTATTCATTTGTACTATTATATTCTTACAGAGATCAACGCAAAACTTAATTCAATGTTATGTTCTTGGTTCTAAACGATTTTGTCTAATTTGAAGGCTTTCGAAGAACGACGTATGGCTAGGGATAGAGGGAGATGCAACTGAAACCATAAAGGAAAAAAAAAATCCAGCGAGTAACCCCAACTTCGTACATCTCGCTTTCACCTCAACGCGTTTGCTTCTAGCAATGATCATAATTGTCAGCGTGGTATTTCTATTTTAAAATCAATTGGGAATGAATAATAGTATTGATCTTTTCGTCCGTTCGATGCTGTTTTAAATCAGAGCTTGTTTCGCCACCTTGCTCCATGCCGCGGTCCATTTTTATAAAACTATAAGTCGATCTAGTCAGATACGCCAGGTTCACGTTATGTACTGCGACATCATAGAGACAGCTTGTGTGTGTGGCCCCATGTTTTTGTCAAACTGAGCAGATTTCAGAGAGGGAACATAACGCTTTTGGTGGCTTTATTCCCCATCTCTGTCGCTATGCTTGTTATCATGTGACTTTGGGATAATGCGATTTCTGGTGATGAATCTCGTTTTCACACACACATACTCATACAGGGCAGATTGGCATTGCTTTGCATTTAATATGGTGGTGTTGTACTGGTCGTAGTAGTAGTAGTAGTAGTAGTAGTTGTTGTTGTAGTACATGTAGCAGTAGTAGGAGGAGCAGCAGCAGAAGCAACAGCTGTAGCAGTAGTAGTTGTGGTGGAATTAGTAGTAGAGGAGGAGGAGGAGCAGGAGTAGTAGCGGTTGTTGTCACTGTATCATTGTACATTGTTGTGTGTCTTTTTGTCGATGTTTTCATCTTTCTAGTCTTATTTTGTTATCAATTTTAAGTTATTACTGTCGTCCTTGACATCGGCTTTAGTATTAAATGTTAACGGTCATAATTCCGTCTTGTCTTCACTGCATACAAATCATGGGATGGGGATTGGGGGTGGGGGGTTGAATTATCCCACATAAAGAACATTAATTAAAGGCCCTCAGTCGATCATGTAGAATGCGATTGAAAATGAGTAGCAATGCCTGAGTCGATCTGCAGCTTTCCTTTCATTTTAAACACGTGTTTGTCATACCTTGTTGTTTCCACTCTACCCATCTCAGGATCACCACATGACAATGTGATGCACTGTGTAAATATGAAATAGTTTTAACATTCAAAAAATCGCTCTGATTTTGTGGTACGTTGTATAATGAGGTACGAATATTTCTATAGCTTTCACAATCGTGCTGTTTTAATCGCATTGTTGTATTATTTTATCTGCATTTAAGGATAGTGCATTTCTCGTCTTGTTTATGTGTGTGTGTGTGTGTGTGTGTGTGTGTGTGTGTGTGTGTGTGTGTGGTGGAAAAAGAAAGGGGGAGGGGGAGAGACAGAACGCTGAAGTGAGAAGGGGGGGGGGTGCAGGCTACTCGTTGGATCGTTAAACTTAAAAAGAAGTCATTTAGGATAACTTGAATTTTATCTTCCATTCCCTTTTCAGAAGCAATGCTGCTAGA
This sequence comes from Doris montereyensis, assembly GCA_037039925.1. Lineage (NCBI taxonomy): Eukaryota > Metazoa > Mollusca > Gastropoda > Nudibranchia > Dorididae > Doris > Doris montereyensis. The sequence goes on from JAXRKP010000121.1 coordinate 90,425, forward strand.
CGTTGTCCCGGTGTGACTCCAACGTTATTGTAAGCTGTCCGACCCAGCGTCTTCGCTTGTCTTGGCCGTGTCAGTAAATACTCCAAGGTGATGTTGCCGTAGCGCCGCGCCACCTGTTGCATTACCGCATCTACCTCCAAACATTCTGTGGTTGATCGATCCATCGACCCACTTGCCTTCTGACAACCGAAAGCCAATGAAAGTGTGTGCCAAGTGCCTGCTATGGTGTCACCATGGTTACGTCCACGTCTTTGATCTCCGACACCAGTCCAGCAATCAGCCAACAACAGCCAGCGGTCACTGCCACCGTCGACGCCAGCGGCAGCGTGGCTTCTGCCTCCAGGGCGCCGTTGCCGCCTCATCTTGCGTCATCACAATCACTTCCGGCAACAATCGTGACGTCACGGATGACCGCGAATGACCTCGAGCGGGGCCTCTCCTCCTCAGGCATTGCCCTCCTACAGGCAAATCAGCCGTTCTAGCGAGACGACGTCCGCCTCACCTCGCCCTCAGAGCCCCGGCTATACTCCACAGCGTCCTCTGAACTCCTCTCTCCCCGACATCCTCCACTCACACTTGGGGCCCTCGCTGCGACAGAATCAACATCGACAGAACCGAGACCGCCAGCAGCGCCCCAGAAGCCATGGCCCTGGTGGGGAAGGAGGAGGGGTTCGCGCCGGACAGCATGGTGGCAGACATCGGCCGCGAGGAAACAGACGGACTAGGACTTTGTCCACGTCTTCGGCGCAGGCCCAGGAGAGTGGCTCCTGCAAGGAACCGTGCGTCAAGTGTGTCGTGACGGTAACATCTTTTCGATGGGTGCTCGTGGTGCTTTCTATATTAGGAGTGTGTTGTGTGGTCTCTGGAATCATACTGGCGGCCTTGCACGCCGTGGGAAACAGTTTTTTGTTCTTGGCCATCATGTTTATTGGTGAGTATTAAAGCCCCCCCCCCCTTAGTAGAGACCCCCTCCACCCACACACCCTCCCCTCCCCCCATCATGTTTATTGGTGAGTATTAAAACCTCCCTAGTAGAGACCCCCTCCACCCACACACCCCCCCGCGCCTTCTTTATTAAAAAAAAAAAAAATGTAATCATCCGCTTGCAATTTCAGCTTTATTCACTATATCCCTATCTCTTACTTCATTAACATACATGTGTTACATAATGTAAATTAACATTATGTAAATGTACTGGCTATTGAGCAACTAGATCTAGTTCACGCAGTTCATCATGTACTCATTGTGAAATATTACTGAGGTTTCGTTTTTTGTTTGTTCTTTACCCTCCCCCCCCCCCCCCGCGCCCTTTCAATTTACTAACAACTGACAAATGAATGCCATCTTTACTTCAGTATCATTAAGCAATAAACAATAATATCATTCACACAGAACACATATCTATAAAATCGATGTTTTATCTTAGCTCCATTATACCGTCCATTTCTTGTACCCAGTAGAAACCTTATTTCGATGTTGCATGCAAATCGTGACACCGTCAGGTTTTGATGAAAGTAATATGAGTATGAATGATTTGTGTGTTCGTTTCTCTTTTCACTGCCCCCTCCCCCCCCTCGCCTACTAACTATCCTAAATGTTACATGTTTTACTTCTTTTTTTTTTTTTTTCACGTTAGAGCTAGATCTAGACGTGGTATTGATAGTATGATATACAAATACGCGTGCGTGCGCGCGTGTTTGTGTGTGTGTGTGTATATCTTTTTCACTATGCTTTGTGTTTGTGATTAAATGTTAAGGGAAGAGAAAGTATTTATAAAATAAAATTCCTATGTTCCCCCTCATTGTTGATTTGGTAAAAGATGGATGCAGTGCATAATCAGTGTCACGTAGACGGGTGGGCTTGTGACTATAATTGAATTCTACAAAATACCATTGTGAATACATTCATGAATTCAAACACGCATCGTATCAAACATAACGTAATTTATCGATTAAGTAGCACATTGACGGTTGGGAATTTTAATTTTGTTTTTTTTGAAGCTTATCTACGTTCTGTATATCGTTTTAAACGTCGGAATTGACAACTCTGACAGTCGATCGATGACGTTATTGAAAATTGCTTCAACAGTCAGAAACGTGATCGGTGCACTCCAGTGTTTGAGGAGGATATTAGCTGCCATTGTGCTTCAATGCCTCGTCGGGCTATTTCTTAAGCCGGTGTTTGAACATAGTCGACGTTGCTAACCTTTGCTAGTTTTTCTCTTTTCAAATTACACGTTATGAGCTGTAGATTAGATTTGCGGTTATTCCAAGTTACATGTCAAATTATCGAGACAGTGTGTGCTCTACGGGTCTTATATAATCTGATACTGATACCACTTCGTTTTTGACTAAAAACTCGCTGAATAAAAGGAACGTTTTTTTCTTTTCTTCTTACGTACGATATGACAGTATATTTAATATGTGCCTATGATTTTAGGTCTTCGTACTTTCTCATAGAAAATTGTTTTAAAGTCTGTCACTTACCGTTTGAAACGAATTTGATACGCCCGGTCCTCAAAACAGAAAATGTACAATGGTTGAATTACGCTCCCACTGAGTCAAGATGCGATTGTGTGCCGCATTTACTATCGTGGGGGGGATGGCCCTAGATTGAAGAAACGGTAAGAAAAGGAGATGTCCCTGTGTGCTGCAGTCAATGAGATGTAAGGTTTGGAATGGGGTGAAGTGAGTAGGAAGGATCTATGTGTGTAGGTAGAAAAATATTATAAGCATGACCCATAGTTGGAAGGCAACGTAAAATAGATAAATATATATATATAAGAAGTGGAATCTTTTGCGTATGTGGACAAATTGATTCCACGTCCTAGTTTTAGGGCTCGGGTCTAAATAACTTATTTAAAGGCCCTCCGCCCTTGGTAAGCAACGGTGACGTCCGAGGAATCCCCTTGTACTGCATTCCTCGAAGCTTCGAGAATTGGGGGAGAGTTGATGTCGACGTGCGTCATGCTGCGCCATCTCTTTTGAAAACCTGTGGGACAAGACGGTTGGGCCTCTTTTCACCTTTTCTTTGTTTTACTTTTTACCTCGGTGACAAGGGTTTTCCTATACGATTGCTTAGACACCATGTGTACGTATGTGTGTGTGTGTGTGACCGTGTGTGTTGTCTTCTTTTTATTTCTTTTTTTCTCTTGTATTTCGTGACACAGGAAGAGAGTCACGAGATAATTAGACACACCAGCGTCTTTATAGAATGTTCGCGATGCTTTCACATTTTATATGAATTGTTTTTCAAGTACCTTCAGCCATATTTCCATCATGGTTTACTTTTAATCTCACTCTGTTTCATTTTGTTAGCAGAGTGTTTTTCATCATTTGCTCAATTATAAGTCAACAACGCGTATTGTCGGAGACGTCGAAAACGTTTTATCCGACCACGACACTCTGCGTTAAATCAAATAGAATTTTTTTATGGGATTTGCAAGTGTGTGAGTTTCAGATGAGAGCTGTCTGTCATGTTGAAGCACGCTGTTCTGTCACGACGAACGATGTTTCAAAAACACTGATTTGCTTTGATTTATACCGTCTCTCTCTTTTCTCATGTGAATAATAGATCCAGATGGCCTTCTTTAGGGATTGTTTTCACCAATGTGGGTTTTCTTTGATTGGGAGGGTTTGTCATATGAGGTTGGTACGAGAGTGGGTATAGTGATGTGGGTTGGTTTGGGTTGTTTGTTTCGTTTCTTGTGGCAACTGTTTGTTTTGATTAGGTGACATTTGTCTTTTTTTACAATTTTCTTTGTGCGCCCCATTTATTTTGTTGGTGGGGGGGGGGGGGGGCGGCAGTTGTATGTTTTTGTTTACACGTATTTATTGACAGTGAGTTGTTGTTTGTGCGGGTTGTTTTGGTTTGTTTTGTTTTTGGGAGGGTTTTTTTTTGTTGGGCAAGTTTCTTTTTTTCTGCTTTGTGGAGGGGGGGGTGTAGCTGGTGAGTGCTGTTATTTCAAAGACGCCAATCATTAAATGACAATGCCAATCACGAGGCTGCATTAAAAGTATATCTCTTGATCTTTACCTATATCCTTTAAATAAATAAAATTGTGGTCTTGGGGTAAACATGTGTAATGGGTCATTGTAGTGTCAGGCCTGTGTGTTGACTTGTTAGGTCGCCCACACGTTTGGCGCGAGTTGGCAGAATTGTGTCGTATTGGAATCGGTCATGATCAGGGGGGGGGGGGGGACTCAGGGGTCCAGAGGCAAAGGTGTTATCCCTCTCAATCTGCTCCTCCACGGATCTTCTCCATATCTCAAAAAGGCTGGGGTTCGTGCCCGACAGGTCGTTTTCTTTTTTCGAGTAACACCCCCACCCCCATAGGTGGGTCGACAACCAGTCCCATAGGAGATGGACACTAAAAATGAGGTCCTGTGTGCTGACCACAACGCTCTATGCACGTTAAAGATACATTAGCTGTTTAAAGGTCAGTCTGAGCGAAATTTTGCAAAATCCCTACGAAAAGCCCCAGATCACCTTCTTTGTATATTATATATATACTGGTACTTTTAGTCCTTTTGGCGCGTGGTCGCGCATAATAAAGCGGACACCACAGTGTGGCATCGATTGCCGAGTGGCTAGGCCGCCAGACTGGGGATCATGAGGTCTCCAGTTCGAATCCTAGTAAAGGTAGGTCCGACGACGTTGTGTTCCTTGGGAAAGAAACTCTTAACACACATATCCCCCTCTCATGGGTACAAACACCTGCTTCGGAGTAAGAACTCTCGTCAAACTAGCGTCCTGTTCAGGAGGTGACAATTATCACCTGTTGCGATCCACGTTGTAGAAACCGGCATAAGTTCTGGCTCTGTGGGCCGTAACGGCATATATATGAAAGAGCATTATTACATTACACCAGAGTATATATGGCCGGTCAGTTGCAGCGTCTGTCGAGCTGTCCCCATGTCCATCTCTTCTCCTTCACCCTCTGTTTCTCCATGTACTGTCCCCATGTTCATCTCTTCTCCTTCACTTGCTTCTCTACGTACTGTCCTCATGTTCATCTCTTCTCCTTTACTTGCTTCTCTACGTACTGTCCTCATGTTCATCTCTTCTCCTTCACTTCTCTTCTCTCGTACTGTCCTCTCTCTCTCATCTGTTCTCCTTCTCTAGCTTCTCCACTTACTGTCGCCATGTCCATCTCTTCTCCTTCACTTGCTTCTCTTACTTGCTTCTCACGCACTGTCCTCATGTTCATCTGAGATGTTGACTGTAACCCTTCCCTTGTTTCCAGAAGAAAACTGTCCTCATGTTCATCTCTTCCTCCTTCCCTTGCTTCTCTACACAGAACTGGGGGGATGTTATCTCATAATCGTTCAGGTGTTTCTGTGACAAAATTTTCATGTCCTCATGTTCATATGGGGCTCCTTCAACGAGTCAAAATTAACCCAATACTAGTGACTGATTTCCTCATGTTCAACCATCTCTGAACACTTCACTTGTTTGTCCAGCTTATTTTCGTCTCATGTTCGTGTTGTCTTTGAGGGCAGTTGATGGAACGTATATCAGGTATCAATGAAAAATTCAATTCTTCTCCAGGTTATGAATTACTGTTTATGACTGTCCTCATGTTTATCTCTTCTCCTTTCACCTTGACTAATCTCACCACGTACTGTCCTCATGTCCATCTCTTCACCCTTCATCATGTTCACAGGTAATATGAGTTAGTTAGTACTCGATACTAATGTTATCCACGGAGGCGTGAACGATACTAGTCTCCTTCATTGCTACACAAAGACTGTCCAAAATCTTTCTCCTTCACTTGAACTTCTCCACGTACTGTCCTCATGTTTATCTCTTCTCCTTCACTTATATAAATCCACATAATGTCCTCATGTTCATCTTTTGCTCCTTCACTTGCTTCACCACGTACTGTCCTCATGTTCATCTTTCTCCTTCTCTTGCTTCTCCACGTACTGTCCTCATGTTCATCTCTTCTCCCTTCACTTTCTTCTCCACGTACTGTCCTCATGTTCATCTCTTCTCCTTCACTTGCTTCACCACTCTACTGTCTCTCATGTTCATCTCTTCTCCTTCACTTGCTTCACCACGTACTATCGCTCATGTCCATCTCTTCTCCTTTACTTGCTCTCTCTCGTACTGTCCTCATGTCCATCTCTTCTCTCTCTCTCTCTCTTCTCACGTACTGTCCTCATGTTCATCTCTTCTCCTTCACTTGCTTCTCCACGTACTGTCGCTCATGTCCATCTCTTCTCCTTTACTTGCTTCTCTACGTACTATCCTCTCATCTCTTCCTCCTTCTCACTTCTCTCTCTCTTACTCTCTCTGTCCATCTCTTCTCCTTTACTTGCTTCTCTCTCTACTATCTCATGTTCATCTCTCTCCTTCACTTGCTTCTCCACGTACTGTCTCTCATGTTCATCTCTTCTCTCCTTACTTGCTTCTCCACGTACTGTCCTCATGTTCATCTCTTCTCTTCACTTGCTTCTCCACGTACTGTCCTCATGTTCATCTCTTCTCCTTCACTTGCTTCTCCACGTACTGTCGCCATGTCTGTCTATGTCTTCCCCTTCTTTTTGGTTTCACGTCTAGAGTCGACTTTCATTTCAAAACTGATCATCAGCCATTGCTTGTAGAGTCCCCTGTTTGATGACATCCTTAGTTTGTTTGTCCAATTTACCGCCTAAAGTGTATTTATTGATTTGGATCCTCTCCTTTCCAGTTGTGTTAAAAGACACCTAAACATTAAATATTGGGCGTTTAGATACATTTCTGAATTTAAATCTAATGGGGGGGGGGGAGGGGGTGATCAAAACTGGCATGGTCACAGACCCTAGGCACTGGCACCTGGGTTCCTTTACTTGCATTGACGATACTAAAAACTGTTGGGTTATAACTTGGGTAGCAGATCCAGGTCTAGCTCGAGTCAGTCTCAGATAATGAGCACACCACGCACGCACACACACACACATATATATATATATATATATATATATATATATATATATATATATATATATATATCACATATATCACACATACACTGATCTCGAATGCTTTTTTGTTCAACTTCAAACGAAAGCTCCATGCTTAGAGGGTAAGGAAACATAATGAAAATGCCAACTACGACGTCTTGAAAATATAACCTTTTCAATAATTCTATACGTACACGTAAATGTCCCTTAATGGTCACGAGTTGGAGGAGGTGGGGGGTGGTGGTGTTAATATTGGACCGTCGTACATTATATCATTTAAAAGCATTTTAAATGACGAGTGATTCTTGTCTTCTGCTGTCAGATTCATCGTTTCAGATATGACCAAAACTAATTTGTTTTATCCTTTGTCGTCAGCAAAGAATTAAATATTACATCAAATACAACACGGGACACCGAACCAGGCAATTGTCAGCGTCTTCGCTTTCTTTGATCACTCCACCTATCTCGTCTTGCAGCAGGAAATCTGTGTCGTGAATGCGGCAGTATTTCCCGATATTATATTGACGATTGCAATCATTTGTCGAAGGGAGATTTTCAGTCCCTCATCGTGGCGTCACGTACCTGGTGGTTACCAATTTGACTCAAGTTATACTGCAGGGCAACAGAAACTGTGTTTCTTTGTATTCGAGAGTCATAAAAGAGACCAAGAATTGTATGTTTTTGGTATACGCCTTATTAAGAGTCATCAGAACCGCTGAAGTTTTTATCCCCGTTTGGCGCCGTTTAATATCGGGCACAGGGGGGGTGTTGTTGGGCGGCGCTCGGATCCCATTCTCTGTCTTTATAAAATGGTGTTCTTCTCTGCTCCTTGAAGACGTCAGTAAAAGGGTCTTAGACAGGAATTGTCATTGGTGTCTCAGTTCCTTTCATGTTTCTCAAGCCCCAGAATATAGATTATATGACACACTTACTGACAAAGATCACGCTTGGGATGAGACAGGGTCATGTGGTCGCTTATTATAGGACATGATATGGAGGGGGGTGTCTGGTTTCGATAGTGACGATTAAATGGACACATATAGATATGAGGTACAAAGAGAGAGTTAAAGAGAGAGAGAGGAGAGAGAGAGAGAGATCCTTCTTTGTAGAGCATAAGAGAGAGATGAGAGAGAGACAGAGAGTGAGAGTTGCGAGAGAGTCGAGAGTCCCCATGTCCAGTTAGATATAGTGACGATTACATGGATGTTATAACGAAACAACCATATACACTTGACCAACCTCTTTATTTATTGTCTTTGATACGCATTTTGGGAAGGGGAAAGAAGGGGCGGCAAAAGCACTTTTGAAAAGATTTTTAACGAAATTTGGAGAGAACATGTTGACGATGACATCGGTCTCCTTCAAACAGACTATGTTTCTCTTTTACTTGTGGTATATTTAAGGCTGTTTGCATCTTATGTACTGTCCCATGTTCATCTCTTGTCTTCAAATGGCACGTACTGGAGTTCATCAATATAAATCTAGCCTTGCATCTACCATCCCTATCATAACTGTCCATTTCATGGGTTATATTTTGTACGACTGTGTATTTTTATATAAACACATTTGTGTGTAGATGTGGGATGTGGATCTTTTCTCGATATTGTAAACACGTTATTATATTAATGTACCTATATTAAACATGAAATTGATTCGGTAACACGAAAGTTGTTTATATCATGAATTGATGGTATTGGAATTTCAAAAGAAGATAAAATTCTGCCCAGCCACAATAAACACGTGCTTTTCTCCCTTGCTTCCTACGTACTGTCATGTCCATCTTTTCTCTTTTTGCTTTCCCTTTCTCTTCTTTCGTTTTTCGTTGTTTTTGGTTTTTTTGTGGGGGGTTTTCATGCACTCACTTGCTTCTCCACACTGTCCTCTCATCCCTCTTGGGAGTTTTTTTCATCAAAAAGAAAGTCACTCATGTTCAGTACACAATCAAGCATTTGCTACATGATACTTTTGTTCAAACACACTTTTGCAGTGGCCACTCACTTATAAAATGCTTCATCTTTCCGATTTCATGACAAATTGTTTTGGCTTTTGACCTCGCATCTCCACTGTTTTGAGGAAAGGAAAACGTGTCACGAGCAAACAAAAAAATGTCATGCTTTCAAAGTCATTCTTTCTTTTTTCAGGGGGGTTTTGATATTTACATTCATGGTTTTGTCGGTAAGGTTTGTGCGTGTGTGTGCTCTTTTTTTATTTGTTCTTTTCTTTTAGGGTTGATTATTTTTCTTCACTTTCTGTTGAGTTTTATTTTGTTTTGATTGTTTGTGTGTGAGTGCATTTTCGCTAACGAATTCTTTATGTGTGTCTATTCTACCAGGCTTAGGTGTTTTGTTGGTGGTTGTGGTTGCGGTTGGCTGGAAATGCACACCACGTGGCCATGAGCCGCTTCACGCTCTGTTCAGAATCGGACAATTCCACAACAGGCGGTTCCACCATAAAAGAGAGAAGCGACGGCATCGCAACGTCATCGCAGTTTTTATCGGGATGGGAACTGGTTTGTTAATATTGGAATCGTACATTCTCTGTCTTTATAAAATGGTGTTCTTCTCTGTCTTCTGCTGAAGACGTCAGTTTCTGTCTCTGTCTGTCTGTTCTGTCATTCTCTCCCAGAATA
>JAXRKP010000121.1:105000-112500 GCA_037039925.1 Doris montereyensis
GTAATATTTTATTTACCATGCACTAAAACAAGAATAAAGAAGAAGAACTTGTCCATTCCATAGCATTTTAACGCTGAAATTGAAAAAAAATCAGAAAACTCTATTTTACAAAATTATATTATTTGATGGTTGTGTACATACAAGTTACTGTGATTAATTTTCATAATGGCTTTACATTATTCAGATAGTTTTTTTTGGCTTTTCTTCTTTTTTTTTGTTGAAATCTTTTTGTCATATTGACACCAATAGGACTATACAAAATCAGCAATGAAAAATTGTGTGTGTGGTGCATGGAGCCATATTCCCAATGATACTAGGAGGCATATATTTACATGAGTCCTGCCAAAATATCTAATTGATTACTCATATAATATAAGGAAATACAACAAAGCTTAAGATTGCCTTTACCTTACTGTATGTTACTATAGACACATGCATTTTATTGTGTGTAATTATTTATATATCCGTGTACATGTACATATGTTCATAATATGTATGTATGTATGAATTTTCATATGAATGATTTTTAAATGAGTAACAATTAATAAAATGTTTGATATTAATACGGGGGGGGGGGGGATTTCAAAATTCACCTCATCTTACATTGTCTTACTTTCATATGAATATTTATTATACAGCCACTCTCATCCTTTTTTTTAAATTATCTGGGTCCTCAACGTTGGGTGGAATGAATGAAACGTCACAAGATCTTATTTGAAGTAAATGTTCACAAAATTTTCCTTATTATACGTGCTATAGTCAATTTCATCGATTCATGATTTTCCATGTATATCTCTATTGTTCAGTCGCAAGTCTGCGTAGAACGCCGAGCCAAACAACAATTCCCTTGTGTAAATATTTGGTCTTTCTTCCTTTTCTTTTTTTCCTTCTTTTTTTATTTTGTGTAGGTAGGATGTGTATTGTGAGTGGGTTTGTTTTCTGTTTTGTTTTAGGTTGGTTTTTTCTAGTTGGTTGGTCCGGTGATGGGGTTCTTTTTTGTTTTCCTTATTAGACTGTTTTACAATATTTTTTGTGATAAGGAAACCAATGATTACCCCATACGCCAGAAAGTAGAATGGGAACTAATAAAGAAAGAAAGGGAAACCAATGATTAATCGGAAGGTAAAATATGAACTAATAAAGAAAGAAAGAGAAACCAATGATTACCCCATACATCGGAAGGTAGAATAGGAACTCATAAAGAAAGAAAGGGAAACCAATGATTACCCCATACATCGGAAGGTAGAATAGGAACTCATAAGAAAAGAAAGGAAATCAATTATTCCCCCATACATCGGAAGGTAGAATAGGAACTCATAAAGAAAGAAAGGAAACCAATTATTACCCCCATACATCGGAAGGTAGAATAGAAACTAATAAAGAAAGAAAGGAAACCAATGATTACCTTATACGCCAGAAGGTAGATTGGGAACTAATAAAGAAAGAAAGAGAAACCAATTATTACCCCATACATCGGAAGGTAGAATAGAAACTAATAAAGGAAGAAAGGAAATCAATTATTACCCCATACATTGGAAGGTAGAATAGGAACTAAGAAAGAAAGGAAAACCAATGATTAATCGGAAGGTAGAATAGGAACTCATAAAGAAAGAAAGGTAATCAATGATTACCCCATACACCGGAAGGTAGAATGGGAACTTATGAAGAAAGAAAAGGAAATCAATTATTGCTTTTACATGGATAGTGGGCGGTTGATGGATGTTGCTTGTAGGGTCTACTTCTTTCGTTTTACTCTTTCACTTATCTTTCATCTTGCTGTTTCTTCTTAATTTTATCCTGAGATTACAGCATATGATGGACAGGATCAATTGGATATTTTTATATCCTCCATATTTTCAGCTAACTCATTGGATGAGGTCAGTGTAATTATTCAAGGGGGATGACAGGAGGGAGTTGTGGTGTTGAGACAGGGAGGGGAGCTCTCTCATATATATATATTTGAGTTGTTTTTCATATTGTTTTGTTGATTTTTAGAGGTTCAGGTCTTCTTTTTTTATAGTCTGTGTTTTCTTCGACTGAACAAATAACCATTTATTCTTTTCCTCTTGTTGCTGTTTTCTATGCAAATGAATCTTTTTGTGGTGCTCCATTGATGCAGTAAATATTTGACAGGGAATGACGGAGAGAGTCTAGTGGTTTTTAGACATGTCTTTTGTGGAGGAGCTCTCTCATATATGTATTGGAGTTTTTTTGTATTGTTTTGTTAACAATGTATTTGTTGTTTTTAGAGGTTTGACCTTCTTTTTGTCTTTGGTGTTTTCTATGACTGAACAAGTAACCATTTATTCTTTTCTCTTGTTGCTGTTTTCTATGCAAATGAATCCTTTTATGGTGCTTCATTAGTGCAGTAAATATTTCTTTAGCAATTGCTCATTAGGGAAGTTGTGCTAAATTCAACACTTGGTTCTTGCAGGTGTTAACGGGTACTGCCATGACAGTTCTTCACATTTCTCACTCAAATGCTTTCTGTTCTTGTTTTAAACAATTTTGAAAATGGTCATAGAAGCATTTCTGTCTACTGTAAGCCTGCAAAAATTCATATCCTTTCTTTAATTTTTAGTTAAATTAGTTACTCTAGTTACATGGGAGGTTTCTTTCTGTCAAAAGAATCTGTAGAGAAAAGAATAATGCTCATTTTAAAATTGCTTTCCTCCAGCTACAAATGACACTAGCGGCAAGTTATATTTTTATAAACTTTCTCATGTGGATTTACTAGCGGCAAGTTATATTTTTATAAACTTTCTCATGTGGATTTACTAGAGCATTTGTCATCAAGTCATTGTATTTCATTTCTTCTTTGCTGCCCTATTTTGGTTCAGATTTGTCTCATTCCTTGTCCCCACCCCACCCCACCCCAATCAAACATCATATGAAATTGTGAAATAATAGATATATATATATATTTCATACACACAATGATATTACTGGTAATAGTGAAAGATTACTGCAGTAACAAATTGACCCGTCCTCTCAAAGATGCAGGGCCTTTTAAAGGTATTGAAATGCTGCATGCAGTTGCCAATGACCCACAGTATAGGGCTCCATGCTAAGATGTGTATTTTGATAAAAAGGTATAATTTTTGCGATTGAAATGAATATTTTGTATTGGTTTTTTTTTAATAACAATTAGTGATGGACTCCAGACTGATGATTTGATATCAAGGTTTCAGTGGGTAAAGGTCCCATTGCATTACTTTACATCAGAGCCTCTGATGGGGGTTAATGATTTCTAGTACTTTTAGGTAATGGCTCATCATGTCTGGCTCATACTTTTACTTGTGTACATGTGAACGACAGTGGAAGTGACTTTTTTCTTTTCTGTGACTGTGATACCGAGAGAGGCAGCGTTCTAGTCATATTTTTTTTTGTGTATAAAAGTTAACTTCTATGTTTTTTGTCTTGAAGAAGCACCTTTGTTTTGGGAGAGTTTTTGTAATTCTTTTGTTTGTTTTGATTTTTTTTTATCATTCTTTTTGTTTGTTTTCGTTTGTTACATACTTTCTAAAAATTCTTTTGTTTGTTCAGGGGTTTTGTTTTTTGGCAGATGATTGTTGGAGGGTTAAGTGATCCTAATTGGTGAACATTTTATTTGACTAAGAATGTGCAATGTGATAAAAAACACACTCTCATATGACATACCTGTAATGTTACAGGTTGGTTGAAGATTGCATGCAAATTTAAGGATACTAGAATATATGTTTTATTATCATATCACTTCATGCAACAAAAATTCTGATTTTTAGAACTGCCTCTTATTGAGTTATATTGATAGTTTTCACTTCTTCTCACCTCTCTGTCCTGATTAACATGGAGGACATCTAGAGCTCTTTGAAGGCTTATAAGAAAATAGGCATTCAGGGTTGGGGGTATAAATAATATGATTGTGTTAACCAGTTGTGTTTTTTTTAAATATAAATATAATTTATATTGTCTTGTGAAGAATGTAGGGGTCAGGGTTGATGTCCTCAAATCTCGAAACAGTAAATCAAATATTTTTCTTTGGGCAAATGTTTTTAACAATTCTTTTTTTATTTTCTGAAATAGCTCCTGAAAGTTCAAAGTTATCTGACACTCTTTTTCAGAACAACAGTGACACATTAAATGTCAAATTTTAAAGAGATATTATACGATTAGGAAAAATCGATTTTCATCCAATTCAGAATGTATTAGAATTTTGTTAGAATTATATTGACCAAAACAGTATGAAATTGACATTCCATTCTGAGATAATCCATAACAAAAGCTTTCCCTACTAAGTGTGTTAAGTGTTTTTATCATAAATTATATTTTGATAATCATTCATTCATGTGAAAGCTTCAAAACATATATATTATTATATCTGAATAAATTAGGTGAATGCTTAAGAACTTTAATTAACAGCACATTTTTTCTATGCATAATTTGATTTTATAACCATGTATTTCAGTTATTTAATGTTATTCTCTTTTTTTTTCAAAGCATTGGTAAGTAAACTATGGTTCCTTCAAGGCTGTTTTCGGCCCATGGAGCTGAAGCTTATCCAGTTTCTATGGCGTGAAGCGGGAACAAGTGATAACAATAACAACAATTTACTTTGTGGAGCATTTCACTTTATAGTTTAATGGAAGGTGGGAATCTATGAAGGGTGTGATCAAATATCTCGATTTTCTCATGATATAGTGTTAGTGTTAGATCTTAATGGCAATAGTATAAAGAAAATTATGTTATAAATGTATGCACGAATGGTTCTTGTTTTAATTGTATGGCCAAATGAACAATGTATTGGTATTTTTGTACTGCAAATTCCATTGCAACCTCATTGCGTACATTCATCGTATTGATTATATTCAAATTAAGTTTGTTGTATCTCTTTACATTTGAATCAATTTTCATAACCTTACAAAAATGAGTGCAGCTGTGAATATGTGAAATTTATAGATTTGTAAACGAATAAGAGATGGGAGTGACTCATGTGAGGCAAGGTTTTTACTACATGATTTGCCTTATTAGCAAGTTGAACCGTGATAGTGATATGTCTACTCAAAGAAGACCCTTTTCCCCTTGTAGATATATAAATTTGTGCATCATATAAATAAGCACACACTAACAAACTTTGAAGTACTTTACCTGCATTTGACAGAGAAATGCTATTTTCTGTGCATTTTTACACCTATATGTATTTTATTTATAATAAATATTGTTTGTTCCTGATGAGAAAATAAACTTAATGCATATAAAACCATTTTGAGAAGAGTTTGATTTTTCATTACTGTTTAATGTGGATTTTTCCAGTCTAATGTACCTGAATATTATCAATTGTAAGAATATTTATATGTCTGAATGTTGTTACTGTCTTCTTCTCTCTCTTTTTAATATACATATATTATATCCAATAGTTTTCTAAACAAGTGTGTGGGCAGTTGGCAGGTGCCACTTTCTTCCTTTCCCTCTTTCATCATCACCTTAATTCACCCTGAGATCACTTAATATCGTTGGTAAGTAAACTATGGTTCCTTCAAGGCTGTTTCGGCTCATGGAGCTGAAGTTTATCCAGTTTCTATGACGTGAAGCGGGGAACAGGTGATAATAATTACCTCCTGCATAGGACACTAGTCTGTTGCAGGTTTTTTGCTACCAAGCTGTTGCTGAAGGGCCTACTCATATTGGTACAAGTGAGATAAAGGTAAAGTTTACACAGCTAAGTTCAGATCCAAATCAATTTTGTAAGATAATTTGTCAATTTTAGATTCTCAATTAAGTTTGGATTCGTAAAATAATGATCATGACCTTAATTTTTCTTCTTCAGTCATTTCTATGGCTACTATTCAAGCTTTGTAGAATTTTTTAGTGTGCATTTATTACGCCCGATATAAAGTTAAAGATGTAATTTTCTCAACAGCTTCCCCCAAACTTCAACATGCATAATAAAATGCTTTGATTCTTTTTATTAAACAACGTCAATCATAATTTGCATTTCAGATGGCAAAAACAATATATTACCTTTCAGGAAAATAAAACAGATGTACTCACTTTCACATTATACATATATACAAAATTACGAAATGTTCATCAATGAATTGAAATTATAACCAATGACATAATGAGCCTTGAATTGTGCCTATTCAGTACAGTAAAGGAACAAAAAAGTTCTTTCAAATTTTCTTCCATCATAAACTATATAGTACAATAGAAACTCATTGTAACCATGTTCGAACATGAAGAGATTGTGGGGAAAAGATTTGCAGAGGTACTATGTTCAGTAAGTGTATAAAAATTGGCAATGGTAAGAGTACTGTGTTGTCCATTCAGTGTGTAAAGATCTGTAAGGGTGCTGTGTTGTCCAGCCAATGTGTAATGATTTTTAAGGGCACTGTGTTGTCCATTGAGCGTGTAAAAATTTGTAAGGGTACTGTATTGTCCAGTCAGTGTGTAAAGATTTGTAAAGGCACTGTGTTATCCAGTCAGTGTGTAAAGATTTGTAGAGCACTGTGTTATCCAGTCAATGTGTAAAGGTTTGTAAGGGCACTGTGTTGTCCATTGAGCGTGTAAAGATTTGCAAGGGTGCTGTGTTGTCCTGTCAGTGTGTAAAAGTTTGTAGGGCACTCTGTTATCCAGTCAATGTGTAAGGTTTGTAAGGGCACTGTGTTATCCAGTCAATGTGTAAAGGTTTTTAAGGGCACTGTGTTATCCAGTCAGTGTGTAAAGATTTGTAAGGGCACTGTGTTATCCAGTCAATGTGTAAAGGTTTGTAAGGGCACTGTGTTGTCCATTGAGCGTGTAAAGATTTGCAAGGACACTGTGTTGTCCAGTCAGCGTGTAAAGATTTGTAAGGACACTGTGTTGTTCAGTCAATGTGCAAAGATTTCCAAGGGCACTGTGTTGTCCTGTCAGTGTATAAAGATTTGCAAAGGCGCTGTGTTGTCTAGTCAGTGTGTAAACATTTGTAAGAGCACTGTGTTTTCCAGTCACATGTAAAGATTTTAAAGGCACTGTGTTTTCCAGTCAACGTGTAAAGATTTGTAAGGGTACTGTGTTTTCCAGTCATCGTGTAAACATTTGTAAGAGCACTATGTTTTCCAGTCAACGTGTAAAGATTTGTAAGGGCACGGTGTTGTCATTCAGTGTGTAAAGATTTGCAAGAGCACTATGTTGTCCAGTCAGTGAATAAAGATTTACAAGAGCACTGTGTTGTCCAGTCAGTGAATAAAGATTTGCAAGGGTATTGTATTGTCAAGTCAATGTGTACAGATTTGCAAGAGCATTGTGTTGTCCAGTCAGTGAATAAAGATTTGCAAGGGTATTGTATTGTCAAGTCAATGAGTACAGATTTGCAAGGACACTGTGTTGTCCAGTCAGTGGTGAGTCAGTATGTACAGATTTGCAAGGGCACTATGTTGTCCATTCAGCATGTACAGATTTGCAAGGGCACTATGTTGTCCATTGAGCATGTACAGATTTGCAAGGGCACTATGTTGTCCATTCAGCATGTACAGATTTGCA
>JAXRKP010000121.1:117500-130000 GCA_037039925.1 Doris montereyensis
CTCCTAGTACATAAAAGACATGAAAAGCTACTAGAAAGTTGGAATTTTATAAGCCCACTGCTATTAGAGGTAACCTTTAAACCAAAAGGAAGAGAAATTAAATTATTTAAAAGCTTATGGACCAAACGAAGATACAACTAAAGAAGAAAAAGATACCTTCGAAAGTGATTTACAAATAGTTGCAGAGAATCTTAAACCCAAACAGGAATTAATGGTTTTAGGAGATTTAAACGCTAGAGTAGGTAACAATGTAGAAACGTCAGAAGGAGTAATAGGTAAAGAAGGAGAGACAACAACTTCTCCAAATGGGAGAGACTAATAGATTTTTGCATAAAAGAATAACATGAAAATAGCCAACACTTTTTTCCTCATAAAGATATCCACAAATATACAAGAGTAAATGAAGAGAGGTGTGAATAGTCAATGATAGACTACATAATAGTTAGCAGCTCCCTTTTTTACGGTACATTGGATGCAAGAGTAAACAGAGGAGCAGAAATATTTAGTGATCATCACTTAGTGATTGCCAAAATGAAATTACTGACTGAAGAACACAAACAGAGAAGCAAAGAGAAGAAAGCTACTAAACTCAAAATAGAGGAACTAAATAAACCAGTAGTACGACAGGTATATCAATCTAGGATAAAAAGATTTATCAATGAAAGACAGATGGTTCTGAATGATAGCACAATAGAAGTAAAGTGGCAGATGTATAAAGAAACACTCCTCAGTTGTACTGAAGAGGTCTGTGGTAGGAAACAAATTAAAGGTGATAGGAAAAGAACAGCATGGCGGAATGAGAATGTCAAGACTAAGATCAAAGAAAAGAAGGATGCCTGGAAGAAATACAAAGAAGAAGTTGCAAACAAACAGGACAAAGACTTCAAGAAAGCTATCAAAGAAATCAAAAACTGTTCTGGGGTGCAATGAAGAGCATGAGAAAAGACCAAAGCATGCCCAATACGACAAATTAAGAATGCCAAAGGAGAAATAAGGAAAGAAGACAGCGAAATCATAGAAACATGGAGAAAGTATTTTCACCAATTACATAATCCTCCAGAACATATGAAACAAGGAGTAAAGATCAATTAGTAAGAGTAATCCAGAGGAGACAGCTGATGTAGATATATCAATGGAAGAAATCCAAACAGCTATAAGAAAAGTGAAATTAGGAAAAGCCCCAGGAGCAGATCAAGTTTATCCAGAAATAATTAAAAATCAAGGAGAGAGGCAGACAAACTACTACATGCTATATGCCAACAAGCATGGAAGTCCAAACAGGTGCCAGATGACTGAGAAAAGGGAACGGTAGTACCAATACACACGAAAGGATCAACTACGAAATGCTTAAACTATAGAGGATATCACTACTTAGCGTTCCAGGAAAAGTATATGCCAGGATACTGGAATTGACACTAAGGAAAAGAGTAGAGGATCAGATTGAAGAGCATCAGAGTGGATTTAGACCAGGAAGAAGTGTACAAGACCACATATTTACAATTAGACAAATAATAGAAACATTCCTTGAAAGAAACATTGACCTACACCTGTGTTTTATTGACTTAGAAAAGGCATTTGACACTGTGAGGATTGATGACCTATGGCATTCCTAAAAAAGAATACAATGTAGAGGAAAATTTAATAGAAGCTATTAAAAGTTTTTACAATAAACCAACATGTACAGTGAGAGTAGCTGGAAACAAATCTGCAGAATTTGATGTAGATATAGGAGTAAGACAGGGTTGTAGCCTAAGTCCTCTTTTGTTTATCACATTTATGGATTCAGTCGCAAAGGCATCCTCAAAAATGAAGAAAATGAATGTAGGTATGTGGAAGCTCAAACCAGTAAATGTATCAGTGCTTTCATTTGCCGATGATTTAGTTCTGTTTGGAAAATCTGAAAGTGACCTTCAGTCAAATATCAACATTATGAACAATGAACTAAATAAAAGAGGAATGAGAGTAAATGCAAAGAAAACCAAAACAATGCAGGTAACTAGGGAAGCTAAAACACAAAATATTAGATTGGGCAGGGAGAATTCAGAACAAATTCAAAGCTACAATTACCTAGGAGTAATGATTGACTCTGAGGAAAACTAAGAGAAGAAATCAGCAAGAGAATCCAAAAAGGCAAGTACAATATATAACCATCTAGGAAAGGCATTTGTAGGTAAGCAAGAATTGTCAACAAAAACCAAAATGGTAGTATACAATACAGCTTATTGTCCTACTCTCCTTTATGGCAGCGAAACCTGGATCTTAGACAGTAGAGAATACAGTAAAGTACAGGCAGCTGAAATGAAATATCTAAGAAGAGTAGTAGGGAAAACTAAAAGAGACAAAATCAGAAACACAACAATAAGAGATCAAACCAAAGCAGATGGCATAAAAACTAAGATAGAAACAAATCAATTGAGATGGTTTGGGTATGCAAACAGAATGAATGACAATAGAATAGCTAAATCAGTATACACTACTAAAGCCCAAGGTAAAAGACCGAAAGGCAGACCTCGGAGAAAGCGGGGAGAAGACATAAAAGAGGCATTGAAGCATAGAAGTTTCACTTTTTTTGAGGGAAACAGAAAATGCCAGGTCAGGGCATCCTGAAGAAAGATCATCTCGGGCATCTGAATCCATACACCGAAAGGTAGAATGGGAATTGATAAAGAAAAAAAAGAATATAAATTGAAAAATGTGCAGTATTACCTTGGTGTTACAGGTTGCAAGAGATTAGACATCATTTCTTTTTCAGACCGGGCTTTTGTTTTTCTTTTGCTTTGTTTACTCTTTGATGCTTGAACTCTTTCCATGCAGACTGAATTTTCTTGGCAGCCTGTTGCAGTCTTTCATATCTCATAACCTCTAACGACTGCCTTGTCCCTTCACTAAATGAAAACGTTCCAGAAATTACATTTTGCCCCATCATATCCTATTGAAATAGGTGTAATGCAATGTTTTCTTCAACAAACTTTTTCAAATTAGAAAAACACAATGTAAACCCATACTTTCGTACATTTTTCATCATTTTCTTTAAAATAATTATTTTCTTTGATAATAGCTAACCTTTCCCTTTAACAAAACATTACTTCATCACTCTGAATGCAACTCTATATCCATTTTTTAAAAATCATAAATATCTGTTATAACTTGGTCTATAAATGACTGACACATTTTAAAAGTACAAAAATCCCTTAATTGAAATTTGTAATACAATATTATGATGAAAAAAGAAAAGATTAGTTTAATTGAATCTTATTTTTAAAACTAGATAAGGAGAACCTAAAGATTCTTCTTTTCAGAAAATGAAAAAGAACACAAACATATAAATTTGTGATAACATAACATCTGTGTCATGGCTTTATTGGATATTATGACCAGTATTTCAACTAACCTGTAAAATATGTGTTTGCGACCCAATGACCACTGAGTACTTATGTACGGTAATTGACTTTCATCCATTGTACGCATGAAACTGGTCAAGTATAACCTGAGAATGCCAGGTATGTAGGTATTAAATCAAAGAATCTAAATCTTTAGATATCATTAGGGAAGGTAACAAACTTAAGTCCTGATATATAAATTTTTTAAATTCATTAAACATGCTTGCTTAGCAAACTCTTGCTCTTCTTAAAATTTTTGTTTGTCGTTGTTCCATTTTTCAAGACATAAAGAACATACCTTGCATTCATCAAGAGGAGTCTTAAATCTGCCAAAAGAGTCATGGTGTAAAAATGACCGATAGCGATGGTTGAAAGTTTTGAACCTTAAACGATGAGGAAGACCTACAAGTGATGAATAAAGAAGAACAAATAATAAAATTTCTAAGAGCTAACCACATTTTCAAAATTCTTATCATCATTAGTAATAAATAACAATCTTCTATTTTAGCATAACTTGAGCTTTACTGAATAGGCAAGTCTGATAAAACCTCCTCTTTTTCAGCGTTTAAAAGAAAGGCTTGTGAAATTGTTATAAAGACAAACGAGGTAACTACGCTCGGTTGGTGACACTTTCTTTTCATGGTAAAGGCGATCGGTGCCGACACAGAGGTCGTGATGTGTACGATCCCCATGGTGGCCAGGATTTTTTTCTGTCTATTCCTTGTAATTGTCTCATCTTTGTTCCTATGGGGCTTTTCATATTGTCTTATGTTATTACCTTTGAAATTGTTATAGTGTGGTATTTCTTCAATGAATTTTGGGGCAGAGGCAAAGGGATTTGTTGGTGTTTGAGGGAAAAGATTGTTAGGTGAGGTTTTTATTTTGTTGGTCTGGTTGTTTTTGGAGGGTTTTTAGCGAGGATGGGGGCATTGAAAATTTGGAGGAGCAGATGAAGGAATTTCAGAAGAATTCCTTACCTACATTTTTAATACATGGAATAGAAAACAAACTTGAAATGATCTATTGATTAATCATGGTAAGAAAGGCACAGTAGCAGTTATCAAAGCAAGGCTTGGCAAGGTATGGGCAGCTTTCAAATTAAGATTAATGAAATTTGGAAAGACAGAAACATCTTAATCAAAACAAAAAATGTATTTTTATTCTTATGTATCATCAGTCCTCCTTTATGGAAGCAAAACAAGGAATATGTCCAGAACCTGCAGCAAGAAAAAATTACAAAATATTTAGAAATGGATACCTGAGAGAGTTTCTGAGAATGAAGGGGCCCAAAGATAATCAGGAATAGAAAATTTGAGAGAGAACAAATTAGTAAGAAAAATGGAAGTAAAAAATAAGCTAAGGAAAATGGAGGTGACTAAGACATACTCTTCAAAGACCAGACTCCAGCATGACAAAACAAACACTGCCGTGGAACCCACAAGGAGCCGGAGGAAAGGGAAGGCCAGGAGCAGCATGGAGACAAAATTATAAAAAAGGACCTGGAAAGAAGCGGTATGTCCTCAAAGCTGTAGAAGTTGGCAAAGAGACAAAGAAAGATAGAGAAAATTTGTTAGTGACCTATATCCTGACAAGGGTGCCAGGCAATGATGATGATAAATTTATCCCCAAATGCGATTCCTTCTTAGTTATACTTTGAGATATACCTCCAGCCATCAACTGTACTGCTTCTTTCAGCTGCAAGGAACGAACTTGTCGGGTGACACTTTCACAGTCAAAAATCCTGAGAGGTGCCTTTGGTCATTACTCTGGAAAAAAAATGTATGATAATACTACAGAAAACGTTTTAGAAATTTCCTACTGTAAATCATGAAATCTACATTGTTAATTTCCGATCATTTTCCCTGTTTTATTTCTAAAACAAGAAAACAAATAATATTACACTCTCTCACCAAGCATAGAAAGTATAGCTTTACAAATCACATTAATGATCTTTCGTGTCAGTTTTGAGAAATAGAATATGAATTTCGTCTGTATGCTGCCAAGACATATTTAACAAGCATTGACATTAACACATGTAATCACATTTTTTGTGTGTGCATTTTTACACTGTCCTCCATGTTAGTGACTTTCAACCTACCAAAGATCAGGGGATAGATTTTACATGAGAAAATGTGTACTTTAGACCTCCAATTTGAAAGGCCAGCATCATAGTACAGAGCTACTGATTGAGGCATGTAGCTAAATATACTAAAATATAAAGCGATATCAAATTAATCCAAATGTTTTATTGGCAAATGTCTTCATGTTACATGTCAAGAAAATAATGCTGGCCTCCTATCAACCCTATTTGGGTGGTATACAAACCTAAACCTAATCAGGAATAGATTTCTATTTTCATATAATGTTACCAGGATATAAATTCTTTGAAGCACTTTTCAAAACGGTCATTATTTTTACATAATGCAGAAAACAACAGATGAGTCAAGTTGTGACCTCAATAACCGATACTTCTAGTGCAAAGGCTAGATAGAAAAAAAATTAAAAGCTTATCAACTTCGTTGGAATCAATCTGATTAGAAGGTTGACTATTTTACCCAGACCAACACTTCCTTTTTTGTTAAAATGGTTACTCTATGAGACTATTGATCATAAAGTAGTAACTTCAGAGAAATTGCATGACAATATAAAATACTATGTACCACTGATAATCAATATCAAGCCAATTAAGTATAACAGAGTAAAAAAATAGAAGAAAGAACAAACCTTGATGCAGCGTATGAAATGAGGCTTTGCGTTTGTCATTGACTTGAGGATATTTTCGAGTTTTGACTGAAAATCCTTTGCAAGGCTGACTGGTACATCTTCTTGACTGAAGAAAGAAAATCAATACATTATGATATAGATATAGCTACGACAACATTCATAACTGATTGCATCAAAGACTATCATTTAATAATTTGAATGGTCAACTAACTTTTTAGCTCAATTAGTTTATATATATATACATAAATTGATTGTTTGACCATTGCTTGAAACATAAAAAATTACATGAATAAGTCAATAGGCATATCACATAAATAGAAAGATAAAGAGTTGTTGCTGTGCTTTAAAAAGATAAATAAATAGACATGAAAAAAAAATTAAATCTCTCTACCATTGTCATTTATTTGTCCCATTCAAGGTAATAAATGCAATTCACACATGGTGAATTATAAACAGCGTAGGAATTAAAACAGTAATTGAAACATTACATTGAAATGTCTAAATGGTTACAAGACAGTAAACAATAATTTGTTTTAAGTTTGCGAAAAATAGATAGTGAACCATTGTGATAACGTTCCCATCTAGAATTCATTGTAAGAATATTTTCAAACCTCCATATTTTTCACGTTCCCATCTAGAATTCATTGTAAGAATATTTTCAAACTTCCATATTTTTCCCAATTTAGGCTGAGCACTATAATGATCATATGTCATATTCATTTCTTTGGCTTTTCAACGAGAGAAAACAATTCCACTCCAGATGAAGAAACTATTTGCAAGAAATCATCAAACCATTAAAATTTGTAAAAGCTTTAGGCCTATTTGTCTTTCATCTCCCTCTGTTTTCATTTCACATGTAGGTAAAGTTTGGACGTGTTTTTACAGAGCTTCAAAACTTGTCCTTGCTTCAGTTATTTTCTCTTAATCCTAAATTTGCACTGAGAATGCCTTGTTATACCTGTCACCATCTTGTTGGGTCAGAGAATAAGTTCTGTATCTTGCTCCTCTTGCACCTTCAACACCATCTGAAACAGTTTAAAAAGTAGGGTAAGCTCCATTATTGACAAATAACTGAACAGCAGTGTTATTCTAAAAACAGAGAC
The DNA here is from genome assembly GCA_037039925.1 of Doris montereyensis. Lineage (NCBI taxonomy): Eukaryota > Metazoa > Mollusca > Gastropoda > Nudibranchia > Dorididae > Doris > Doris montereyensis. Next base: position 124,708 of record JAXRKP010000121.1, read on the forward strand.
ATATGCTGAATTGCTCTATTACTTTATTCGTTTCAAGTAAATGGCTCTTTGACTTGACATGGTTGAATCTGCCTGGCTTACTACCATAGAAAATGTTTCCCTATAGACTTTAATTTTCTAGATAGAAAGTAACTTTATTTATATCAAATATTATACAGAAATAAAACAAAATAGATAAACAATAATAACAATCAACCCCTTACCGTCTACCTCCAATGTATCAATGATCATTGTTAACTCTCTCTGAACGCCTTGTGCTTATGAGAAAGGAAAATGTGTGAGCACAAGTGGATGTGATTCGAGTAGAGAGTGAGGGGTGAGAGGAAGTGGCAGACTGCTGACATGAATCTATGAGACATGTAGAGCATTCATTGCATTTATAAATACCAGTTAACATTGGTTTAATAATATTAATATATAATAGTATTCCGCTGTTTATAGCTCTATGTGTTGAAGGAAGGTGATTAAACGCTTATGTGACTTGATTTACAGATCAGGCTCAACTATACATTGCTATGTTTGTTGAATCGCCAACTCCACCTACACTTATTTCATCAATCACATTTTTATTGCCTCATAAATTGAAAAAAAAACCACACTCACATATAATGACAAACACGTTATCCGAAAAACACAAGCTAAGAAAATGAATAATGCTATTCCCTTAAGCTTTTAAGAGCATAAAATCATTTCAGCCTCACAATTTCACAAATCCCTCCATATTACATCTAAAGAGAGTGCACAGTATACAGTACATATATATTATACTTTTCAAGAACAATCTTTTGATAGAAAACTCTTGCATGTTTCAGTAAGGCTCATGAAACTAACCTTTGATTTCAGGCGCAAACAAATAGGAAACAAATCCAAAATTGCAGTTTTGTTTTGAGAAGACATGAATAATATCATCTGATATTTCATCTCTATTTGCTGACAGAAAAGATGATGTATCATAGACCACTCTACTTGTGAAATGACGAATTCCAAACAAGTGATCATTCTTTGGAAGAGGTTCAAAAAGCTAGAAAACAAATGAACCCATGAGCGATTTTATACTGTTATGCTGATTGAGATTTGTTTCATTATAATAATAAAATTGCCAAAAGAAATTTAAGACAAAGCCTGTACAATTCTGCTTTAGTTAGGTTATACATAAACAACCCTAATTTACATCTGTCTACCAAGTATGACACATGCGTTACATCTGATATCTGATATCTACTTAGATTGAAAGCGAAAGGTCATTGATCTTGTTGTTGTATTCAACAAAAATCTTCAAAATTAATGAGTACATGTGTGTCTAGAGGTATATGAAAATCATACTTACTAATTATTTGCTATATGGTGTGATTTAATTTTGCAACATATTCTTTTGAGTGTGAAACGCCTCTTGGCATGAAAAGTCCAGTATGCTCAGCAATCCATGACTCTGATTAATACAAGAATAAGAGTTGAAGATTTGTGCGACAAAGTTTTTATGAACAGTCAATTTTACCACACTTTATTATATCTGTGAATAATTTTGATATCAAATACTGAAGATGTGAAAGTATATTATAAAATAAACTTCTGTCTGTCTTCTGTCTGTCTGTCTGTCTGTCTGTCTGTCTGTCTGTCTGTCAGTCCTCCTTCCTCCTCCTCCTCGATCCCTCTCCCTTCTTCCGTCCCTCCGTCCGTCCCTCCTCCCTCCCTCCCTCTCTCTCTCTCTCTCTTTTCTCTCTCTTTCTCTCTCTCTCTCTCTCTCTCTCTCTCTCTCTCTCTCTCTCTCTCTCTCTCTCTCTGTCTGTCTGTCTGTCTGTCTCTCTCTCTCTCTCTCTCTCTCTCTCTCTCTCTCTCTCTCTCTCTCTCTCTCTCTCTCTTTCTCTGTGTGCATGTATCTACAGCATAAGTATTTTCATGACTTTACTTTTCAGCTCTTATCTCATCATGTTATTCTTCACAACCATTAGAGCAAATATACTTTAAATCATTCATTATCTTTATGGATTAGGAGACCAGAACTTCTATCAGAAGAGTACCATGGACAAATTATCTCACAACTTGAAAGATTGGACTTGCAGATTATATACATTTCTTGTCTCAAAGAAGATATTATATCCAATAAAGATTGTCAGATTCAATGGTTTATAAAGAACACTGGACTGTCAGGGAACTATCCCAAAACCAAAGCAAAGAGAAAGCAATACAAGAGTGTATAATATAAAACATTGTCCAACATAAATTCGAATCAGGAATTGCCAAATTCATTAATCGATAAAGTTGATAGTTCAATACAGAATGAAGTGAAGAAATACTACACACCGTAATGTTTAGTCCCTTTCATGGAACAAAAAGATCTGATCCTCGTCAGGACTTCATTTCATTTTGAGGCTAACATTTGAAACAAAATTCTTTGCATTTTGTAGAGCTTCAATTAGCTTGAAAAGAGTCTCAAAAAGAATCTAACAATCGCGCTTTGTAGAGAGTTTAAAAAGAATCAAACAATTGTGCTTTGTTTGTTTTTCTAAAAGTCAATTACCTGAGCAGAAAAGTAACTCAATAACTGGGGTGTTATCAAAATGACTGACTTCCACTTCCGATTGAATTCCTTCTTCATGTAATGCATCACTTGGACTTCTGAATACATGAGTATTGTAATAATGCTGCAATGCCTCAGCACAAATTGATGCATAACTGTTCAAGTTTGTTTACCTGCAAAATAGAAGCAAATGATGTCTTCATTCTGAACTTGTCAGGGGCCCTTCTGAAGTAAACATCATAATGGCATTGCACAATAAAGTGTATAATGAAAACGCTTGTCAACATCCTTGCTCCTGCATTTGACATAAATAATTTAAGTTGATAGAACTAGAAAGGCATCCATATTTCAACTGCAATCAAAAGTTTAACTAAATTTTAATGAAAAGCTCAAAATTCAGTTGGATTAATTGTTAGCAAACATTTGAATATAGATTTCACAATATTTCATGTGAAACAGACAGTTCTTATCCAATCTTGGGAGTTTTTTGTTTTTTTGTTGTTTTTGTTTTTGTTTCTCAACATAATCAAAATTGAATGAAACAAATACAAAATGCAAATGAAAAATAAAAATTCAATATTCTTATTGTTTTGTTGTTGGTTTTTTGTTTGTTTATCAACATAATCGAAATTGAATGGAACAAAAACAAATCTAAATGAAAATTAAAAAATTCATGATCTTACAGTTTCATATTGTTCCATTCAAACCTTTTAGAATGGTCATGTATAATTTTACAAAGGTTCTGAAGTGTCTCTCTTAACTGAATATTGAGAAAAAGAGAAAAAAAATATTTATACAACACCTCAGCAACTTCAAAACCAAATAGATCCAGTATGCCAATAAAACTTTCAGATGCTTTTTTGCTGAGGGACAGGCCGAAAAAAGGCTGGCATTGATGGATTCAGAATATCAGGCTTGTTGTCTAGATGGGAAAAAAGGCAACAAGAAGTAAAGAGACATGGTATTGAACAAGGTTGAGAGGAGATTACATGTTGAATTGAATAAATTGAATTGAATGAATTTATTATTTGCAAAGGAAAAAAACAAATTTTGTTCCAGTAAGTATATACAATGTAGAATAAGTGTAAACTACAAATATATGAAACATTTAATTGTGCATTATGAGTAATTCATTAACTTAAACATAATAATATAATAATGTTTGGTCGTTTAAAAAAATATGTATTCATTTCATCATCACTCTCTCATTCATCTTGCATTTTTATTCTTCCAAACGTTTAAATAATGATAGTGTTTTTCTTTTTCAATATTAGGCTAACTTATAAGTTGGCTAATTATGTTTTATACATTCTCAGATCTTCCAATCTTCTTTTCTAAGATACTCATGACAACATACAGCGTTATTCTCAGATATCTTGAACATTTAATGAAGCAAACACATTCCTTTTGAACATACAAAAAACATTAATACAAAAGCTTACTACTAAAGAATTAAATCCTCTGGAATCAAGACTTTCAGAGCTTGCTGTGCATTGAGAGGGTTTAGTCTTCATGCTGTTGATGCGTCGTGGGGGATAGCTGTCACAGTTCGGCAGTAGAGAGCTCGGCCAGACTATCACGGGTATTATTTGCCTACCAATGACATGAAATAAAACACAAATTATTAGAAATTATTTCAAGGTAAATAAAATTGGTTTGTCAATTATAATTAATTGTTATTAAGTTTACATCTATTTAGTAAAATAAAAATGTTTCTGGTTTCTCACTGATCAAACTGTGAATTCAAAGCTCTTGATTTCCTTTGCAAATATCACTACAGCACTCTGGCTACATAGAAAGAATACAAATGAGACTTTTCTTTCAAACATCTTCCCTTTTTATTTAGAATGTTTATTACTGAGGTTATCTCCTTTATTTAGAGACTGAAACTGGGACACCAGGGGGGGGGTGGAGATTTAATTAAAGTCTCAATAGTCCCTGTCATAGTCAAATTTTAGAAGCATTGTGGCAAAACTGAAGTGTTGCAAGTTATAATCACAGTGTGACTGGTTCAAAACCCTGGTTGGCTCAGGTGTATTTTTTTACAACATATATATGGTTAGTAGTACTTTAAGAAAAGGTACTTCAGTCTTTTTTTTTCACTGACTCAGGTGTGAAGGAGTACCCAACCATAGGTAGAGAAAGAGTTAGTTTATACAAAGCGCCCTAACAGGCTGCTACATAGTATGTTCCCAAGTGAGTTGAGGACTTTGAATGAAATGGCCTGCTGGCCTGGGGATAAATAATGTACAGTTGATGTGTCCACTTGTGTGGTGATATGGGCTATACATCTATCTTTTTGTTATTTATTAAAAATCATTTTAACATTCTTTCTTTTTTCTTTTCTTCTACTGTTTCCTTACCATGGAAGCATCAGTAATTGTACGGCATACTTGACCATGTGAAACTCTGGTCTGTGTAGTGAAGCCCCGGTAAAGTGCAAGTCCTGAAACTCCTAGCAAGGCTGCCACTGACTTCAATTCTGTGATCACAAATAATAGCAATCGGTCTAAAAGACTAGTTTGAACAATGAACATTAAAGGAAAATTCGTCAATTCACTTTTGATTTTAGGACATGGCTTCATATTGATATCTATAATACATTTGAACAGATTCAAACCAGCTTAATAATAGTTCGGATATATTGTTGGCAGTACGAATGAAACAGGATAGGAGAATTGGAAATAGACAAAATTACATTTGTGTATTTGTTTATTTGTTTGTTTGTTTGTTGCTTATTGTTTGTTTGTTGTTGTTATTGTTGATTCCTTCCTG
>JAXRKP010000121.1:135000-142500 GCA_037039925.1 Doris montereyensis
TTTGCCACTGCTTTGGCGTACAGCATAGTGTGCTAGTTTGCCACTGCTTTTACGGCATAAATCAAAAGCTAGTTTACAGCATAGTAAAACAATATGCCAGTTTGCCACTGCTTTGGCGTACAGCAATATAGCGCTAGTTTGTGCTTTGCTATCGTTGAGCAATCATTTGTTTGCCACTGCTTTGGCATACAGCCAAGGCTAATGCGCTAGTTTGCCACTGCTTTGGCATACAGCATCATGTGCTAGTTTGCCACTGCTTTGGCATACAGCATAATGTGCTAGTTTGCCACTGCTTTGGCCACTGCTTTGGCATACAGCATAATGCCACTGCTTTGCATACAGTATAATGTGCTAGTTTGTCACTGCTTTGGCATACAGTACCTAGTTTGCCACTGCTTTATACAGCATAATGTGCTAGTTTGCAACTGCTTTGGCATACAGTGTAATGTTTGCCACTGCTTTGGGCATACAGTTTGCCATACAGTATAATGCTAGTTTGCCACTGCTTTTGGCATACAGCATAATGTGCTAGTTTGCCACTGCTTTTGTCACATAATGTGCTAGTTTTACTGCTTTTGGAGGACAGCATAATGTGCTAGTTTGCCACTGCTTTGGCATACAGCATAATGTGCTAGTTTGCGGCACTGCTTTTTGGCTTGTTTGCCACTTTGGCATAGAATTTGTGCTAGTTTGCCACTGCTGGCGTACAGCATAATGTGCTGCCACTGTCTGTTTGTCTGTACAGCTGTCTGTCTGTCTGTCACTCTTTGGCGTACAGCTAATCTTCTGCTAGTTTGTCATTGGCGTACAGCATAATGTGCTAGTTTGTCACTGCTTTGGCGTACAGCATAATGGTACAGCTGCTAGTTTGCCACTGCTTTGGCGTACAGCATAATGTGCTAGTTTGTCACTGCTTTGGCGTACAGCATAATGAGTTAGTTTGTCACTGCTTTGGCGTACAGCATAATTTGCTAGTTTGTCATCTTTACTTTCGCCGAATCTGAATAGACACAGTTATTCATTTCGCTACTGGGCGACAGATTGGCCATAAACATATATATTATACAGGTCTAAAAAAAACAACCCAGATTAAGCGTTACCTTTCTCATCTCTTCCCAAGCCTGCAAGCATTTCATAGAAAATGTGGTAGTTCTTTTCCCCTTTAGGAACATGGTTGACCCTGTTCTGGTGTATACAAATGAAAGTCTAATTGTTTACGAATATATGAAGATCTATATTAAATAAAACTTAACACATGGTTATTCTTTTTATTGAATTACAATGTAACACCTAACCCATCCATAATTCATATATACATAGGTACGTTACATAGACATAAAGCCTCATTACACATAAGTGACATGCATAGATTCGCAGGAAAACATTGTTTAGCCATACATAATATAAACGTATATTCCTATATTTCCAGTCAAAAAGATATGCAATGAAAATCCCGCCTAATATATATCGAATACATACATACATACATACACACATACAATGAATACAGTCATACACACATACAATGAATACAGACATACACACACATACATACACAAAGAATGTGGCAAAAGACATCATACATATATATATATATATGTCTACTATATATATATATATATATATATATATATATATATATATATATATATACATACATACATACATACATACATACATACATACGTACATAGATACATACATACATACATACATACATATATACATACATATATACATACACACATACATACATACATACATACTTGCATACATAAATACATACATACACACATACATACATACATACACACTTACATACATACATACATACATACTTGCATACATACATATATACATACATACATAACATGTGTCTGATTTCATAATGTTAAGTGAACTGCATGCATGTCTTACGCTTTGCTTTGCTCGTGACATAGTTTTCGACAAACAACAAATATAAATATTACTTACTGTATCGACAAACAAACAATGAAACTTGGTTCGGTAAACGATGCCGTCTGAAGTTAGATTTTCAAAATACATTCCCTGCAAATAACAATAATGTCATCAATTAATTCTAAATCTATTTTAATGTTAATAAATTTTTCTTTACTTATTGGTTGATTCGGATCTAGTAAATCAGTAGCAAACATTTTAATTAGTGGTAATTGTTGTTGTTGTTTTTTTGAGGTGGGGTGGAGTGAGGAGGGGGAGATGTGTTTCAAATATAAGTTTTAAAATAAGACTCATCATCTGTGTTGGTGCATTCTTGATAACAGTGAGATTGGATAAATACAATACGAAAATTCGTGTTTATTCACTTCACAAATTGTCTTATTCACTTATCATCAACGCGTCTGTTATCATCCCGTTCATCATCATCTTCATAATTGACACTCTCTCTCTCTCTCTCTCTCTCTCTCTCTCTCTCTCTCTCTCTCTCTCTCTCTCTCTCTCTCTCTCTCTCTCTCTCTCTCTCTCTCTCTCTCTCTCTCTCTCTCTCTCTCTCTCTCTCTCTCCCTCCCTCTCTCCCCCTCTCTGTCTCCCTCCCTCCTCCCTCTCTCTCTCTCTCTCTCTCTTCTCTCTCTCTCTCTCTCTCTCTCTCCCTCCTCTCTCTCTCTCTCTCTCTCTCTGTCTATCTATCTATCTATCTCTCTCTCTCTCTCTCTCTCTCTCTCTCTCTCTCTCTCTCTCTCTCTCTCTCTCTCTCTCTCTCTCTCTCTCTCTCTCTCTCTCTCTCTCTCTCTCGGTAATTGTGTAGACAGACAAATGCAGACAAACAGATAGACAGACACACAAAAGAGGGACAGAGAGTGAGTTAGAGAGAGAGAGAGAAAGAAGAGAGAGAGAGAGAGAGAGAAGAGAAGAGAGAGAGACAGACAGACAGACAGACAGACAGACATACAGACAGACACTAAGAACACAGAATACAATATGGACGACATATGTACTTACAATCCTGGAGCTGTGCGAATTGAACAACGTAGACGCTGTTGTAAGGGAGTGCACAACAGTGAGGGCAGCTTTCAAATACTTGAAGGTATCAGTCTCGCTTCCTCCCCCTGCTATGTCCATGAGGTGGTGGAGAACACTTGTGGCACAATGAGTTTTACCGCTTCCGTTTTCACCACTGTGAATGGTAACATTACGGTAAAATATGTTATAATAACGTAATGACAAAATATGTATGTATCAAAAGACAGACGGGAACTTAGGAGTCATGACTTAGGTGCTCCCCCCCCCTCCCCCTCTTAGAGTGTAAGAAAGTTGAGGGCCGATACTCTTCATCAATGGAGGTTCTCTTCTCAGAAGACTATCTGTCTATAGTTTCTATTGCGTGTCCTACCTGCATGGGTAATTAAATAGTATGCTTTAGTAAGATTGACAACAATGATAGTAGTAGTAGTACTGTACTGATGTTGAAAAGAATGAATGCAGCATCCATTATGTTTTATAAACCATGATTGTTTTGTTCTTGATTTTTCGTAAACGTTTTGAAAACATGTTCACATCTGTGGTGATGCATTACTGATGATGTAGAAATTTGAGTAGCACAAAAACTTATGGTCCGCTCTTCTCACTAAGTTGTCTCCCTTACCTTAGTTTCATCATGGTCGTTATCATCAGTTTCATAAGAAAAGGACAATGATGGCAGCAGGCTACTGGTGGCCAAAGTGAAAATGGATGTGTTTTGTTGAACGATGTGTTTAGATGTCAATATGACGACAGTAGGAATATAATGTCGAGTTGGTCATACTCATACTTCCATTGAACATGTTAATGACCTTGTGAATGACTGGAAAGATGAATCGATGGATGGATAAAGAGATGAGTGGATGAATAGATAAATGAGTGAAGTGTGAAGGCCAGAGGGATTAATTATTTCGTGTATTTCGTCTTCTTGTTCTTCTTCTTGTTCTTGTTCTTCATCTTCTTCGTCTTCTTCTTCTTCTTCGTCTTCTTCTTCTTCTTCTGCTTCTTCTTCTTCTTCTTCTTCTTCTTCTTCTTCTTCTTCTTCTTCTTCTTCTTCTTCTTCTTCTTCTTCTTCTTCTTCTTCTTCTTCTTCTTCTTCTTCTTCTTCTTCTTCTTCTTCTTCTTCTTCTTCTTCTTCTTCTTCTTCTTCTTCTTCTTCTTCTTCTTCTTCTTCTTCTTCTTCTTCTTCTTCTTCTTCTTCTTCTTCTTCTTCTTCTTCTTCTTCTTCTTCTTCTTCTTCTTCTTCTTCTTCTTCTTCTTTATAATAACTGACCCACTCAATTCTTGAGTATTCCTGTCGGCGCACATATTTTAGTTTAACTCAAAAAAATTAATCCAATCTTGGTTTTAAAGTGATATGTTTAATTCTGTTTTTAAAGTCTTTAGTGCTATTGCTGAGATTTATTTCTGTTTCAGTCCATTCCACAGCCTTACTGTACTAGAGTAAAATGAGTGCAGGCGAGAATCAATATTTGAAGATGAAACCATGTACGTTTGACAGCCTGGCCTGGTTGTCCTTGTATTAAATTTAATTTGATCATTTGGAATTAAACAGTCCGTCACGTATAGCTTTAAAGAAAATATCAATTTTAGTTTTCGTGCACTTGCAAGCCAGCGGCCCGAACGCTTCGTATTAAATGAAAGAAGAAAATGCAAAGTTGTATCAAGGTACTGTTTTTGTCAACAATGTAAACAATGTACATTTGTTTTTGTTATCTTAAATCTATATACCCAACTCTTTATCTTCTTATGGTTTCGTGTTTGCTCCTGTGCTTGTTATCCTAAACTTGATTGTACAACAAACCCGTAAGGTCCTGTCTGTTCTTTATTTATTCCTTTAGTAGAGGAGCCATGGGGTTGGGGGGGAGATAAGTTTGAAGTAAATTGTCAAGATGTTAACTATAGTCAAATCCAAAAAGTTAGGCGAATGTATATAGCGTTTTGTACTGATTCATCTTTTAATATAGATCTTTCATTGTCTCCTTACATTATTATTTTCCAAACAAAGCGGTGCACATTTTAGATAAGGATAAGGGCAAATAAATACAAAAGAAAGATATGAGATATTGTTAAAATCGAAAGAGTCTTTTCCCTTTAAATCTAGTGTGTTTCAAGGGCCATAATATTGAGTGTGGTCACTCAGTAGTATCAATGACTGTTCGGCATCTTCTTGGCATGAAATTGATCGATCGTCTTTAAAAGGCTTGCAAAGATTTCGGGCATCTGTGCCGGCCTGGTGGAGCTGGTGTAGAGTGTGGGGTGTCATTTAGACATTATTGACCAAAATGTGCTCAATTCGTCTGCGCTGAGGCTTGGCCAGTCCAGCATATGGATATTGTTGTCAGCAAGATAGGTCAGAGTATGCCTAGAGACATGAACATGTGCATTGTCCTGCTGAAAAACTACACTATCAGAAATGGCGCCACGCGAGGCTGCAAAATTTTTTGCACGTATGCTGCTGAGATGATGACACCTTCGCATCCTATTGCAGATTCTGGAAGAATACAGGTCCTCGGCTGTGCCTTCCCTTTGGTCACCCCACAAAAAGGAGGTACACATATTACGCTCCAAAATGTTATTATTTTCAAACCGAGTTGTTGGGCGGCGGTATATTCGGATGCATGCATCACCTGATTGATGCAAAGTCTTGTCTCGTCTGGAAATAAAACTTTGTCCCATTGCCCCCTACCCCAAACTTGATATGATGTGGTACAACCCAGTCGAGATTGTCTATGTTGAGGAGACAGAATAGTACGGCGAAAATGTCTATACATGTTAAATAGCTATCTAAATTCCAATGAGCCAAGACTCAACATATGGTTTGGCGACTTACAAGCCTGCTGTTGGTTGTTCTCATTTCTCTGGCTGATGAAGAGACTGATTTGAAGGGATACCACAAATGAGAGCAGTGGCTGATGAACTGCTTTGAGACTGCTTTGAAGGGATACCACAAATGAGTGCAGTGGCTGATGACTGATTTGAAGAGACTGGTTTGAAGAAGGATACCACAAATGAGAGCAGTGGCTGATGAAGAGACTGATTTGAAGGGATACCACAAATGAGTGCAGTGGCTGATGAAGAGACTGGTTTGAAGGAATACCACAAATGAGAGCAGTGGCTGATGAAGAGACTGGTTTGAAGGGATACCACAAATGAGAGCAGTGGCTGATGAAGAGACTGATTTGAAGGGATACTACAAATGAGAGCAGTGGCTGATGAAGAGACTGGTTTGAAGGGATACCACAAATGAGAGCAGTGGCTGATGAAGAGACTGATTTGAAGGGATACCACAAATGAGAGCAGTGGCTGATGACGAACTGATTTGAAGGGATACCACAAATGAGTGCAGTGGCTGATGAAGAGACTGGTTTGAAGGAATACCACAAATGAGAGCAGTGACTGATGAAGAGACTGGTTTGAAGGGATACCACAAATGAGAGCAGTGGCTGATGAAGAGACTGGTTTGAAGGGATACCACAAATGAGAGCAGTGGCTGATGAGACTGGTTTGAAGGGATACCACAAATGAGAGCAGTGGCTGATGACTGATTTGAAGGATACCACAAATGAGAGCAGTGGCTGATTTGATGACGAGACTGATTTGAAGGGATACCACAAATGAGAGCAGTGGCTGATGAAGAGACTGATTTGAAGGGATACCACAAATGAGAGCAGTGGCTGATGAAGAGACTGATTTGAAGGGATACCACAAATGAGAGCAGTACATGACGTGTTCTTGGCGTGGATCTAGGACTTTAGGACCTTGGAAGATCATGAGCATTTCCGGTACACTTAAAACGATTTTGAGCCTGTTTATTGTAGAAACAGGCACATTCACCGTGTTTGTGATGGTTGAAGGTCGTTCTCCAGCCTCAAAAGGGTCGATAACACGTTGTCGTAGTTCTGGTGTTAGACGTTGTTGGACGTGCCATGGCGATCAACGATGAACGATGGGACTTCCAAGTGTATACCACAGTATACCTGGGTGATGTCTACTTGTGGCATGATAAATATCGACTGATAATAATAATAAACTTGTAAAAACTTCTTTTTTTCAACCGCCGCCGGGGCTTAAACCCACGGCCTCTTGGTTAAGAGGCCGAGATTTTGCCTTTGAACTACCGAGCCCCCCTCCCCTTTAAAGCATCAATGGATCTTCGACTGCCATAGCATGAACACCCACTACCTCTTCATGTTTCCTATAACACTGGGCGCCTCAAGGGGTGTAATTCAATTGACCACCTCAGCCCCCTTAAAACACAACGGAAATAACAAGTAAATATTTCTATCTACCAGTATAGCCCAGACCGGAAATATAACACAGACTTCCGGTTCACGAGCAAGCAAGATAGATCAAAACCAACGTCGCCATGCCCGGCATGACGCAAACGAGCTTGTGATAATTCTTTTGATTTTTATATTTTATTTGATTTTACCAGCCTTCACAACTAAGGCGATATCGGGGTTCTTGGTAGGGTATTTGATCTTGTCATGCCTGCCTATAAACAGCCAAGGGATCTTTAAA
>JAXRKP010000121.1:167500-272500 GCA_037039925.1 Doris montereyensis
TGTAGCGTATCTATCTATTGTATAGTGTTGCGTAGTACAGTATTGTATAGTGTAGCGTAGTACAGTATTGTATAGTGCAGCGTAGTACAGTGTTGCGTAGTACAGTGTTGTATAGTGTTCGTAGTACAGTGTGGTGTAATGTAGCGTAGTACAGTGTTGTATAGTGTTGCGTAGTACAGTGTTGTATAATGTTACGTAGTACAACAGTGTTGTATAGTGTTCGTTTAAAGTTGTATATGTAGCATAGTACAGTGTTGTATAGTGTAGCGTAGTACAGTGTTGTATAGTGTAGCGTAGTGCAGTGTTGTATAGTGTTGCGTAGTACAGTGTTGTAGAGTGTTGCGTAGTACAGTGTTGTTTAGTGTTGCGTAGTACAGTGTTGTATAGTGTAACATAATACAGTGTTGATAGTTCAGCGTAGTACAGTGTTGTATAGTGTTGCGTAGTACATTATTGTATAGTGTTGCGTATGAAAGTGGTGTATTAGTGTAGTCATAGTACAGTGTTGTATAGTGTTGCGTAGTACAGTGTTGTAAAGTGTAGCGTAGTGCAGTGTTTCATATTGTTGCGTATTAAGTATTTGTTTAGTGTAGCGTAGTACAGTGTTGTATAGTGTAGCGTAGTACAGTGTTGTATAGTGTTGCATATTACAGTGTTGTATAGTGTAGCGTAGTACAGTGTTGTATAGTGTAGCGAAATACAGTGTTGTATAGTGTTGCGTTGTACAGTGTTGTATAGTGTTGCGTAGTACAGTGTTGTATAGTGTAGCATAATACTACGTTGTATAGTGTTGTATAGTGTTGTATAGTGTTGCGTAGTACAGTGTTGTATAGTGTAGCGTAGTACAGTGTTGTATTGTATAGCGTCGTACAGTGTTGTATAGTGTAGCGTACTACAGTATTGTATAGTGTAGCGTAGTACAGTAACCATAGTGTAGCGTAGTACAGTGTTGTAACAATAGTGTAGCGTAGTGCAGTGTTGTATAGTGTAGCGAAATACAGTGTTGTATAGTGTGCGTAGTACAGTGTTGTATAGTTAGCGAAATACAGTGTTGTATAATGTACTAGTACAGTGTTGTATAATGTTAATAGTAATGTTGTATAGTGTAACGAAATACAGTGTTGTATAGTGTAACGTAATACAGTGTTGTATAGTGTTGCTAGTACAGTGTTGTATAGTAATAATAATAATAATAAGTTTGTATAGTAATAATAATAATGCGTAGATACAGTGTTGAATATTCTTTTCCGTAGTACATAATTGTAATAGTGTTGAACGCAACACCAGTGTTGTAGAGTGTTGAGAAGTACAGTGTTGTATAGTGTTGCGTAGTACAGTGTTGTATAGTGTTGCGTAGTACAGTGTTGTATAGTGTTACGTAGTACAGTGTTGTATAGTGTTGCGTAGTACAGTGTTGCGTAGTACAGTGTTGTATAGTGTAGCGTAGTACAGTGTTGTCTCCTGTTGCGTAGTACAGTGTAGCATAATACAGTGTTAAATAGTGTTGTATAGTGTAGCATAATACATGGTGTATAGTGTTGCCTAGTACTGTTTTATAGTGTTGCGTAGTACAGTGTTGTATAGTGTAGCATAATACAGTGTTGTATAGTTGTTGCGTAGTACAGTGTTATATAGTCTAGCATAATACAGTGTTGTATAGTGTTGCCTAGTACAGTGTTGTATAGTGTAGCATAATAAAGTGTTGTAAAGTGTTGCCTAGTACAGTGTTGTATAGTGTTGCGTATTACAGTGTTGTATAGTGTAACATAATACAGTGTTGTATAGTGTTGTATAGTGTTGTATAATGTTGCGTAGTACAGTGTTGTATAGTGTAGCGTAGTACAGTGTTGTAAGTATAGCGTAGTACAGTGTTGTATAGTGTAGCGTAGTACAGTGTTGTATAGTGTAGCGTAGTACAGTGTTGTATAGTGTAGCGAAATACAGTGTTGTATAGTGTTGCATAGTACAGTGTTGTATACAATAGCATAGTACAGTGTTGTATAGTGTAACGTAATACAGTGTTGTATAGTGTTGCGTAGTATAAGTGTTGTATAGTGTAGCGTAGTACAGTGTTGTATAGTGTTGCGTAGTACAGTGTTGTATAATGTTGCGTAGTACAGTGTTGTATAGTGTAGCGAAATACAGTGTTGTATAGTGCAGCGTAGTACAGTGTTGTATAGTGTAGCATGATACAGTGTTGTATAGTGTTGATGTAGTACAGTGTTGTATAGTGTTGCGTAGTACAGTGTTATATAGCGTTGCGTAGTACAGTGTTGTATAGTGTAGCATGTACAGTGTTCTATAGTGCAGTGTATGTACAGTTTTGCGTAGTACAGTGTTGTATAGTGTTGTGTAGTAAAGTGGTGTATAGTGTAGCATAGTACAGTGTTGTATAGTGTAGCGTAGTACAGTGTTGTATAGTGTAGCGTAGTGCAGTGTTGTATAGTGTTCCGTAGTACAGTGTTGTATAGTGTAGCATAGTACAGTGTTGTATAGTGTAGCGTAGTACAGTGTTGCGTGTACAGTGTTGTATAGTGTTGCGTAGTACAGTGTTGTATAGTGTAGTGTAATACAATGTTGTATAGTGTAGTGTAATACAGTGTTGTATAGTGTAGTGTAGTACAGTGTTGTATAGTGTAGTATAGTACAGTGTTGTGTAATACAGTGTTGTATAGTGTAGTGTAATACAGTGTTGTATAGTGTAGTGTAATACAGTGTTGTATAGTGTAAATAGTACAGTGTTGTATAGTGTAGTGTAATACAGTGTTGTATAATTGTAGTAACATAGTGCAGTGTTGTATAGTGTAGTGTAATACATAGTGTTGTATAGTGTAGTTAGTGAGTGTTGTATAGTGTAGTGTCATACAGTGTTGTATAGTGTAGTGTAGTACAGTGTTGTATAGTGTAGTGTAATATAGTGTTGATAGTGTACCTGTAATACACTGTTGTATATCTTTCTAGTGTTATAGTGTTGTATAGTGTAGTGTAATACAGTGTTGTATAGTGTAGTGTAGTACAGTGTTGTATAGTGTAGTGTAATACAGTTTTGTACAGTGTAGTGTAGATACAGTGTTGCATAGTACAATGTTGTATAGTACTAGTGTAGTACAGTGTTGTATAGTGTTGTGTAGTACAGTGTTGTATAGTGTACGTAGTACAGTCAACCTATAGTCTAGTAGTACAATGTTGCATGGTACAGTGTTGTATAGTAATAATAATAACAGTGTTGCATAAGTACAGTGTTGTATAGTAAGTGTAATACAGTGTTGAATAGTGTATTCCAGTAAAAAGTGCTATGTAGTGTAGCGTATCACAATATTGTATAGTGTTGTGTAGTACAGTATTGTATAGTGTACGTAGTAAGTGTTGCATAGTGTCTCTAGTACAGTGCTGTATAGTGTAGCCTAGTACAGTGTTGTATAGTGTTGCGTAGTACAGTGTTGTATAGTGAAGCGTAGTACAGTGTTGTATAAGTGAAGCGTAGTACAGTGCTGTTTAGATGGTGCGTAGCATAGTAATATGGTGTAGTGCATGTGAACTAAATTTACCTCTTATACATCTTTTTGTTTAACTTGTTCTTGTCGATGAATGTTTTTTTGTTTGCTTTTGTTTCTTTCTCTCTTTTGTTGTGATTGACCCCTTCCCGTCCATACATTCTTTATTTTTCTCATGTTCTTACTCATTTTAACCATCTTCCTTACCGCGACAATAAGTCATGACTTCTCAACGTGTTCCATCCTAGTTTTGGATTCACAACTCCTTAAGCAATACTTCTAAATGAAAATGATTTAAAAGTAAGACATAATAGTCTTTTTTAAACCCTTCTTGGAGCTCCTTTACAACTTTCCCAACGTCTTCTTACAAAGAATTCATACGTGTGTTCAATTTCTTTACCCCCTTCCTTCTCCTTTACTTCTCCTTCCAACCGCCCCTAACAATTCCTTCATCTTAATTTAGATAGCAATGACTTAAGAAATTATAACTGGGTGGTATCTCCTTCTTCTTCTCCTTCCTCCTTCAGCTTCTATTTTCTTTCTGTAAAGCCAATGATGACGAATTAAGACCTGTTTCGTTGTTTATCATGATTTGTAATAACATTAATTGGAGAAATTAATATGACTAAGAAAGTTTCACAGGAAATGTCTACCCATTCAATGTTGTAAGAAATGTGACCTAGTTCTTCTTCTTCTTCTTCTTCTTCTTCTTCATATTCTTCTTCTTCTTCTTCTTCTTCTTCTTCTTCTTCGTTCTTCTTTCTTCTAATTCTGAGCTTCACTTCTTCTACTTCTTCTTCTGTCTAGGGTTATTCTTCTTTTTCTTCTTCTTCTCTCTTCTCTTCTCTTGGATTTCTATTCTTCCTTTTCTTCTTCTTCTTCTTTTTCTTAGTTCTTCTTCTTCTTCTTCTTATTACTATTATTATTATTATTATTATTATTATTATTATTATTATTATTATTATTATTATTATTCATTCTTCTTCACTTATTATTATTATTATTATTATTATTCTTCTTCTTCTTCTTCTTCTTCTTCCTCTTCTTCTTCGAATCTTCTTCTTCTTCTTCTTCTTATTATTCTTATTCAGACTTCTTCTTCTTCTTCTTCTTCTTCTTCTTCTTCTTCTTCTTCTTCTTCTTCTTCTTCTTCTTCTTCTTCTTCTTCTTCTTCTTCTTCTTCTTCTTCTTCTTCTTCTTCTTCTTCTTCTTCTTCTTCTTCTTCTTCTTCTTCTTCTTCTTCTTCTTCTTCTTCTTCTTCTTCTTGCTCTTCTTCTTCTTCTTCTTCTTCTTCTTCTTCTTCTTCTTCTTCTTCTTCTTCTTCTTCTTCTTCTTCTTCTTCTTCTTCTTCTTCATTTAGTTCACTTCTTCATTCTTCTTCTTCTTCTTCTTCTTCTTCTTCTTCTTCTATCTTCGGAAATCTTCTTCTTCTTCTTCTTCTTCTTCTTCTTCTTCTTCTTCTTCTTCTTCTTGATTAACTCCAATACGACAAATTAAGAATTCCAAAGAAGAAATAATTTCTTCTTCTTCTTCTTCTTCTTCTTCTTCTTCTTCTTCTTCTTCTTCTTCTTCAATCTTCTTCTTCTTCTTCTTCTTCTTCTTCTTAAAATCTTCTTAGTAACAGTAACGAGTAATCAGAGGAGACTTCTGAAGATTCTAGATGGAAGAAATCCAAACTTCTTCTCCTCCTCTTCCTCCTCCTCCTCTTCCTCCTCCTCCTCTTCTTCTTTTATTTGAAATTATTATTATTATAAGGGATTATTATTATTATTATTACTGATATTAATATTCTCCTTCTCCTTTTCTCCTCCTCCCCTCCTCCTCCCTTTTCCTCCTCCTCCTTCTCTTCTTCCTCCTCCGAGAAAATAATAATCCTAATGTCCAATTTTCTTCTTCTTCTTCTTCTAATCTGGGTCTTCTTCTTCTTCTTCTTCTTCTTTTGTCTTCTTCTTCTTCTTCTTCTTAGATAATCTTAATGAATTTCTTCTTCTTCTTTCTTCTTCTCTTCTTCTACTTCTTCTTCTTTCTTCTTCTTCTCCTTCTCTTCCTCCTCCTCCTCCTCGTCCTTCTTATAATCATAACACTATTATTATTACTACTACTACTTGTTACTTGTACTTCTACTACTACTACTACTCATCAAAACTTACATATTCTACTACTACTACTTTACTATTACTGGTACTACTACTACTACTACTACTACAACTTTTGTTACTTACTTACTACTACTACTACTACTTCAACTACTACTACTTCTTCTTGACTACTACTACTACTAAAGTTGAGTACCATTACTTTGCTTCCTCTTCTGTTTCTTATTTCTTTCTTTCTAAATCAGTTCCATACCTTTCTTGTTGTTCAGATGCCCGAAATGATCTTTCTCCAGGGTTTGTTCTTTTTCTTAAAGGTTCTTTCTCTTGCATCTTTTCATTCTTCTTCCCACTTTCTGCGAGTCTGCCTTTTGGTCTTTTTGACCTTGTGGCTTCAGCACTGTATACTGAAAGGGGGAGCTATTTATTGTCATTCATTCTTTTCATGTCCAAACGGTCTTTGATTTGTTTCTATCTTAGTTTTATGCCATCTGCTTTGGTTTGATCAACTTATTGGTATTGCCCAAACTTCACTCTTCTTAGATATTTCCGGGAAAAGCCTTGTTGGGATACATGAAAGGGGAAGATTACTACTTAGGACTTGTTGTTCCTAGGAACTACCCATACTCGGACTACTACTACATCCTACTACTACTATTATTACTCACATTTTTATTTGTTAGACTACTACTACTACTACTACTACTAATAATAATAATAATAATACTACTACTATTACTACTACTACTACTACTACTACTACTACCACTACCACTACTACTACTACTACTACTACTACTATTACTACTAAATTGTTGGAACTAAGACTACTACTACTAGGTTTACTACTACTACTACTACTACTACTACTACTACTACTACTACTACTACTACTACTATACTACTGCTGCTGCTACTACCATTACTAGGAAGAAGGGGGAGGGTTTATTCTTATTCTTCTTTTTTCTTTATCAGTTCCCATTCTATGGATTCAGTGGGTTCAGATGCCCGAAATGATCTTTCCAGGGTGGCATTTTCTGTTTCCATCCAAAAAGGTTAAATTTCTATGCTTTCATGCATCTTTTACATCTTCTTCCCACTTTCTCCGAGGTCTGCCTTTATCTTTTACCTTGGGCTTCAACAATGTATACTGATTTAGCTTATTTATTGTCATTCACTTGTTTAAATGTCCAAACCATCTCAATTGATTTGTTTCTATCTTAGTTTTATGCCATCTGGGCTTTGGTTTGATCTCTTATTGTTGTATTGCTGATTTTGTCTTTTTAGTTTTTCCCTACTACTCTTCTTAGATATTTTATTTCAGCTGCCTGTACTCTACTGTATTCTATACTGTCTAAAGTCTAAGTTTTCTTGCCATAGAGGAGAGTAGGACAATAAACTAGTATTGTATACTGCCATACCCATCCATTCGGAATTTTCAAAACGCATTAAAATGCAGATCGGGAAACAATAGGTCAGCATTTGTTACTTTCCTCTTGGAAGAGGAAGACCTGGACCTTAGAAGAAGAAGAAGAAGAAGAACAATGAAAACAAATATCTAGGAAGAATAAAAGGGAAAACCAAAGGAGAAGGCACTTTTAGAAACTAATGGAAAATAAATCTAAGAAGAAGTTTGGACATGTAAAGACAATGAATGACAATAGAAAGAAGCTAAATCAGAAAGAAGAAGAAGAAGAAGAAGAAGAAGAAGAAGAAGACAAGAAAAGAACAAGAACACTCAAGAAGAAGAAGAGGAAGAGGAAGAAGAAGAAGAAGAAGAAGAAGAAGAAGAAGAAGAAGAAGAAGAAGAAGAAGAAGAAGAAGAAGAAGAAGAAGAAGAAGAAGAAGAAGAAGAAGAAGAAGAAGAAGAAGAAGAAGAAGAAGAAGAAGAAGAAGAAGAAGAAGAAGAAGAAGAAAAGAAAAAGAAGAAGAAGAAGAAGAAGAAGAAGAAGAAGAAGAAGAAGAAGAAGAAGAAGAAGAAGAAGAAGAAGAAGAAGAAGAAGAAGAAGAAGAAGAAGAAGAAGAAGAAGAAGAAGAAGAAGAAGAAGAAGAAGAAGAAGAAGAAGAAGAAGAAGAAGAAGAAGAAGAAGAAGAAGGAGAAGATACAAAGAAGGAGAGAGAAGAAGAATAAAGAAGAAGAAGAAGGAAGAAGAAGAAGAAGAAGAAGAAGAAGAAGAAGAAGAAGAAGAAGAAGAAGAAGAGAAGAAGAAGAAGAAAAAGAACACGAAGAGAACATGAAGAGGAACAAGAAGAAGAAGAAGAAGAAGAAGAAGAAGAAGAAGAAGAAGAAGAAGAAGAAGAAGAAGAAGAAGAAGAAAAAGAACACGAAGAGGAACAAGAAGAAGAAGAGGAAGAGGAAGAAGAAGAAGAAGAAGAAGAAGAAGAAGAAGAAGAAGAAGAAGAAGAAGAAGAAGAAGAAGAAGAAGAAGAAGAAGAAGAAGAAGAAGAAGAAGAAGAAGAAGAAGAAGAAGAAGAAGAAGAAGAAGAAGAAGAAGAAGAAGAAAAAGAAGAAGAAGAAGAAGAAGAAGAAGAAGAAGAAGAAGAAGAAGAAGAAGAAGAAGAAGAAGAAGAAGAAGAAGAAGAAGAAGAAGAAGAAGAAGAAGAAGAAGAAGAAGAAGAAGAAGAAGAAGAAGAAGAAGAAGAAGAAGAAGAAGAAGAAGAAAGAAGAAGAAGAAGAAGAAGAAGAAGAAGAAGAAGAAGAAGAAGAAGAAGAAGAAGAAGAAGAAGAAGAAGAAGAAGAAGAAGAAGAAGAAGAAGAAGAAGAAGAAGAAGAAGAAGAAGAAGAAGAAGAAGAAGAAAAAGAAGAAGAAGAAGAAGAAGAAGAAGAAAAAGAAGAAGAGAGAAGAAGAAGAAGATAGAAGAAGAAGAAGAAGAGAAGAAGAAGAAGAAGAAGAAGAAGATTATTAATATTATTATTAATAGAAGAAGAAAAAGAGAACAAGAAGAAGAAGAGAAGAGAAGAAGAAGAAGAATTATTATTAGACTATTAAGAATAAGAATATTATTATTAAGAAGATTAAGAAGAGGAAGAGAAGAAAATCGAAAATCAGGAAGAAAGTACAATACAATTAGTAACGATGTGGAATGGACTGCCAAACAAAGAAAACTCACCAGTACCGGTAGCACTGAAGAGGTTAAAATAAGAATTAAACCCATCACCTTATAATCAGAATTGGATTAACAGTTTGACGTTAAATAATAATGTACGCAAGAATTGAGTTTGTCAGCTATTACGAAGAAGAAGAAATATATAAAAATTTCAAAATGACGATATTGATAGTAAGAATACGGGATTTTGTTTTCGGGACGAGTCAAATTTCCCTATGGAACGAAATAAAGCATTTGAATTTGAATTGACTTTGAATTTGAACAACAGTAACAAAATAGAACACCAGTATTATTTTATTTTAATAAATGACATCCAAGGTGTTCTTTTTTTTATTACTTATTGACTTGCACAAAGATTAAAATTATATTACCTATTTCTTTTTGCTTGCACCACTAAGTTATGTTGATGCCGCCAAAGGACGTTAACAACAAGAAAATGATTAAACGTTGTCTTGTCAGTACACACAAGGCGTGCCAAGGCGGCAATTGGGGTGCCGAGTTGAGATAATGGCGGCGCCCATGGAGGAAATTGTCGCTATATCCGGAAGTGGTATCTTGATTTCTATGGGAATACCCGAAACGAGAAAAGCAACAAACGTTGTCATCTTCCGGAAGTTTGGATTTCTTTTCAACCAAAGATTATTTCTTTGCCTCAACCTACCTGAGAAGAGGAAGAGGCGTTCCGTGAATCTGGAGTTTATCGAGCTGCACAAATTAACTGTCACGTTTTTACTGTAAGCTGTTACAAAGAGAGAGAGAGAGAGAGAGAGAGAGAGAGTCAAAATGTGTTTCAAAATAGGCATAGAAGCTTACCTTTCAATTGTACTCTGATCGTGATAGAATCAAGTCTAGATCTAAATCTAGCTAGAGATAGAGATCTTAGTTTCTTTACTAGATTATAGATCTATATTAGATTTAGCTCTAGATCTAGTCATAATAATCACAATAATGACACATATATGGGAGCGGGAATCAAGCTCTACTGTAGGCCTAGATGATAGATCTAAATCTAGAATATATAATATACTTGTACAAACAAGGATGATAGAATCCTAGTTCTGCATGGAAGCATGCACATGGACATATTGCATTCGAACCATTGTAAATCAACTCCAGTTTTTCCTTAAATTGTCACGGTACCTAAATGAGAGAGGGGGCTATAAAGCAAATTTATTCCATAAGGCTCATTAAAAGATTATGATTGTTATATTCAATCTGCAATGACCTTTTGGGTAAAAAGAATGTACAGTACTTACCAACTTACATCCCGGTGAGTGAATTACCTGAAGCTTTCAATCATTTTTTTCATCGATAAGATTAAAAAGATACGAGAAAACTTAGATGCCACAAACTCTGATCCCAGGTATCACGTATTTGACGGTAATTCCTTTTCTTCTTTTAAACCTGTAACAGAAGATTTTGTTAAATCTACAATCATGAAATCTACTAAAAAATTGTGTGAACTTGATCCACTGCCAGTAAATCTGTTTCTTAGCTGCCTTGATATCACCTTGCCCCATATTACCAATATTATCAACCAGTCACTAACAAATGGAATTGTTGTCCCTAGTTTTAAGGAGGCCATAGTTAGACCTTTATTAAAAAAGAACAACCTTGATCAAAACGATCTGAAAAATTACAGACCAGTGTCCAACCTACCATTTCTTTCCAAAATATTAGAAAAAGCTGTTTTGAGCCAAATCGACCAACACTTAGATGAAAACTCTTTGAAAGGAACCTATCAGTCTGCTTATAGAAGAAAGCACAGCACAGAGACAGCACTTCTGAAAGTACAATCTGATTTACGGAATTCGACCGATAAAGGAGAACTATCCATTTTAGCCTTGTTAGACCTATCTGCTGCATTTGACACTATAGATCATGGCATTCTTCTTAAACGTTTAGAGTTATCTTTTGGCATCAAAGGCACTGCTCTGGAATGGTTCAGTTCATTATATCAGCAATAGAAAGCAAGCTGTATCAGTCCATGGAAAGCTATCAAATTATTCTGTTCTTCATTTTGGTGTGCCCCAAGGCTCGGTTCTGGGGCCAATCCTTTTTTCTTTGTACGCACAACCAATACACAACATCATCAATCAACATCATTTTAATTACCACATTTACGCTGACGACACTCAGCTCTATAAGTCTGCTGAAATATCCGGACTGCCATCTGTCATAACTTCCCTTAATGATTGCGCCACCCAGATTTCTTCGTGGATGACATCCAATAAATTGAAATTAAATGAGAACAAAACAGAAGTTATAGCAATAGGAAGCAAAGCCAAAGTAGAAGCCGCTAAATTAAGATATGTTAAAATCTGTGGCGAAGAAATTCCTGTTGTCAAAAAAGTAAGAAATTTAGGAGTTATCATGGATTGTACCATGTCCATGGAAGACCATATCTCACATTTGAGAAAAGTTTGCTATCTGGAATTAAAAAGAATATGTCATATCAGGAAATACATCACTCCTGAAGCAACAAACAAATTAATTTGCTCATTTGTTCTTTCAAGAATTGATTACTGCAATTCTCTGCAGGCTGGACTTCCACTGACACAAATCAAGAAACTGCAGATAATACAAAACAGATTAGTTATGGAAGTTTCAAAAAAGAGAACACATTACGCCAATACTTAAACACCTACACTGGCTCCCAATAAAATCCCGCATTGACTACAAGATAGCTACAATCACGTACCAATGCCTGCACGAGGCTGACTTTCCAGTCTACTTAAAAGAGTTAGTTCCTAAATACACACCGAACAGATCACTGCGCTCAGCGAGCAAGAAAATGATACAAACACCCAAAACTAAACTTAAGACTTTCGGAGATAGGGCCCTACAAACACAAGCAGCCAAAATTTGGAACATTTTACCATGGGACGTCCAGTCTGCAGAGTCTTTGAATATACTGAAATCTCGCTTGAAGACCCACTACTTCTCCAACATATTTAGATGAATTTTATTGAATTGCGTGCTTTTACTGAATTGATTGTGATACTATTTTTATTGATGCATCTGTTTTATGTAAAATGTTTTAGCCATAGCATGCCATGCTTGTGTAATCATTTTGCTTGTAATGCGCCTTGAGCTCTTCTGAGGCAAGGCGCAATATAAATATTCTTCTTATCTTATCTTATCTTTCATGAGTGTATGTGTGTGGTGTGTGAATGCAGGGACTATTCTTGAACCAAAGGTCAAACTCTGAAATCAAAATGGGTCCACTTCTGAAGACCAGTTAGGGAAAAGGGTTGTCTGAGGTATTGTTAGCTTGAGAATGATTTTCTTTGTCCTCATTTTTATCATAATCCAAAGCATACTTAAAACAAATCTTTCATTGCAGGCACAATTTACTGAGTAGTGGCTCAACCGATTCTTCAAAACCTATAAATATGAGTTCAGTTTACCCAGACAATGCATTAGAGGAGATCCAGCAAAAGTATGATTTAGATTGTAAGTGATAAAAAATAATGGTATATCTCTTTAACACACTCTGTTTTTGTAACTTGTACCTACCTGTATTTTATACCTTGTACCTACCTTGTCTTGTACAATTTCACTGATTATCTAATACGCTCTGGGTACGATATTATTCACATATCGCTTCCACTCTCATCATAATGGCCAAGCTCCAACAGGATTGTTTGCAGTACAAGTAAGCAAATATATTATTTAAATATGGCAAAGTAGAATCTTGTAACTATACTTTGACTTAAATTGTGAACATGACTCAATTGATGAAATTATGTTTAATTTGCAAACTTGCGGTTCATAAATATTGTTTGATGACATATGGCTGGTTTGTGGTAGACAAAACCACTCTTACTGAACTTTTTATTTCTAAACGTTGGTTGTTTTTATTCTCTCTTTTAAGTCATCATATTTTGCCGCATGATACACTTTTGATAAATTCTTCTACAATTTTAACTCATATGATATAGATTGAACAAAGAGAGATAAAAGAGAGATTATTTAATTTTAAGGAGCCACAGAGATAAACAGACAGACATGTAGTCCAACAATAAATGAGGAAGATGAATATAACTGTCAAGACAGCCCAAAGCAACAAATAAGGTATAAGTTATATAAGAATAAAACTTGCATTGCAACATTGAAATGTATAGGATAGTGGTAAGAAGAGTTGTCAACTCACAAGTATTGTTTTAGCAAGTTTCCATTTATACATATGCTTTCAATGTACATATTTTACTGATTCTTTCAACAATGATTGTCTGCCTTGCATACTTGCGTAACACATCCAAATCTTTCACATTCATGAAAGCCGTTATATGCGAATAGAGACAGTCACGGTCTCATGTTTGGTTTGATGAGAGTGGTTCTTCCATCATACGAATTTGGTCACTTCTGTCTTTTGCCATTTATTATGCAGCCTGATTAAATTTAAAGTCTGACGTATTTATAGACACCTTTTAAAAAAAATTTGCTTATTGGTTTCATGGGATTAGTAACAATATCTGTCTATTATTCTAGTTTTGAATGGGAGGGAAAGGCTCCAAGCCTAATACAATATTGACGTTCTCATGCATAAAAATATATGTTATAAATGTAGATTGAATATTTCTCCTATGTCATGAAGAGCCTGTGACAAAGATGAAGCTAGCGATCTTTCTCTCTTTCTGCATCTTGAACAGGCTGTATTAAGATCTAGATCTAGCCACCTATGATATGTGATCGTCTCACTATCAAACAATCGATGATCAACAGAAACAAATTTTCATTCACTTTCCCGATTCCCGGTGTCATTTATTCTGTCGTAAAGCCAGAGTGTTTTGTCGAGCCATACTGATTATGAATAAATTTAGATTTAGGATTTACTATCTAGATATGATGTTACATTTTAGTTCAATCAAATCAACTGCTTTTGTTATGTACAATTAAGCAATACTAGAGAGCAAAAAAGTGATATTTTAATGCCTCAGAGGTCATGGGAGCCGGGGGAGGGACGAATGTTTTGTGCATTGTAATGATTTCATTGAAACTGGCCCTTTTCTATAGGTCTTTTGTATTGATGCTCTTGAGCCCATACTGTAGTTTGTGTGCTTCACGTACACAAATTAGTTCAAGTTCTCTCATGTATTATAATGGATACATATATATTATATATATATCTCTATATATAAAACTGTACATATCAAACTTTGACCACTTTAATCTCTGGAACCACTGCACCCACAACCGCTATATTTCACATGTAGATTTCAAATAGCCTGCTTTAGGTTCTTAGCAAATACACTCTTGGGTCAAATCAGTATTTTAATTGATTGGGAAAAAATTGTTTTGCCTGCGATCAACAAAACCGTTTATTGCTATTTTTACTCATGCCTTCGTTCGTTTTTCCGGTCATTAGATCTGTAATGAAAAGCTCGCCTGACTTAAGTATTGAATACTGTACCTGTACTTGACATCACCCTGCACCCGGTAACCTATTTTGTAGTTCACTGTTGAAAAAAAAAGAATATGGTAAAAGGGTAATCATAATCATCATTGTCTGCGGGCATACTTGTAGATATATAAATATAAAACTGTACATCTCAAACTTTGACCGTGCTTAACTCAGGAACCACTGCACCCACAACCGTCATATTTCACAGGTATATTTGAAATATCCTGCTTTAGGTTCTTAGCGAATAAACCCTTGGATCAAATCGGCATTTTAATTGAATGGGGAAAATATTGTTTTGCCTGCGGTCCAGGAAACTTTTTAATCTTGTTGTGACTCATTCCGTCATTCCCCGTCATTAGATATGATATGCAATGAAAATCCTGCCTAACCTAAGTATCAAATACTGTACCGGTCCTTGATATCACCCTGCACTCCATAACCTATTGAGTCATCGTTGAAAAAAAAAGAATGTGGTAAAAGCGTAATCATCATTGTCTACAGGCATGCTTGTAGATATATAATGCTGAACATCTCTAGCTTTGACCGATTATAACTCAGGAACCACTGCACCCACAACCTCCATATTTCGCATGTAGACTTCAAATAGCCTGCTTTGGGTTCTTAGCAAATAAAATCATGAATTAAATCAGTATTTTAATTGATTGGGAAAAGATTGTTTTGCCAGCAATCTACAAAACTTGTATTGTTGCTAGATCTAAATTCTCAATTTCCAGTTATTACAGTAAAAATCCTGCATAATTTCAGTATCAGTACTAATTTGATCTAGTAATTGTACTTGATATCATCCATAACCGATACCGTGGTTTCTGAGTTAGCATAGTCAAAGTTCAAGAGACCCAGCTTTATGATGAAGAGAAATCATAATTCAACATTGTTTTCAGGCATGCTTGTATATATACAGGGTTTCCACATAAAAAAAGGTAACTGAACTCAATTCTATTTCTAATGAAAGTCATTTTTTAGTTTTTCTTTTCAGCGATGTAAGATTTGAAATGAGATTTAATGCTTATTACAATTAATTTGCCAGTGAATTTTTTCCCCATTGTTTCCATCACAGCTACAGATGGTTTTAAGAAGTTCCTTGTCAAAGCATTTCAAAAGTTTTCAGGGTAAGTTTAGATATTGACATTTGAGTATTTTATCATGGGGCGAAATGGTCTTGATGTAGTAAGATGAGCATTTTATCATGGGGCGAAATGGTCTTGATGTGTGGTGAGTATTTTATCGTAGGGCTTTCTTGAGGTATGGTGAACATTTTATCATGGGGGCCACATGGTCTTGAGGTATGGTGAGTATTGTATCACGGGGCTAAGTGGCCTTGAAGTAAGATGAGCATTTTATCATGGGGCCAAAAAATCTTGAGGTATGGTTAGCATTAGCATTTTATCATGAGGCTAAATGGTCTTGAAGTAAGACAAACATTTTATCATGGGACCAAATGGTCTTGACATATGGTGAACATTTTATCATGGGACCAAATGGTCTTGACATATGGTGAACATTTTATCATGGGACCAAATGGTCTTCACGTATGGTGAGCATTTTATCTTAATGGTCTTCATGTATGAAGAGCATTTCATCAAGGAACTTAATGGCCTTGAGGTATGGTGAGCATTTCACCAAGGAACTTAATGGTCTTGAGGTATGGTAAGCATTTCACCAAGGAACTCAATGGTCTTGAGGTATGGTAAGCATTTCACCAAGGAACTTAATGGTCTTGAGGTATGGTGAGCATTTCATAATAGGGCTAAATGATCTTGAGATATGGTGAAATTTATCATGGGGCCAAATGATCTTGAGGTATGGTGAGCATTGCATCACGGGGCCAGATGGTCTTGATGTATGGTGAACATTTTATCATGGGGCTAAATAAATGGTTTAGTTTAGCCTAATGAATATATTGAGTGCAATGAAAACTTAACAAACATATTGAGTACAATGAAAACCTAACAAACATTGAATTCAATGAAAATCTAACAAACATATTGATTCAATGAAAATCTAACAAACATATTGACTACAATGAAAATCTAACAAATATATTGAGTACAATGAAAACCTAACAAACATATTGAGTACAATGAAAACCTAACAAACATATTGACTACAATGAAAACCTAACAAACATATTGAGTACAATGAATACCTAACAAACATATTGAGTACAATGAAAACCTAACAAACATATTGAGTACAATGAAAACCTAACAAACATATTGAGTACAATGAAAACTAACAAACATATTGAGTACAATGAAAACCTAACAAACATATTGAGTACAATGAAAACCTAACAAACATATTGAGTACAATGAAAACCTAACAAACATATTGAGTACAATGAAAATCTAACAAACATATTGAGTACAATGAA
The DNA here is from genome assembly GCA_037039925.1 of Doris montereyensis. Lineage (NCBI taxonomy): Eukaryota > Metazoa > Mollusca > Gastropoda > Nudibranchia > Dorididae > Doris > Doris montereyensis. The sequence continues at coordinate 183,998 of JAXRKP010000121.1, forward strand.
AATCTAACAAACATATTGAGTACAATGAAAATCTAACAAACATATTGAGTACAATTTGTTTGTTAGGTTTCAAGGTGTGAAGACTTCATGAAGGGCTACCTCACAAAACGCGATATATCCAAATGTCTCAAGATGTGAAAGAAAGGAAGAAAAATGTGTTACTCATGATCATGATTAGTCAGATGAACAATTGCTATCTTAATGTGTCATGGACATAGTGGATGTTTAACAACAGTGATAATGGCTTGAATCAGACATATGTACCTTTCTCAGAATCAAAGCTTTAATTTCCTTTTTTCACAAGATATGACATATCCATTATCTGTGTTCTTCACAAGACATGATATGTCCAGAAAATATGAAAGCAACACTTCCTTAAATGAAATTTTTTAGAAAAATAGAAAACAATCAACATTTAATCAATCATTGATGTTAAAAAAATGCCTGCCTTTGAAAGAAGTTTGCACAGCTGGGATGTGGGCGTCACCGTATGTGTGTCTTATACCGAGTTCTGGTAGGCTGAGAATGTGAATGCATGTGTCGTGTTTTGTGAAAAACGATCATTGGCGTTTCTCGCGTTTTTGTGACGAAATGTCAAATTGTCATGCTGAAATGAATGGGATATAATGCAGGGTTTTTTTAAAGAAAACTGTTTACTGGTAGTGGTAGAGATTTCAAAATGAGATATTTACAGGGGCATTAACTTTTTTTTTTCAATTTGATATATACTGCGTTTTGTGATGGAACCCTTCACATATCATATAGACTGGGCTGTTACAAAGTGAGAAAGGATGTTATTGAAGTGAACTGTTTTGATGACCCCTTTTACACATTAATACATTATCTTCTGTAAATAGCATGAGGTTTGTGTTGTGGTACTGATGCTAGAAAGGGAAATGTGTTGTGATTTAGTCACGATTGTTGAAGAAGTGTTATATTCTTACACAAATTGACTTTGACCACCGGGTTGATGTTTGCATTCTTTTGCAGATTTCATCTGATCTGGATATAATCACGTGTTTACATTTTTTTTTTCAGAAAAGTGAACATGCTGCAGAGGCAACATCACCAAAAGGAAAATTGATCGATTTTACAGAGAATAAGACAGGAAAAAGCAGGCACCCTCTGAATTTGATTGGGAAGATGATAAATATAACTTTTCACATCCCAAACGAGGATTGGCAATCATCATCAACAATGAAGACTTTAGTAGGTCAAAAGATTTTGGTGATAGACCGGGATCCTCTTACGATGCCTCATCTCTTTATCATTCCTTCAGGTCCCTTGACTTCGACGTAATGCCATATGATAATTTGTCAGCATGGAAAATGGTTGAAGTTCTGAAAGCTGGTGAGTGATGTTTTATTGAACAGTTGTTTTTGTTTCTGTTGCCATTATTGTTATTCACTCAATCCTAATGATTTGTTCATGTTTTTCTGTGATATTTCCAATTTGTAATCATTTGCCTCAATAATGCACTATCTCACTCAGAAAGAATCAGAAAAGTTTATTTGGATTTAAGAAGATAGATAGATAGTCAGATTTACAAACATTCATATCTACATAAAGCCTACCTGCCTACATATTTACATACATACATGTGTCAAGAGAGAGAGAGAGAGAGCTCTGAGACAGAATCCACAAATTTGTCATAAATTATTTGCTTAAGATTAAAAGATTCAAGGACAATTTTGTCTTCCTGTCAGCTGCTACACAGTACAACCACAAGGAAGTTGATTGCTTTGCATGTGCCATCTTGACACATGGTGATCAAATAAGGACCCAGAAGGAATGGGACCGCCTTGGCCAAGATGTGCGGCTTGATCTTCTTTTTCGGAAGTGATGGAAAAGCTGTATCAACTAAGGCGATTGTTGAAATATTCAATGACTCAAATTGTCCTTTTCTAAAGGATAAACCAAGGTTATTCTTTTTACAGGTAAAACTACACTTTTATTTATTGTTACTGAATGTTTTGTATTTTTAGCCTTGATTTATTTGTTTTTATGCTATTTTGTTGTTGTTGTGTCTCTTTTCTTCCAATGCTGGGCATTGGAGGTAGCTTTCTATTGTAAGCCTGAGATCTGATGATTCAAATGCTTGAATACCAGAGCATCAATCATAGCAATTAAATAGTTAAAAGAATGCTGTTAGGGCAAAGTTTATGAGTCGTTTTCTTACTCCACAATCATTGTTTACTGTGGGCATGGGTTTTCAAAGAAACTATTGTGTTTTTGATGCACCTGTATTTTTCTGTGCTGATGTTAGGACCCACTTTCTTCCTTTCATTCTTCTTCATTTGAGTATAATCTTGCAGTTTCCTGAGTTCTTAGCTCATGTTGAACGGGCTAAATTCCCGCAATAGAAAAATCTTCTTATTCTCCTACTAAATTCAAAGAACTTCAACTCTGAATTCAACAAATCTTGAATATGGCTTGCAAAAGGGGTGTGCCAAAATTTAAATTTTTGTATGAACAAGGATGTAAATGTATTAATGTAAAGCATTGTAATTCTTTTTCTTCTTCTTTTTACCAAGAGCTGGTGAAATTCATGACAGCTGGATGGACTTCGCTAATCCGGTTTGTGTGCTGAAAGACAAATGGTTAATTCCTAACATGGGCAAATCTTTATTTTGTGTTCTTGAAAGAAACACCTATACTATGCCAGTTGTTAATTGGTTGCTACTTTCCTTTTAGTCTTTTAATTCTATGTCTACTTTTCATTCCATTGTTTCCCTTTTAATTCACCCTGTAATTACCATACATGTATAATAAACCTTGACTTTTATAAGCTCAGATTTAACGAGACTTTGAATCCAACGAGATCATTAAAAATCCCCAATTACTTTCCTTAATAACATTAATAAAAACACGTCATACATGACAGGTAAACATAGATAACGACGACCTTGGCTCCAATGAGATCCAGTGTTGGTTTGACTGGCATCATTCCGTGGGGAAACTTTTTTTTTTTCGTTCTCAAAACAAAACAAAATAAACTCACATTGCCCACGCAGTATCCTTATATAGTCTCCATTACGGTTCTAGATCAATGAATGTACCAGTACATGTAGAGAGGGTGGAAAGGAAAGGAGGGGGGGGTATTGCCTAGTGCATGTCAAGTGTTAAGCTCAGTGTTGGCCGGGACATCAAGCAATGCCAATGCAATGCATGCATCCGGACAGGGGTGAATTAATACACACAGTAACTTAGTACTTCCCTATCAGTACTATCACTTCATTCTTGACATGCAATGGTGGTTGGTTTTCATACATCATCTTCACTTGGCATAAGCATGTCTTGAAATAGATGGACAGTTGTTTGGACACCAACCCCCCCCCCCCCCGAAAAATTCAAGTCCATTAGCACATGATGTGTTCCCCCAAACGGTAGCTGGTCGCCCATCATCCTGTTGCTGTTCAAAGGAAGTAATAATCCTTTAATTAATTAAGCCACTGTAGAGACCTCTCGGATTCAATAAAACCTTGGGTTCAATGAGAACTCCAGGATGGTTGCGATGATTTCATTGAATCCAAGGTTTACTGTATACGTTCTATGAGATAAATCCCAATAAAATAAAAATATCCATTCATCCTAGGTAGACTGCAGACTGGAGCTGGTATCTTGTGCTATCATTAAAGACGGACATCGGTTTAAGTCATTACATGATCTAAATCTAGGATCTCACAGTCTCAATCCCTACCATTAGTTAGATTGAAAGATCATTTTCGTCACCAATATGAATCTGATGATGGTCCTCTTCTTTTTTTGTCATTTCATGAAAGGCATGTAGGGGTGATCAGTATGATGATGGGCAAGCTGTCTTGGTGACAAAGCAGGCAAGGACAATTTCAATTCATCCTGACAGAGGAGATCAACGATGCCATTGATTCAATGGATGATAGGAATTCTAACATCAATAAGAGTGTCTCTCAGACAGTTCAGCGTCAGGAACCTTATCAAGCAGTGTTGATCCACCACAATACCATACATCTGATGCAACTGACGCCGTTGGTAGTGACGAAGACGTATGGAAAAAGCAAGGTTCTAAGGAGGATATTGAACATGACAAGACAGATGCATTATGGAATCCTATCAGAGATCTTCCTGTCAGTCCTGCCCCCTGTATAAAGATTGTTTGATCATGTATGCAACACCCCTGGTGAGTAATTTCACTCAACTCACATAAGTGCAAAAGGCTTTATTGCCTAGTACATTAATAGAAATACATTTGGCTCATTTATCTGTTGATTCTGTCTTTATTGATGATTTTGTCTTTACAGGTGATTTTATTTTCACCATTGGTTTTGTCTATACCGTTGATTTTGTCTTAACTGTTGAGTTTGTCAATACAGTTGGTTTTGTCTTTACCATTGATTTAATTATATCTTTACTGTTGATTTTGTCTTTACCGTTGATTTTGTCTTTACTGTTGATTTTGTCAATATCATTGGTTTTGTCTTTACCATTGATTTAATTATATCTTTACTGTTGATTTTGTCTTTACCATTTATTTTGTCTCTGCGGTTGACTTTGTCTTTACCACTGACTTTGTTTTGTTTTTACTTTTACTGTTGTATTTGTCTTTACAGTTGGTTTTGCCAATAGCAATGAATGATTTCGTCTTTACCGCTCATATTGTTGGTACCGTTGGTTTTATCTTTACTATTGGTTTAATCTTACAGTTGCTTTTGTCTTTATTATTCTTGGTGGTTGGCGTAGCTTTGCGAGTAAATAGATTATACTTCTTCCCTTTCACTTTCATTTATCTTTTATCTTGCTGTTTCCTCTTAATTCACCCTGAGATCATCTCATATGGTGAATTGTAGATTTCAATGAAACAAAGTCATTGTCTTTTTCATTGGTTCTGTCTTTAACGTTGATTTTCTCTTTATCGTTGATTTTGTCTTTTTTTATCATAGATTTTGTCTTTACTGCTGGTTCTGTATTTACCATCTTTTTTTGTCACTGTTGAAAGTCACTTAACCTCTTTTGTTCTGTATACCTCTAAATTTGTGAAATGAAGTGTTTGCCTCCACTATAAGTTAGTATAAGTTATAACAATATCAGAATTCATATTTTAATTTTACCATGTAGATTGAGTGGAAATGGAAACATTATTTTCATTTATAAAAGAAATTTCGTCCAAGAGAAAATGGCTCACAAAAAAATCAGATTCACAATTTATTGTGTTTTATTCTGTTGGTCAACTGGCAATCGTCATTGCAATTAATTTTTTTTTATCTTTTATTTTTGCTCAGGTCATTTTGCTTGGAGAAGAAGAACAGGGGCTTGTTTATCCAGTCCCTTTGCAAGGTTATTGACACAGGCATTTTTGACATCTGTTTCCCTCCTACGGGTTTTAACTCGTGTGAGTGGTATCACTGCCAGGGAGTACCATTCTGAAAACCCAGGCAAACCAGAGATGCACGTGGGAAGAAAGAAGTGCCAGTCATAGAATCCATGCTCATTAAAGATGTCTTCATACCAAGCAGATCAAGAGTATTGAGACGTTAAAAATAAGACAATATTTGTGTGAATGAGAGAGAAAAAACAAGAGAGATTGATTGAAGTGAAATGCTGTTTTGTAGATGTGGATGGTATTGTAATCTGAAAAGTCTCTTAAAAAAATAAACTTACTCATGTCACATAGGATGTGATCAATGGATATTGTGACAGATTTGAAGACACGCTGTTATTAAAGCTTGCAGTTGTATTTTGTGATCTCTAGAGATTGTTTGTATCATATAATCTCTTGTTACAGGTGATGAGATACAAAAATTTATTACTGTTCAGTCAATTTTTAAATTATCACAAATTGTGAAACATTTATTATATGCAGCAAGTATATTTTTTTTTAAAGACTCTTAATTTGGCTTTTAATATCAAGGATTTACACCATCTCTTTTTCAAAACTATTTTTTTTTTACTCAAGCTCCAATTCAACTATTAATATATGAATATAATACTATATTTATATCTGTCACAAAAATGCAAGAGTTCAGGACTGTTTTGTCTTCAAGCCGTAGAAGTCTCTAATATCTATATAAGAGAGGGGAAAAAAGAAAAATACTACACAAAGAATACTGCTGTGAATGTTAGTTTAAATATCCATGCTTGTTTTTGTATTCTATTAATGTTCGCTTTCCAGTAGATCTAGGTATCCTCTCAGCCTGGATATCTTGAGGCAGTTATAAAACTAGAACTGTCAGGAGTTCACCATGGAACAACATGAAACTCTACTTGGCAAATATAAATTGTCCGTAGTTACTATACAGTGATTGACTTTGGTGCTAAGTCATACCTTTTACAATCAGATGATTGAAATGATAGACAAATGAATTTATACTTCATAATAAATTTGTAACGAGCTCATAAAAATGTGGAGGCAAATGCTTTTGAAAACACTGCTTTTGGGAGGGAAAAGGGGACGTTTTGTGGTGGTCGGGGGGGGGGGCTCTATTATTATTACCCATTATATCGTTGTTTGTTACATTTCACCACTGTATCAGTATGTATAATGTGTATTATCTATTTTTAATCACAACTGTCAATGTTGGTGTTGTTTTTCATTTTGATTTTATATCACTGCAGTAAGCAAATCATAATAATACTCACACTTAATTGTTTTTACATGTTCAAATCAATACACAATTAAGTACTTATTAATATTATTCTTATACACCAAATACCATATATTATGGGTAAAGTCAAACAGTGAGGCAAGGGCATGTTGAAAGTGAAGGAAATGCCATTGAATAATTTTAAAGTCCCATAGGAACAAAGACGAGACAAATACAATGAAGACAAAAAACTGACCACCATGAGGATCACGGCGAGGCAATGGGTGCCGATGCAGAGGTCAGAGGTTCAATCCCCATGGTGGCAGTTGGTTTTTTTGTCTATTCATTATATTTTTTTGTCTTTGTTCCTATAGTGTTTTAATATTACTAAATGTCATTTCCTTCATATTTTATGGATAATACTTAATATGTATAAGTGAACTCTCTTGACAAGTTTCTGAGAATAGACTTTTTAAGAATGCAAATAAATTAAATAAATTAATCTTATCTTTACTGTCTATGGATTGTATCCTTACTTAATCATTAATTTGAAGATAGTCACATGATGTAAAATGTACAGGATTTTTGTAATCACTATCACTATCAGTACATAACAGTGTACATAAACTAGAAGATATTCTTTAGTCTGCTTTTTGAATGATCTCATTGTATAAAGCAGACAAACTAAACATTACAGCAAAACCACATTTATTTGAAAATTATGGCAAAGTTTATCTGTTTCTAATTCTCTACTGTGTTGTCTTATCTCTATTTTTCAATGTTTTGAACTCCTAACATCCTCTATCCACCTCTCTCATTCCAGATGAATTTTCAAAACATTCATTTATTTAAAGCATTTCTAAAAATTCCCACGATACGTTTTTAGCTAATGATTCTAAAAAACAAAAAACTTTTAATAAATGAACCGATTGAGTCCATACCATTTTGATACCTGTTGTGCCAAATAATTCTTTTGATTGAGTCTCAGTCTTAGCCCTTTTTATGTCTTTCGCCTTCTTTTTAATTCCATTTTAAACCAAAGTTGGAAAACTATAACTAAAACTATATATTTTTAATGTGTTTTCTTTACCTTTTAACTTTTACTTTTACCATTTTATGTCTCTATGGCCTCTTAACATTTCCAGTGTTTCTGGCCTTCCAACATTTTATAATATATGTATGTAGATGGCCAAGTCATGTTTCTTTGATTTAGCAATTGAAATTTACATTTTAACAGTCACTTTATGTTCTACATGCCTTCTGAAATTTCATTTATCTGTGGCCTTTGAACATTGCATTTGTTTATGACCTTTCAAGATTGTTATCACATTTCATGCTTTTAACTTTTTTTTTAACATTTTTATTTGTATTGTTTTGGTGGGTTTTCTTTAATTTCAACTTGTTGATACTGAGCCCAAACATTAAAGTACTCTCATCTAAAATAAATTTGTCTCTAATTCTAATGTTTTGTCATGATTTTTTACTTTTTTAAATCCTGTCTTGAGTAAAATCATTACTGTAGATAAATGAGGGTGCTGATAACTATATTTCTTAGTTTGCTTGAAAGTGAGTCAGTTGTCATATTAGTTACCTCGTCTTTCTTTTTTGTTATTCTTTAGCTTGCCCTAAGAATGGTACCAGTCTTTTAAGATATAGTACTATTATTTAGTACCAGCACCAGTGTGTCAGGGTAAATAGATGTATCAAATTTCTAACGCAGAATTTTTTTGTTTTTTTTGTAAAGCTTGTCAGATGGTTTTGTTTTTATCTTCCGCCCCACGACTGGTGAAGTTACCAGTTAATAAAAGCCTTATTCCTGTATTTTATATCTTACTATACCATCCTTTGTCAGTCTTTCTAAGTTAAAACCACTTTTTCCAAACGTTTGCAATTTTGAAATATATCAAAGGACAGTATGTTATATTAGTATGGCATTTAGTGTTTACATTCACCTGCTTGTTTACCTTTTTCGTCACCTTTATGATGACAGTTGTCCATGTGAATGCAAATACCAAATAAGCAACTGATCACAGTATCTGACCAGATCTCAGTCCTGTCACTGTCTCCATTTGTTACCCTTGATGTTGATATTGAAGTTGAAGGTAGGAAAGATAAGAAATCCTTTCTTTGTTTTGAATCATTGGTTTGCAGGAGATAAAAAAACCCAACTCATTCTACTTCTAGAAGCATTTCTTGTATATTTTGATTGGAACAATTGGCAGCTGCTATGCCTAGTGCCTACTTACACTTACAGTGTTACAGTCTAATGCTGCTTATTGTGCGTATTGTTAACTTTTATTTTGGGGGAAGGAGGGTTGCTTTTCTTCTTTCCTTTATTTTTTTTTGTAGATTGCAAAGCAGGACAATTTGTCTAGTCGAATAGGATGCTTTAGCTACTCTTAGAATTAAGAATACTGTAATGAAAATCCTTGCACTCTTGTATTTTGGTGTGTGTTGGCCTCTAAGATAAATCCACTTCTTGTAAAAAAAACAATAGACCTTTCAAGACAAAGACTTCAGTAAGCAAAGTTTCTGTCCCAATCAGAATACAAAAAATGTATAGGTGTCAATGAAAAGCTTGATACAATTTTCTCTGTGACATTGGAAAACTACCAAAAGATTTCCAGAGGCAAGATGTTTGCCTCCCAACCAAAAGGTTGTGGGACCAAGCCCTAGCTGGTTGACAATTTTTCTCAAATTTCTTTTCAAGTAAAACCTATCCCCCTGGTCCAGGTATGTGTATCGACGCCTTGTCCCATGGGAGACGGACGATAAAAAGGAGGTCCTGTGTGCAGATCTCAACATTCTGCGTTAAAGATCCCTTAACATGGCAGTCCTGAGCATATCTTTTTTTATTTGATATAGATAATTTTAACCACTACCATTGTACTTGGCATATATCTAAATTAGCTTAAAAAGATATACATTTTTTTTTTTATCATGTAGTTGCCATGGAAACGCCGCCATCTTGGATTTATTGTGAAAATAACAACTTCATTTACGATAGGCTTTTTTCAGTTATAAACAATATTGGCTATAACTTTGCACACACGTTATTTGGTTGAAACATCCTGCAATCATGAGAGGCAATCAAATACTTCATGTTAACCCTATTTCAACTGCTCCAGATCCTTATGCTCATGTCGGGATGGCATTTTTCTTACAACAGGCGCATGGAATGTTTCCCGTAATATTCGCCCGATCTTAAATAATATTGACAATAATTCATAAAAAGTAGATTCTTCAGATAGCATACATTGTGGTAATTAAAATGAGTACCAAATTGTTATACTTTAGACAAAATTTCCGACTTTTATGATACAGCCGATGTGTCAAAGGTTAGGCTGGTATCATTTCTAAAAAAATTGTATAAAATGAAAGAATCGATACTGAACCTTCGTTATGGTATGAATGTCAAGGGAATGAACTGCTCCATCCAGTAGTGCAATAAAAAGAGTTTTGTCCCATTTATGGCAAAACTGCCTTGTCAGTACACTGGTCTCATTCACTTTATATTAAATATTATATGTATAGAGAGAGAATGTATATAAATTACAGATGCGTGTGTAAGCCAACGCTGGAAAATGTGCTTCTCATCAGTTTGAAACAGCATTCAGAGAGAAAAAAGAGAGAGAGAGAAAATGAATTATGATAATGATATACACGCTCAATATATAGTGTGTGTCTGATCCAAAGCTGAAAAATGTGTTCGTCATTATTCTCAACCGTTTGAAATTGAGGAAAGAAGTCTTTTTGTAGCAGGAGTTGCTACAAAAAGACTTCTTTCCTAGAATCTGTATTCATGCAAGTACAAAGGTATAAAGATGATTTGCACGATAATACTAATACATGTGTTTGACTATAAATGTATCTTATTTTAAAACGAGTACATACATGTATTGGCCTTATGACAAATGGTGTTGTATTGTGTTCAAAATCTAGTGTACTGAACCAGTTTTGTTTTAAAATTCCCATGTAAAACACTGCGCCCGTGTGGTGATTGATATTGTATACAATTTTTCCTCCTTAAAGGCACAACTGCCCTGATGATTGAGCATTTGTATTTTTTTTCATGTTTGGATTGCTTATGCAGAATTTTTTGCTTTGGTGTATAATGGGTTTGTTTCTTGCTGTTGTGGGATTTTTTGCTGGGGAGGGGGGTATCTTGGGTTTTGTCTTCATAAAACTGTGCAAAGAGCATGTCTTTGTTAATAAAAAAAAAAATAGATTGGGGGGGGGGGGGGAGACAGGTCCTGAATATGTTGATTTTTATTGTGTGATATGGACAATTTTAACCACTACCATTGTACTCGGCATGTCTAAATTAGCTGAGAAAAAATAATTGTTTTTCTATTCTATGGTTGCCATGGGTACGCCATCTTGTATTTCATTGCGAAAATACCTACAATTTTATTTCAAATACGATTTTTTACTTTTGGACAAACTTGGCAATAACTTTGCACACTCGTTATTCGGTTCAATATCTAGCCGCACCCAGTTGCTTTTGGATAAATTAAACGGTTTCATTTTCGAATTTTTGGAAAATGCAAATAGCAACCTTTTCCAATGTTTGGTAAATTTAATCACAAAAAAAATTATTTTGTAAAAATTTGGAGAGATCGAAATCGCTACTGGGTGAAATTTTGTATTCCATCATAGATGCTGTATAACATAATTGGGGGCAATCGGACAATATATAAAAAGGAGATCACATAATTGTTAAAAATGCGATTTTCTCAAAAGCAACATTTTGAGAAAATCGCATTTTTAACAATTTGTTCAATTATTTGGATGTTTATTCGCATATGAACCTGCAAAAGAATAATCTAATACTTTGAAACATCATACAATCTTGAGAGGCTATCAAATATTTCATGTCGACCCTATTTCAACTGCTCCAGGTCCCTTATAGTTATAGTCATGTCGGGATGGCATTTTTCTTAAAACAGGTGCGCAGAATGTTTATAGTAATTTTCGGCCAATCTTAGCTAATGCTTTGTATTGAAAATAATTCATTTTTCGGATAGAGTACTTTATGGTGATTAAAATGACTACCAACTTATTATACTTTAGACAAAACTTTCAAGGCTTTTATGGTACAATCGATGTGTTGAAGATTAGGCCAATATCGTTTCTAAAAAAAACATATAAAATGAAAGAACCGATACTGAACCTTTTTTATGGTATCAATGTGAAGGGGAATTAACTGCTCCATCCAGTAGTTCAATAAACGATTTGTGGTAAAAATGCCTTCCTCAGGACCCCCCCCCTTTAAAATTTTGTTTTTTATTTTGTCAAAATGAAGTCATTAAAAATCAGTTTGCACCCATGACCTTTGTTATATTTTGTTGTGTATTTATTATAATAACCAAGTACAGTGCTGAAAATTTAGACACATAAGGTTTATGTAAATAGAAGAAGAATATCGTCGGTGAAACTGTCTAAACGCGTTAGTCCATGATATATAATATATATATGAGATTTGTCCTTAAAGTGATTAAATGCATGCTTTTTTTTTTTGGTCATAAATATTGGAGGCCTTGAAACCAATAGAAAAGCTCATTTTACACACATCATCCAAACAAAGATTTCCATTTTTCCTCCAAAAGCATAGCATAGGATTTGATTATTTATGATGGATTTTGCTTCTCCCGAAAGGTTACGTCTGGCAAACTTACGTGTTTGTACAGTTTAATTGACTATATATGCTATTGACATCCGTTCTTTTTATTTTAAGATACATATTTTTTCACTATTAGATTTATTCACATTCATTCCAGGGGATAGCAAAAAATAATGTGACACTAAAGGAACTTGAGATTCTGATAATTTACTTGACAAAACGACAAGAAAACAAAAGTAAAGTCAAAACAAAAGATTCACATAGGCTGACATTGAAAGGGAGGAAAATAGTTATGTGATTTTTAGTTGCTGAGAATGCACTGCTGATACATTTATTGTCTAAAACTAAAATATAGCATTAACCACCACCCCTAAAGCAAACACAGAAGGAAAAAGGGAGAGGGGGAGTTCAATGAAAAAGATTCATGTAAAGAAATGGAAACAAACATCGATGAATGTCATCACACTGCTAATACTCATATAATGCATTTGCCAAGAATATCAGTCCCCCAGTGGGCGAGACAGGAAAGCAAGAACTCTAAATGCAAAGTTCGCATTGGTACTCAGTCCCCATGCATACTGTTAGTAAATCTCAATCTCTCTCTCCCTCTCTCTCTCTCTCTCTCTCTCTCTCTCTCTCTCTCTCTCTCTCTCTCTCTCTCTCTCTCTCTCTCTCTCTCTCTCTCTCTCCCCCTCCCTCCCTTCCCTCCCTCTCTCTCTCTCCCTCCCTCTCTCCCTCCCTCTCCCCCTCTCTCTCTCTCTCTCTCTCTCTCTCTCTCTCTCTCTCTCTCTCTCTCTCTCTCTCTCTCTCTCTCTCTCTCTCTCTCTCTCTCTCTCTCTCTCTCTCTCTCTCTCTGTTATTTTATTCATGGACCCCATGATGTTGCTCCTTTGCCAATAAATATCCTCTCAGCTCAAGCGTCATGTTTGACTGAAACTCAAGCTGTTCTATCGGTGAAAGAGTGCTGAAGACAGGTAAAGGCTTTTAAACCAACCAACAGCAGGATGTTCCTCCTCCTTAGCAGCAGCATTTTTCAATATAAAGAAATAACCGCAGAATCAAGCTGGTTGACATCCAATCTTTTTGATTTTGGGGTATGTGTGGCATGGTTCGATATTCTTGACCGTGTTCTTTAGAGTTCTCCATAGAAATGCCGTCAGACATTGACCCGTTGTCAGAAGTCTGCTCCATAGCTGTTAGTGTTTCTGTTAGTGATGGAAAGCTAAATTGAGAAGACTGAAACGGAGAGTTTTCACCCATCGTGGAGTTAATTTTCCTTTTCAAGGAAGATGACAGAGGTACATGGCAATTTAAGTGGCTACGGATGAATTCCATGTCTGCTTGTACATCCATGGTTTCTGCAACTTGGTTGCTGCAGATCCGCTGCGCGGTGTTTTCTGACGCCTTTCAATTGCTTTGCCAAAATTGTTCCTCAACCTTTGCCATTTGGTTTTTGTATCTGTATTTAGAAACAAAACATTAGAGCATTCAATGGACAATCTTCATTGAGTAAAGCATTATGGCAATAGTAATAGTATTATTATTAGTAGAAGTATGATAACGCTGGAAAAAACCGGATCTGTTTTAAGGAGGGGGGGGAGTCCTGGAGTGAACATTTTCCCGTTCGTTTCTATCAATTTAACTTATGTATAGGTGTATTGGGCATGGTGTACTAAGTTAAAATATGTTGTACAAAAAATTCAATTTTTCCAAAACTATAATACATAGCCAAAAAAAAAACATCTGATCATTTCTTTGTTTTTCCCCACTCATCATCCATACCGAATTTCGTGAAGATACGTTGAGAAATTTTAAAAAGTAGATGGGATTGAAATAATGAACAAAAAATACATTTTGAGAAAATCGTATTTTTCTCTTATTTTCTGTTATTTGAATACATTTTTCTCCAATAAACCTAAGAAAAAGGCTCTCAACTGCTTCTTATTGACACTGTTTCAAGTTCACCAGAACCGTTTTACTCATTTTGAGATGGTGCCTTTTTGATAATAGGTGCACGGAATATGTTCCGTATCGTCCGACCGATCTAAGGCAACATTCATAATAAATCCTCAAATAAGTTTGTTTTGAATAGCCTTTATTGTGACGATCAAAATGAGTACCAACTAACTATACTCAGATAATATTTCTGGCTTTTATTGTATAATAGCTGTGTTGAAAGATAGGCCTGTTTCGTTTCTAAAAAATTCGTATAAATTCACAGAATATATCGATACTGAGCTTCTTTTATGATATCATTATGACGGGAATTAACTGCTCTATCCACTGATAGACTAGATATGCTATCCACTGATAGACTAGATATGTCCCATTTTAGGCAAAACTGGCATTCGCAGAACCTGCTCCCGCCCCCCTCCTCCTTAAAACAAATACTTTGTGCGTGTGGAGGGGTGGGCGTGTGGGTACATTGCCACGGTAACGTGCTTCTTTTCTCGATAAACTACTAAACCAAGGCTTGCCATTGGCTGTTCCCCCGGCATTCTTCATCTTGGCCTGCTAAATCCTCATTATATATTGTATATGCATGCATTTGTATATATATACACACAAGCATATTACACCTCAGGCGGTACTATACGATTATTAGATCGGGTTAGTATTCAATTCTGAGGTTACGCAAGTAGGCGTGAAGGTAGGCCTACTATTCCAACTTTTAATTACACGGCGTAACCTGCTAAAAATGACGGGCTAGCTGAATGAAAATGATACTCGCAAAGACGGAGAGACAATGAAGTTTACATTAATTCACATCACATTTGGCCTATCAACAGAGCCTTTGACGAACAAAGCTCGACCAACTCATAAGTATGTACTATATATCATGTATGTATATATATATATATATATATATATATATATATATATATATATATATATATACACTCAATGTAATACATCTCTCTTCTCTCTCTCTCTCTCTCTCTCTCTCTCTCTCTCTCTCTCTCTCTCTCTCTCTCTAATTCTCTCTCTCTCTCTCTCTCTCTCTCTCTCTCTCTCTGTCTGTCTCTGTCTCTCTCTCTCTGTCTCTCTCTCTCTCTCTGTCTCTCTGTCTCTGTCTCTCTCTCTCTCTCTCTCTCTCTCTGTCTCTGTCTCTCTCTCTCTCTCTCTCTCTCTCTCTCTCTCTCTCTCTCTCTCTCTCTCTCTCTCTCTCTCTCTCTCTCTCTCTCTCTCTCTCTCTCGTCTCCGTTTGTTATAATAATTTTACGCGTCCACAAAATTAATGTCAACATAGTTAATGATATCAAATCGGGAACTGTTTGATGCAAAAACACAAAATTAATGTCAACATAGTTAACGAAATGAAACCGAGAACTGTTTGATGCAAAACACAAAATGAATGTCAACATAGTTAACGATATCAAAACGGTAACTGTTTGATGCAAAAAACACAAAATGAATGTCAACATAGTTAACGATATCAAAACGGTAACTGTTTGATGCACACAAAAAAACACCAAAAAAAAACACCCCGACTATGACAAAGTGTGCCCGACAACAAGACGACAATACTGACTGTCTTTCATCGTTGACACCTCGCTCCAGATCTAACCGTCACCGAAGACTTTGCTGCCATTGCTGGTCTGTTCGTATGTGTAGCCTTTGATGAGCGCACTATTGCAGTAATGTGTGCGTTGTCGTTGCTGAAGTGACGAATACATTTTCTTAATTGTATCATATGGGTAGATCTACTACTAGTAATAATTCTTGTGCTCTTCCTTTTCATACACATCATTATAAAACGTGAAATGCAAGTACATGTACATATATTCATTATGTCATATTATGCTTTATCATAGTACATAATATCACAAATGTTGTACACATTCTGCATTGTGTAGTTATCACTGTCTAGAATGGAACCTGTGAAAAACGGAAACCTATCTAAAATGGAAACATATGGCCGCTCCCTTCCGATTCCGTTTAAGACAAGCTCGACTGTATGATGATGTAATGTGTGCTAGTTAACCTGCCGCAGACATTGTTCTTGCATTCCAGAAACCCATCTTACTTTTAGTTTTGACGTTCAGAAAATCCGTTTTCTCTCAGTGGCTTCCTGGTGGTTTTCACTTTCCTCATCCATACGAGTACCTCGCGATAACGCCAGAAACCTATCACGTCTAGTAGAAATGAGTCCACGTGTAATTCTTTTCGTTACCTTTTTTCGTAGCAAAGACATCTTTTAACAACTAGCTCTATGCTTAACACAGGGTCGTGATTATGTATAGAGATTAACCCCTTGACGGTTGCTATCCAATGCCAAACATGAGTCGTGTCTAGTCATAACTTTAAATTACGGTTTTCCTTCTCCTGGATGGACTGCTGTCCAAGGCTCATGAGCTCCATCTGCCCGGGATGATGGGCTCTTTGTTTGTTGGCGCCCCTGAATTGCCAGACTGCCCAGTCATTAAGCTATGAAACCAAAGTAACGGCGTTGTAGTTGTAGCTAAACCGACACTGGTTCAAACCCCACGGCTGGCACAGATGGGTTGTTTTTCACAACAACATTGAACTCTTAGGAAAGGTACTTAAATCTGCTTTCCTCATTTGACTCAAGTGTGAATGAGTACCCAATTATAAATACATGTATAGAGAAAGATCTTGTCAGAGTGTAAATAGGAAGCGCCTAACACTAAGAGGCTAATGTACTGTATGCTCCCCAGGGAGTTGTAAAGTGTAAAATTACCTGAAATCGTTATCAAAACATATCGTGCAGTGTTCATTCATGAGTCCTAGTTGTCAAATTAAGCAGTTTATGCATGACGATCCCAAGCCCGAAACGCAGAGGAAATAAATCCCAATTGATTCCATTCACCAACGCTGAAACTTAAAATGCATCCGAAGTGATACCAAAAGCAACGATATAACACGCCTACAAACCAGACACGTTGCACAAATCTCCAATGTACATGAAGACCGAAGTTTGTTTGTTTTTTTGTTTTGTTTTTTTAAACAATTTAAATAAAACATGTCACGAAGAGATTATTTCAACTGGTCATGTATTCATGGTGAAAATGATATTATTATGATTCTTCAAACATTATCAAGGGCGAATAAAGGGCAAACAGAAAATGACTTCCATCAGGAATCATCAATCAAACTTATACAGTATATAAGATATTTAAGATATTACAAGCCATGGGTTCCAGAACTTGTTTCGTCTCTATTGTGCTTTATAGATTCAATATTTTGAAGAACAGACTTTTAAGATGGGGTAGTAATGTCAGAATATTCTGAACGTGTTCTCCGTAGCTGCAGTCCTCCAATATGAGGATCTCGTCATCATACCAATTACGCAGATGGCGTTGTCGCATTTTTGTATTATAAGGACTGTCGTCTGTATTGTTCTTGACGATAAAAATTGTTATCCTTTGATATGGAACGTAATACTCAATAAGGAGATCATCAGTCTCTGCAAGGCTAGAACATGTCCCATTAAATGTGTCTAACAAGAGCTTTAGATAGTCATTGTTGCGATCTGACTGTGTAATATGCATTCCTGTGTCTTTTCCGAAGTGATACCAAAGCAATGTACATGAAGATCGAAGTTTGTTTGGGTTTTTTCTCCGTTTGATTCACTGGTTGTGTTTTCGACAAAAGTTGTGTCAGCACTGTCCTGACTCTGGCTTGACTCCGTATTGTTGTTCGTTTGTTGAATGTCAACACTTACGGTTTCTTTGTTGCAATAAAGTCCGTGTCGTCAAGGGGTGATGTTATGGTTCACATACTGAATGAGTGTGTAGCACTGTCCTTATTCTGGGTTGACTCCATATTGTTGTTGTTTGTTCGTTGAATGTCGGCACTCGCAGTTTCTTCGTTTTAAAGTCCGTGTTGGTAGATGTTGTTGCTGTCTGCGTTGTTCCTTTTGTATGATGTTGTTTTCTAAGTTGGCTCGGTGACTTCCGTCTGAAGCTGGCACGAGTCGAATGATGCTTCGCCGACACATTCATGTCGTAATGGCCATGCCATCAAAACGAAGGACGAGGGTAGTGCGCTCTTGATTTTCAGCTACTTTGAATGAGGAGAGATAAGATTCCTCTAAAATGCTGTTGATAAGACATTCCAGCATCGTCGGCAATCCGCTAACTGGCATATTGATGTCGTTTAACAACAAAATAAACTTGAAATCATAAAATGAACGCGAGCTCGCTCACCCACGTCTGGCCCGCTCGGTAACCAAACCGGAAGATCGAAGTTTATTGTTCTTGCTCATCATCCTATCACATTCGCAGTTACCAACATTTGGACACACACACACACACAGGGTCACACATACACCTGTGTCCTTCCAACATCCTGGTGTCATCATAATTTCACCTTTCCCTGTCCCCTGATTTTGTCAAGGTTATAGCATTGCACATTCCGTCATATCAATAATATTATTAATTTTGTTGTTTAATAACAGTAATTACATCCACTTTTGTAATGTGTTTTGTCATACTAGCTAGAGACTGGAAATTAATTTGGGTAATTGTTCTTTGATTTACACACGTACTTGAATTCGTAAGAGCGTTTCATTATCCATTTAATCACTCATTAATTTGTTTTATTTATTGATTGATTACTTATTCAGTTATTGAATTGTCTATATTTACGTGACCGCTGGTACAGATGTCAAAACTCGTGATACCGATACATTAGGAAAAGACACCCTGTCAATCAAACCATAGCCACAGATTCGGTAGCATTAAAAGAAAAGCGAATTCTGAAATTGCACATTGTTAGGGGCAAATAAAAGTCCAGCTAGCACAAAACATCATCCGACAAAATTCTATTTGAAACTACAAAATAAGGCCACGTGAGAAAATTGGCACTTTTCTGTGTGCTGGACAAGGTTGGTGTCATTCAGGACAGTGAGTAGTGAGTGATGTGTTTGCTTTTACCAGCAAGCCGCTTGCATATCACCTAGCAATGGCAGTACATGTATTGGCAATGCGCTCCACTGAACTGTGGGCTTGCAAAGCGTAAGCAAGCCACTTTGGCTCGAATCCCGTGCAGAGAGAAAATAAAATACATATTTTGGTAACAAAACTCGAGGTTGGTGAAATGTCCTATGAATGCACTCGCGGTGCATGATATTTACTAATGCCAGTACATGAATATATCATTATAATATACTAGTACTGTACTTTTGAAAGGGCCGTGGCTTAGTCTTATAAAACACCCAGGGCAAAACAAATCAATGTAAATAAATAATTAGGCATAATACCAAAGGCTTATATAGCGAATACAAGTCACCTACCTTCAACAGTCATATCGATCCGAGATGCTATTTTCACCCAAGTTTTCTCTAGGAGGTTTCGATCTTTATGTCTTGGATCTTTCACATCATATATAAATGATTTTTCCTTCACAAGACTGATAAGAATTGTGTTTACATCTTTTTCCTCTTCTTTGTTGTCTTGTTTATGTATTTCCTCTTCCAACAATGCTGTCGGCATGTCATTTGTCGCCATTTAGAAATTCTAAAATAAGATCTCACGCAACGGCGTATGGAAGAAGGAAATGAACAAGGTCATTCCACAACAAGTTAGTAGTTAGAGCGGTGTGTGTAATTTTCACTTGACGTGTCAAACGGCGCGCGGCGAATGACCGATCAGTGGTGCGTTCCGTAGGCAAACGGCTTGCTTGCGCTTGGCAAGCACACCCGGGTCCGTTTTGTAGGGAGGTCTTCCCAAGCGCTAGGCCTAATCAAGCGGCTTACCAGCCAAAGCAAGCACGTTGCAAGGCAGTCTACTCACGAGAAAGCAAAATGGCGGCGCCCTTACGACTCGAGACATTCATAGATAATCGAATTGAACCATCTTTTTGGGGGCAGATATACATCATCCAAAATAAGAAGAATACGCCAATGTATTAAATTCCTGCACGTTTTTGTTAATTGTTTGATTGTTTTTGTTTATAAGCATTGGTATCTTAATTAATGGGCGCCGTTATCTCACCTACAGTTTTAATTTTATCCGCTAGCTCAGTCGGTAGAGCATCTACTACCACACAGGAAGCACGAGTTCGATTCACAGTCCGGACACATTTTCTGGCCCTCCTGTCAACCCAACAGCGAAATGGTTAGCTGGGTCTGTTCAGACTCGGCGGAACTAAAGGGGCATGGAAAACAATGGCAAGCTACCACGTTATGCCGTATGCCTAGAAAAATCAGGATCGAGACACTTTCAATCATATCAGTGTGCTAGATGAGTTGAGACTGTATCCTAGTGACTTCCATAGCCATTTTAATGTGCTAACCTCATACCTCGTGTTTTACTACTGATATGTAAATAGTTTGACAGAAATAGAGGCATGCACTTTCAAAATAATGAAAAAAAATTGCGAAAGCACGATGTTTGGTATCAAATCTATGTTTAGTCGACGCATCAAGATACTGTGAGGTCAAATTAGCATAAAATGGTAAAACAACTCCCATCACGTCAATGGTTATTTTACTTTTTATTTTGTGTCGCCACTCCTCAGGAGAAAGTATTTCGGAAAACACTTGGTTTCTGGCCCCAGGACGACACTTCCAGCTCCATATGGTTTTGCTAAACCCGTTACCCGTGGGCACACTACGTGCCAAACCAAGGCCGTCTATATAGTGTAGGTTATAGACGGCCTTGGCCAAACCCGTACCCACCTAGAGAGAGCTCCTGGCAGAAAAAAGGCAAGCAAGCCACTTGGCAAAGACATATATAGCTTGCCTTATGTAACGCACCTCTGCGTCATCGGTGGTGGGTGGATTTTTTTCTTTCTCTCTGCTCTCGCTAGCAGTAATTGCTTTCCTTTGCTGACATCGAATTAATGTGTTCAACGTAAAGTGATGCAAAAAGTCAAAAAGGACGAATGGCGAGTGGCGAGCGACTTGCTCTGTGTCTGTGTGACGCATACCAACACATATTTTTACAACTTTCTCTTCTCCTTGAATTGCCAGTCAGTTTAATTCAGACAATGTTTTACCACGTCATCTTGATAGATCTATAGCCAAATGCGTGTTTCTGTTACTGTTAGTGTTAGGTCTAACATTTATTATTCTTTCAGTTTTTGCTTTGTTGTTTATGTTGTGTTATATTTAGTTTTGTTATTTTACTTGTCATTTGTTGTTTGCCTTTGTTTCTTTTAGATATCGCTTAATAAAGGCATAATTTTTATTTACATTTAACCGATTTGTTTGGGGATTGTCTTTATGCTTCCTTATACCATGTACCATAATGTCTGCCTTACTTAGAACAAGATCTTACTCAGTTGTTCTTACATTAGTCGAGCTTATCTAATGAGAATAAAAACAGTTGGCCATTTATTGCTTTAAAGAATTGTGTTGTGGCTTTTGATACTGTTGCTTGTTGTGTGGTTTATGCATATGTTCTTGTTGAATGGTTTGTACATTTGTATTGCTGCTTTTGTTTTGTTTTGTTTTCTTTTTTTCTTCTTTTTTTTTTGGTAGGGGGGTTCCGTTTTGTTTTGGAGGTTATTGTTGGGTTGCTTGTTATTTGTTGTTTTAAGGGTTATGTGTGATACGCTTATGATCATCCCAAACCTCTAGTTGATGAAACACTGAAAGAGCAGCAAAATGGATAAAAACATATATTTAAATTCAACAATAATTCTCGTTTCTGTATGTTTACCTCGTATTTCGTATTCGATGACAGATCTCAACTCGGAACTCGAGGTCAATCATTGAACTTCGGTGACCTATCGTCTTGCAGATCTCGATGTAACCAACATGATAGTGTGCTAACGAACAGTCGAACACATGTTCTCAATAACTTTCCGCAAAATGTGAAGTGTAACTGTGAATCTTAGCCTTCGCCCAGACATCGGTAATTGCGCAGTATAGAAAATGTAGATCTAGATCTAGATCCCAATGAATTGATAAAGATCTAGATCTAGATTAGAT
Organism: Doris montereyensis; assembly: GCA_037039925.1. Classification (NCBI taxonomy): domain Eukaryota; kingdom Metazoa; phylum Mollusca; class Gastropoda; order Nudibranchia; family Dorididae; genus Doris; species Doris montereyensis. The sequence goes on from JAXRKP010000121.1 coordinate 206,082, forward strand.
CTAGATGTAAATCTAGAGATAAAATAGAGATCTAGATCTAGTGCCCTAGATTAGTCTTTTATTTTTGTTTAGTATTTAAAAAAAAAATTCATATCCAGGCAAGAAGCAAAGAAAAATGAATCCAAGGTCCTAGAGATTTACTGAAGTTTATGCCCGACTGTGGAGTCCTTCCAAATCTAAAGCTAGTCAGATCTAGAGCTAGATCTGATTAATTATGACTAGGGACCTGATGGAGGAAGATGCTTTGTGATGTCCCTGAAACTGAACTTGGACATAAAAAAGTTGACCTAAAATTGTACTCTACATAAGGCTACCTAGATCTAAATCTAGATCTAGATTCTAGATTCTAGATCTAGCTTGAGTCGTCAAACTGCACTTGGGGGAAAAAAAGAAAATGTTGCCATGGAATGTGCAAATCTTCGGCACCTGGGATTTTCTCCATCATACATAGCTTATGGTCAGTGGATTCATTGATTTTCGAGAGGAACAAGGGGTCTATGCATCGTCCATTGCGGTCACGTACCAATGGTGTTTACATCGGTTGGCAAGGCCAATGCGTATACTGTGAGTACAGGCCTGGAAGAAAACTTGGATAAAGTGAAGGAAAAAATAGGTCCACCATAAATGGGGTGATCTCTTGGTGAATTAATTGCCAGATGAAGGAGTGGAAATGAAAGCAAAGAAGTAGGACCACCAACCATCCTCTCTCCTCATGTAATAAGATATATTTTAAGATTATAGCACTACAAGTATCGACTTGTTGTCTTACTTTATGTTTTCAATAACAAGGGGGAAACTATGATGGACACAAATGAAACGATAATACATATATATGTAGTACTATCATCAACATAAGCCATGGTTAAGTCTATGACTCGGTGGCGGATAAACAATGTCAACACCACTGGCACATGACTTGTGGGAAGGAATGTGGAAGTGCCACATACGCCTCATTGTGCCTGTGTTTCTTAAGCAAAGTCAATATTGGCCTCACATACGTTTGCAATGGGTGTTCAAGAATTTAAAGTCATTAAAGAGACTGCCCACTTTCAGGGGTCTATTCATTTTACATTATTACAAGTGACCTTCTAATTCTTCATCTTTTGCCTTCTCCTGTTAGTGGTTGCCTCAGCAGATCATTCTTCTCCAACCTGCCCTTTCGTTGCTCATCCCCATCTCTTGCACCAACGATCTTCATGCCTTCCTGTATTATAGTCGGATATCTTCTTTTTGGTCTTCCCCTCCTCCTCCTGCCCGATATGTCCATCCGCAATATCTTCTGTCCATTATCTTCCGTATTCCTTCTCTTTAACTTTACGTTTCTGTACCTTCTCGGCCTGCTTTTCTCTAATTTTGCCTCCTATCCTACCTACTAAGGTTTCCCCTCAGATATGATGTTCATTCTGAATTTTATTCAACCTTGACACAACCAAGGAGAACACATCTTCATCTCAGTCATCTTTAACTTTTTTATTCTTGTCTTTCTAGTCCATACACTATTGCTGGATGAACTACTGTTTTATACACTTTCATTTTCACAGATATCTTCTTATCACATATCATTTCCGACACCTTCCTCCATCTATTCCATCCTGCCTGCATTCTCTTTTTGACTTTTTTCCCACAATCTCTATTGATTTGTACAGTTGACCCTAGATACTTAAAATTCTCCACCCTTCTCACCTTATCTCTTTGCAATCTTATGGTTTCTTCATTCTCCATCTCATTTACACACACAAATTCTATTTTGCTTCTACTGACTTCCATTCCTCTTGTTTCTAGTGCATTTTTCCACTTCTCTAAACCTGCTTCCAGATCCTCCCTTGACTCGTTGTAGATCACTGCAAACATCATTGACCATATAATTACAACAAGTGACCAAAAAGCCAAAACGATGAAAAAGAAATCAACAAAATCCCTTCGTAAAAGTAGACAGAAACAAAGGTGAATAATTGCCAAGACAATTTTTTCCTATCCACTATCTGCAAAGAGACTACACCAGAAACAAAAATACATCTGAATTGATCATGTTATATATTTTAATTTGCAGAAAGGCAACACTTCCAAAATACACTATTATCTTGTTTCTTGAAAGTCGTGTATTGTTGTAGTGTCCAGGGTATTACTTTACAAATGTGATATCTGGTTTTTTGGTTAGGTTACCTATTTTAAGATATAATGTCAGGTAAAGATAATCTGGTTTTCAATTGTCCATTCCTTTACTCTTCTTTCATTTATTTTGTGGCCACAATTTAAATTTATGAGAAAGCAATGTACAAGTTAGAGCCTACATGAACCTGAGTTTGAATTAATGTTTAATTAAATGTAGGCCGATGTGTTTACTATCTGATCAATCAAATCAAAATGCTGTTTTCATATATATATATATACGTGAATTATGTATGTGTGTCAACATGTACATGATTTGCAATAAATGCTAATAATTATTATTACTCATGTTTACAGACTGATTTGCAGTTTGATTGAAAATTGATTCTAATGAGATGGCTGTGAGTCATCCTGGAGTAGTGGAGTTTGTGCTGGGGTTTGGCCAGTTGTGGGAGCTGGATTCTTCACAAATCCACTAGAAGTGGTGAAAACACGTATGCAGCTTCAAGGAGAACTTAAAGCACTTGGACAATATTCAGTATGTACACAAAATTCTAACGACGAAATATTTTTTTGGCTGCCTAGCATAGTATGCATGTTAATGTTATTGCCATTTTCACACTTTGAATTGATTAATCTCTGCTTTTTGAAAGGATTAGTAAAAGAAATTTCCTTACCTCTACGATATTTAAACACATTGACTTTTTCTTTATCAAACATTGACAACAAAAATTGTTCTTTGAAAATTCCTTTGAGCCCATTATGGCCCATAGAGCTGAAGCTTATCCTTATTTCTGTAGTATGAAGCGGTAAAGGTGATAATAATCACCTCCAGGACAGGACGCTAGTCTGACGCGTTTTTACTCCCAAGCTAGTGCTTGTGCTCCATTTATCACCTGGGCGGAGTGGGGAAGATGCATTCTAAGAGTCTTTCCCAAGGAACACAACATCGGGCCTGGCTTTACCAGGATTCGAACCTGGGACCTCATGATCCTCAGTCTGGCAGCCTAACCGCTAGGCCAATGACGCCACATCATTGCTCTTAACATTTAATTAATTACGATGCTGCAAATTCACTAGGAAGAGATTTTAAACAAATATGACATATTGCATGCTGTCTTATAAAGTATAATGTATTGCTGATATAATGTGAAAATATTTAAAATATAATTTTGGAAAACTTTTAGAGGTTTAAAATATCCTAGATATCTGTCGGCTTGACTCTTTGTTCCGAAATGTTCTTTCCAGTTGTATAATTTTTCATTTATGATGTTAAAAGTGTTCTCAGACTGATAAGATGTAGATTTGATTTTTTTGTAATCAGAATAAAATAAAATGCCAAATAAAACGTACAATAATTAAGCTTAGCTTAAACAAACAAAAGATTGTCATCTAATCCCATAGTTAAATATATCAGATTTTCTGTCATCTAACTGACCTCAATTCTCTGTCGACTAGCATTTGACCCTTTTGAACATGAATTTTGTTGCTTAGACATAATCTATTGTGTGTCCTTAAGTATTGCCCTATATATATGAATCTGGAAAGAATCTGAAGCCATTGCATGGAGTTTGGGTCTTCTTTGGGGGGATCTTTAATGCAAAGCTTCTATTCAACACAAGCGTTTTGAGATATTTGAATTTTTTCAATGAGAAGAACATATATCTGGCTAAAAACTGTCCTGGCTTCAAAGTAAGGGCCTCCTAAAATTTACCTTGAAGCCAGTACAGTTTTTTTTCACAACTTTTGACTTGTATCTGTGTCCATCAGACACCCAGATGGAGGGGATAGAAATTCACATTTTGAAGTGCTACACCATAGCCATGAATTGCAGTTTGTTGAAAAAGCCATTTTTTGTTGTATGTTTTTTTCTTATGATCATTCAATTAGGATTACACAGCCTGCAGTTTAGGTCTAGGTGGATGAAAGTTGTATAGATTATTGACAAAAAAAGACAACAGCATGTTCCAGAGAAGATTCAGTTTACTTGTTACTGTTTTTCCAAATGTTTCATATGGAAAAGTTGAATCAACACTGGCACAAGCGCTATCAAATAGAGACAACATTCAATTAAAGATAAAGATGGATTTATAGTCCGTATCCCACACAAGTGCAGGCTCACCGACTACATGATTTATCTCCCAGCAGGCCATTTCATTCAAAGTCCTTCTCAACTCCCGGTGGGTGGGAGCATACAGTACACAAGCCTGTTAGGCTTTTCGTACTAACACTCAGACAAGATCTTTCTCTACCTATAGCTGGGTACTTATTCACACCTGAGTCAAGTGAGGAAATTAGAGTGAAGTATCTTTCTTAAGAGTACAATGTTGTGAAAAAACCCCGCCTGTGCCAGCCATGGGGGCTCAAACCGATGTCGTCGTGATTACCAGCTCACAACACTACAGTTCAGCTAAAAGCCTCAAATTAAGGCCCATAAGTACTTTATTTTGTATAAGTTTTTCGTTTTTCCCCCCATTAAACATTGAAATTCAAATTTCTACAAGGTTTCAAATCTACATAGATGGTTACATTCTGAGATATTTCATCATGTTCTTAATCAATAACTTCTTTCTGCTACTAACAGATTCATTACCGGAATGTCTTTCATGCATTTGTTGCCATAGCTAAGAATGACGGGATCCTTGCATTACAAAATGGCCTTGTTCCTGCCTTATGGTACCAGTTTTTCATGAATGGGACTCGTTTAGGAACTTTCAAGTAAGAAATAGGCCTATATAAACATTGCCTCTTAATGGACTTACAAAATCATAGCTATCTTGTGTGTAACACCTTTTTTTTTCTTGTTACAGCCTCAGAATGTTTATTATTTTATATATTCTCAACAGATGTCAATGGAGCATGATACAAACTATCATGATCACACTACAAGTTTAGCTTTCAAAAAAATTGTATGAAGTTATTGTTAGAAGCATTTTAGAAGACTCTCCATTGAGAAAGAATCAGTGTCTCAGTCTCATGAACTTTTAAAAAAAATTATCTGAAAAACTAAAATGCTGCATTATTTTGAATCAATTACTCTATGATCTGAATTTGAATTAATGAGCATTGTGGACAAAGATTCTCTTCAGGCACTTGAATTGAAGATTTATATGGATCTTTTGTTAACTATCAATCATTAACGGTTCATGTCCCATAAGTGGGCAGTTGGCTGTTTCCTCTTAATTCACCTGAGATCACCACATATGATAGACGGGTAAATTTCAATGAAACTGTTATGGGATATCACTTTATTGTTATGTCCTTTTGTAATATTAACTATGTCCACTGTTGCCATTGTCAATCGGTCTGATTGATAGCTAGTATGTTTTAGGTAAATGTTACAAATGATGCTTATGAGTGTCATACATATTTATGTTGCATATAGTCACGTTTCTATGTCTACTGTACGTATTATATATATCGATGGTGAAAGTCGCAAACCATGTAAATCTAAATTAGCAACTTTTTTTTTTCACTTTTTTAACATTAGGAGGCCCTTATGCTTTGTCTAGTCAGGATTTCATGGCACAAGAACTAATAGAAAGCCTTATAATAACTATATGATAAATCTGTGTATCCCTATGGGGTCTAGTTTTTGACACCTGCAAACCGTGTATGTCTGTGAAAATAGTTTTTTTTTAAGTGTGCAGCATGTTTTTCTTCAATTTTCTCAAAACATCCAAAATTGGACTTTACATGGTTCGCGACTTTCACCGTTGATATCATGTTTGCAATGGCTGTCTACCTAGATATGATACATTCTATATCTGTCCGTATAGTAATTACTTTGAAGAAGCAATTAAGTGTACTTGATTTAGTTAGCAAGATCTGAACGCTACCCTATGTTACAGTGTTTTATTGCCTTGCATCCTGAGCTTTAACAGAAACAAACAAAATAAATCTTATTTGATGACATGGTATATACATAACAGTTCGATATGCCATACAATTGTCATTAAACAGTAGTAGTGACCACCTATATGTCCGCACCATAATGCCCATTTCGTGATAAATGCCTGCAATCTCAGTGAAACTGATCTTTTCTATATAAATTGCCCCTCTAAAAGCCTGTTTCAAAGAGCCAAGATTTTTGCCTTAATGTCTGGTGTCAACGGCAACTGCAGGTATCATTTTCTCCAAATTATCATAAAATAAGTCTGTAAATTAAAAAAATTTCATTGCTTGCATAAGATTTGATTTGTTTTCTCAAAGATAAATATGCCAGTCATTACACCATAGTAAAGTTCTGTTTCCATACTTACATGCGTGACATTACTGCTACCTAAAAGTGTCCTGGTCTTTGTGGTAATGTCTGCATTTTTGACTCATTCAAGCTCTTTTCTGTTGCAGATTCAAGTCAATTTAGGATTCACAAAAAGATAAGAATGGAAACCACAGTTTTGTTAGAAGCCTCATTGCAGGGCAGTTTCAGGATGTTCTGGTGCTGTCGTGGGCAGTCCTCTATATTTGGTAAGATTTTTGTGAATTGTCTATGTTCAGCTAATGATCTTGGTACTTGTATTCATTCTTTTTGTAATGATTTTGTTATTACTATTTACCTAAATTCTTTTCATTTTAAATTGTCATTTGATTTCTTGTTCTCTTTTCCAAGACCCTTTAACAGGAGTGTCAGTCTGGCTTAAACTTATTGCTTCTCTTATGATTCCCAACTAATAGATAACAATACATCATAATAATAATAATAATAATAATAATAATAATAATAATAATAATAATAATAATAATAATAATAATAATAATAATAATATAATAATAATGATAATAATAATACTACTAATAATAATAATGATAATAATAATAATAATAATAATAATAATAGTAATAATAATGATAATAATAATAATAATAATACTACTACTAATAATAATAATTGTAATAATAATGATAATAATAATAATAATATAACTAATTACTGTAGACAACCAGTGAAGCAAGGTGCATGTCAAAAAAGTAATGAAAAAATGACATGAAATATATTTGAATTTCTGTAGGCACAAAAGGAGACAAACACAAAGTAATAAACAGAAACAAATCTTTGGGCACCAATAGAATTGCACCCGTGACCTCGGTGTCGGCACCTATTGCCTCACCATGAAAAGAGAGCAACCAAGGAGGCGATAGGTGCCGACAAAGATCATAGGGTTTGATTCCATAGGTGCTCAAAGATTTTCTGTCCTATCCTTTTGTATTTGTCTTGTCTTAAGTTCTTAAGGGGTTAGAATATTATTTCATGTCATTATTTAACACTAGTTGCTGCTACTCATTTGCTCTTTGTATCTTCTTATAAATTCCTTCCCCTTTTCCAAAGGAGTTATTCAATAGATATGATAAAATAAAAGCATTTGTGTAAGTATGTGTAAATCATCAAGTGTAAAGTATGAGGATGGCTGTTTTATTTAGATAGGTTTTATTTGCATTTCATTGGCAAGCAATTATGTAACATTTGTGTTTTATTATATTTTGTTTTCAATCCTCATTTGCTAAAACATTAGCACATCTTATACACAATTAATTGAAACAGAGACAAAACTTTGGCAATTTTAGTGATACTGTGTCTAAATTTTGTATTTTTTTTTATATTATTGGTCTGTTTATCAAGGTCAAGACTCAGCTACAAGCCAAAACATGTAGCCAGATAGCTGTTGCCACCAGCACCCGCATGAATCAATGTCTCATGCCCTAAAAGTAAGATAATTTCTTCCATCTTTCTTTACAATATGGTGTAACTGTTTACATTAATTTAGATGTATTCTTTATTAGAGTTTTTGCCTTTTCTTTTCTTTTCTTTTTTCTTTTTTTGTTGCATGATTTTCATGAAAGTTTTCTTTAGACATTTTTTTAAAGTTGTGTGTGTAAAGTAATCAGGGCTTTTGGGTAGAAAGCTGGGGGTATAAATGAGTACAGCTATTTCCAGAACAAGATCTTGTTCAAAGTGTAAGTATGAAGAGCGTAACAAACAGGTGTATTGCCTATTTCTTAAGAAGGGCTGTAAATGAATTGGCCTGCTGAGGTTATGATGTAAAGTTGTTGATTTTACATTTGTGAAAGTATACAGCCATAAATCTATCTTATAATTATATATGAATAAACAAATGAATCAAGAATAAATGAGTAATTAAATGAAAATTTAAACAAATAAATAAATGAATATGTTTTTTAAAAAGAGGATGAACTTGCAATATTATATTTTGGAACTTTTATAATGTGTTGTGATACATCTCACTAGGGAGGTGACTTAGGCATCAGAACAGGACTATAATAGGAGACCTTCCCTAGAGATTAACATTTCAGTCATGATGGTTTGTAAGAAACTTTATTATGAGACACATCTAAGTGTACTGCAGGCAGCAGATTTCAACAAATAGAGCTTGAAAGAAAATCTTGAAAACTTTTTGTTAAATATCTGATTTATCTCAGTTTAACCCTTAGATATCAGAATAAGTATCCTTTTCACATTTTCTGGGCTATGTTTCATTATTCCTGTTGCTGTTTGGCATCTAACTAAAATGTCTAGCCACTCACCTATCTCTTTGTTCTCCATGCATATGTCTTTCATTTGTTTTTCATATTGTCAGGAAAAAGAAAGCCGATATGAAGAAGTAGGTCTACTTATAGCTTGTGGCTGTTCTTATCTTCTGCTTATTTACTCAAAGTTGAGTGCAGTTGAGGTTTGAATGGCTATACGCTCTCTAGATGCTGACTTATAGATGTGAATATTGACACTTACTTTATGACTATTGTTTATGGTAACTTTAGGCACAGAAAAATAAGTATACGCCTTTTCTGTAATTTTGCCCACAAAAGAAAGAATTTATTTTAGTAGCAGAATTATTTGTTGAAATTTTTATTTTGTACTGAAATTTCCCATTTGAAACCAATTTTCCCAAGAAAATTCATTTACTTGTAAGGAAAAATGGTGCCCAAAAAAACCTCTTGAATGTGCTCTTTTACTTGATGCAATTGACATACTGTTTCATAACAGAAAAATCCCTGCAAAGGCGATATCGGAAACCCCACCCATATTTGCAATTATATATAGCTTTTTTCTTCACTCAGCTCACTCGCATGTATGGTGTAATTAAGGCCAAAAAGAGTTTCCTTCTATGCAGCAGATTTAATGTCCTTGAAAAAAACCTGAGGAATGATTCTTTCCTCACTTGACTGAGTGTGAATGAGTATCGATCTATAAGTAGAGAACGATCTTGTCAGAGTGTTAGTGCGAAATGCCCAACAGGCTGGTGTACTGTATGCTCCCCAGGGAGTTAAGAAGGACTTTGAATTAAATGGTACCGGGCTGGGGGATAAATGATGTACAATCTGGGTGAGCCTGCACTTGTGCAAGGGATATGGCCTATAAATCCATCTTTATCTTTTAACTTTGATAAAAGAAGAAGCCGTGTGTCACTAGTATCAGTATCATTTCTGTAAGTGTAAGAGTACTAAGACACACATGGCAGTGATGCTTGTGCGTGATCTGGGGCCAAGTCAAACTTAATTATTCTTCTACCTGCTTGCATTACTTTAGCGGTTGGGAGTAATGATACACAGTGGCAGTATAATGAGTTGTATTTTACAATAGTTACTGAGGAACGCTTATGACAAATCATTGACAGATGGGGCTATAATGAGTTATTTCATTGTTTTTGTATAGTGTCAGATCCATTACAAATGTGGGGAGTTGGCGGTAAGCAAGAATGGCGGTATAACAGGGGGGCGGTAAAACGAGGTTTAAGTGTACGGTCATGAAAGTAACAAAAACCCAAAACTAACACAAAAACAAACAAAACAAAAGCACAAAACACAAACCCAAAAACAAAAATAAGAACTCAACAGTGGTCCATGCCAATAATGACATTATCGGAGCAGTGAAGAAAAGTCAACCCCACTCTGACCTTTACATACATAGATCTACTAATAGTACTATGACTAGATGTTACATGATATGACGTAATACAGCAGCCAGGTGCGATGTTAGCATGGAAACATGTGTGAAAGAATGTCGGGAGATCATTTGACAGTGACACGTGAGCTACACAGTTGCCTAAATTAATGAATGTTTGCTTTTGAAATACCCGATAATATCATGCTATCGCTGACCACGTAGGAAAACTGTTTGTGACTCTAAGAAGACAAGACTACAAGAAGCATCTTAATAGCATGTGGTCCCAGGAAAACCCAAGAATTTATCCATATGGATAATCCTTTCTTTCCTTTTTTTTTTACTTATTTTGTAATTGATATAAGGAAAATAAGCCATAAATATATGAAAAATCATTGAACAAACAAAATGCTTATAATGTCTCATTTGTTTCCGATTTTATTTCATAGACAATCTATAAAGAACATGGTGTTACTGGCTTGTGGCGAGTGTGAGGTGCTACTTCAAGAGTAATCCGTTGGATCTGCAGCACAACTATCAACATTTTCTTCATCTAAGAATTTTATCGAAGGAACAGAGGTAGGTATTTTCAAGCATAGACTATGGGCCCTATGATTCCTATTTTATTTACTCACTGATTCGTTTATTAATTCCTCCTTCTCCCCACTCTCTCTTATTCTCTCTCTCTCTTATTCTCTCCGTCTCTCTGTCTCTCTGCCTCTCTTTCTCTCTGTCTCTCTCTCTCTCTGTCTCTGTCTCTGTCTATCTCTCTCTCTCTCTCTCTCTCTCTCTCTCTCTCTCTCTCTCTCTCTCTCTCTCTCTCTCTCTCTCTCTCTCTCTCTCCCCCCCTCTCTCTCTCTCTCTCTGTGGATAAAAACAACAACACAAAGGTTATAATTACTTCCAGCTATTTAATTCATATGTGACAAGTTACCCTAGGCGAATTACAAAACTACCATACAAAATAACTAATAGCTCTGCTTGTACGAAAAATTTCACGAAAACAAGCTTTCATATCAGAGATTTTGATTTGATTTTACTCACATCCAACAACTAAGGTGAGGGGGTGTTTGTTAGGATTTTTTTCTTGTCTGGACTGCTCTGTAAACGGCGAAGGGATCTTTAACATGCATAGTGTTATGATCTGCACACAGGACCTCTTTTTTATCATCTATCCTTATGGGACTAGGTATCAACCTACCTACCTGGACCAGGGGTAGGTTTTACATATGAAAAAAAAAAAAAACGTTTCAATCTGTCGGGATTGAACCCACAACCTTTGGTTGAGGGGTTGCCACCTTGCCTCTGGACTACAGAGTTCCCCTCACATTAGAGGAAGTGAATTCAGAAAGCATGATGGATTTTGATAGTGAGATTGAGTCATTGGCAATAGATGTAATATGAAACTACCATACAAACAACCAACAGCTCTTTGTCTGTATGAAACTGTGTGAACACCAACACAACTTACTGACTCCCATTCCTTCATTAAAAAGTTACAGCAAGTTATGTAAGGTGACACTCAATTTTTTCTTCTTTTTTTTTTATCATGGCAATCCTAGCAGTGTGAATGAAAATGTGAAGTGGGTAGCATATACATACAGGCATGAAATGGTTAAAGACAGAGAAATGCCTGACTAGGTATTGACTACAGTTACTATTTTAATGTGCTGACAGTTCTTTAAGAATGTGTATGTTTTACCTTTTATTGATAGATCTTCCGTAATGTGCTGACAGTTCTTTAAGAATGTGTATGTTTTACCTTTTATTGATAGATCTTCCGTCCAAACAGCTGGATAACCACTCTGGCAGCTAGTATGATTAGTGGAGTGGCTGTAACCTTCTTCATGACCCCATTTGATGTTGTATCAACACGCTTGTACAACCAGCCAGTAAATCAAGGCAGATCAGGTGTTCTTTACTCTGGTCTTCTCAATTGTTTTCTGAAGATTTACCGAACAGAAGGTTTGATGGGATTTTACAAAGCTGGGCTGCATCATATACGTCTTGGACCTCACACAACCATTGGATTAATGTTATGGGATCAATTTCGTCAATTTTATGAAATATGGAAAAATCAAAATCAAAGTCACGTAGACTCATAGATGTCGTACAGTCACATACCGATAGTTCGGACTTCGATAATCCGGATGTCTCGATAAGATGTGAATATTTTGAATATCTCTTCACTATTGTGTCACTGTGGCTCCATTATTGTCTCACATGCGCATCGCAAGCAATTTCATCCAAGTCTCAGCTTCATTTTATGAAATTTCTCTTGAACCTCACCATGTCAGAACCTTCAGCAAAGAGGGGTAAAGATACCACCTCAAATCAAGCAAGAGTTTGCTTTTTCTACACGTTTCTGGCCAGTGATAAACAGCATTGTGTAGTGTTCTGTTTCTCGTAAAAGGTGCTAGGCCTACATAACTGTAAGTTCTGAAGCCTTTCATTGATTCACAATGTGTCACTTCCATTGACTATTAGATAATCCGGATGTCTCGATAATCCGGACAATCTGCTCAAATCGGAGGTTTTCTAATTATCGAGACGTGACTGTATTTGGGTTTATTTAAGACAAGTTTACAGAAAAAATTAATTTTCCCCTTGATTCAGCACAAAAGTACTACTATTCCCCACATATTTCATTTTCTCTAGGTCTTTGTTGAAATAGTTTTGATACTAGTGACTTAAAATTAGAAAATGTATAATTATATTTTTACTATTTGCTAGTTCATTGACTTTTATCCCGAAAATGTTCATTCAGTTCTTATTACCTTTTCCAAACTCGACCAATGCATAAAACACAAAAATTGAATTATTTGCTATTTTTTTAAGATTGCTTTACATCACTAATTTTTGTTTTTGTTTTATTTTTTTTTCTATAAAAAAAACTAAATTAGTATGTTTATCAGGGTTGGTGCATTTCATATGGTTAATACGGTATCTTCTTTTTCCAACCCAGTCACTTTGGGTCTTTTGCCTGCGAATGTGCATTGTGTATTGGTTGGTCTGTTCTTTGAACAATAAATGTTATAAATTTTGTAGTACAATCACCTATTTGCTTTAATTTGATGAGATATGTTAAGAAATTTTGCACGTGGAAGTCTTACAGAAGCCTATCCTGATTTTTATATTATATTAACATATATACATGTAAGTAAGAGGTGAAATTTTGTTTTATCTATTGGAAACAATTGAATAAAAAAGACGTCCATAATATTATTAATATCTTCTTAAGTCAATGAGGCATAATTGGAATAACTATACTTTAAGTAGAGTCAAAATTCTAGGCATTAGATAAATGGACTTATATAAATTAATTTTACTGGCATAAGAGTGCCTACTTATCGTTTGTCTCTTTGTTTCTTATTTTTATTTTTCATAGTGGTGGTGGTGGCTTAGTGGTTAGGCTGCTGAACTTGGGATCATGAAGTCCTGGGTTCGAATCCTGGCAATGTTAGGCCTGATGTTGTGTTACTTGCTGGGAAAGACACATATTTTCACCACTCAAACCAGGTTCATATGGGTACTCAGCACCATCTGAGGAGAAAAAACCCTGCGAAAGAGTAGCGTTCTGCTTCACGTTAAAGAAACTGGGATAAGCTCCAGCTCTATGGGCCTGATGAATCAGGCCCTTGAAACTTTATTTTATTATTTATCATATCATTGCTAGAAACCGTTACACCTGTGTGTGCAAGGTATGGATTATTTTACCCATAATTTTCCACCCATTAATTCAGGGCTTATGTAAATCATGTTTTAGCATCTTTTTGGAGCAGTTTTTTAAAATCCAAATTAGTTTGTGACCAGATCCATTTTTTCACTTGTGTGCCTTCTATTTTTTGTGGTGCTAGTGGAAACTCTGAATTTGAGCTATTTTTTGTTCTCACTGCCAGCTTTATGGTCATTATTTTACAATAGTGATCTCTCACGTAACTACCGGGGTATTTAAGAAAGCTCTCTCTCCTTGTGAATGAGTTTCGTATTTTTCCTTATTTATTTATTTTTTCTGTTTTTGCTCTCTTTAAGTAAATTATTTATAATGTACTCTGGAATTGAAACACATGTATTATGGCTTAGCACTTATGATTAGGCTGCCAGACTGGGGATCATCAGGTCCCGGGTTCAAAACCCAAACAAAACTAGGTCCAACGTTGAGTTCTTTGGGACAGACACGTAACACACATTTTCTATGCTCTACTCAGGTGCAAATGAGTACAAACACTAGCTTGGGAGTAAAAATATGCGTCAGAATAGCGTCCTGGCAAGGAGGTGATTATTATCACCTGTTCCACTTTGCGGTATACAAACTGGGATAAGCTCTGACTCTATGGGCCGTAATGGCCCTGAAGGAACTTTTTACTTACTTATAATTTTAGATAACTCTTAAAATATTTATGGTACCATGCATTGTGCAAGATAGAAAGCATTATTTTGTGTGTAACAGAAATTGTTTTGCTTGTATTTTACTTGGACATTTACATGTATTTCTTTGTGGAAACTCAGGATTCTTTCATCAATTTATCGTATTAATTATATGCCCTTTGTTTATGTATTAGAATGTTGAAGTATAATCAAACTGATATTGGTTATTTATGGGGATATTAAGAATAAGAAGATGAAAAAAATAACTACAAAAGTGTATTTTCAGTAATTATTTTGTCAGTTGAAAATAAAGCTTATTTTACAAGGAAGATTTTTTCAAGCCTCATTACATTTGCACATTTTGCTGTAAGTTGAAAGTTTATGTGACAAATTATCTCACATTACTGAAACATGAAATACACTCAAACCTCGTTACACAGTAGTGACCACCTAAATGCCCACCGCCTAAATGACCGTTTTAAACGTCCAAATCTTAGTGAAACCAAATTTTTCTGTGTAAATTGCCCCTCTAAATGCCCATTTCAAAACCAAGATTTTTGCCTAAATGCCCGGTCTCAACGGCAACTGAAGGTATCTTTTTCTCCAAAGTATCATAAAATACGTCCGAAATTGATTAAATATTCTGTTTTCTCTATCATACAGGTAATCCGATCGCTAATCTAATAGGGCTTATGCCCGACAACAATTTGCCATGCATTGCAACCACCCTTCATTACCTATCCATTGTAGGCCTTAATGTACTAAACGTTGACCAATCTTCTTCATAACTCCACCCACTGTACAACACATCCTTTGTCCCATTGGATCACTGGTTTGTCGTCAGGCAATTAGAATTGAACAGTCTTCCAGACTCCGACCAGATCTCTTTCTTGATGCCGTAAGTGGCATCTTTAGACTTTAGGGATAAGGTGTGAACAGTTTTATTGCCCCCTGTCAGGCATTAGCCGTATCCAATGTGTCTTTGTGGCGAGAGACGGTCAACCCATCCACACGCTCACCACCTCAGTGTTAAAGAGCTTAATGGTTTGCAGGTGTCCCCTTTTCTTGCATTAAATTTTTCATACAGCTGATGACTTTTTCAAAATAAACGATCAGGCTATGAATCTTTATCCTTGTCTGTCTGTCGTCTTAATTTTAACATAAGGATTATGAATCGAAGGAGTTGTAAAATTTGTGTTAATTTATTCACACATAGGTCCCCTTGGATGAGGCTTTTCTTTATCCAGTTTTTCTTATCCAAATTTGCATTAATTGTCTCCCTCATTGTAATAGTGATGATACTGAAAAACGGTGTTTTCATTATAAAGCCATTCCTTTACATGTATAACGCTGGCACGACAGTTGGTGGTATAACGATGTTTTGAGTGAAGGTATAAATAAAATTGTAATTTCCTTCCAATCTGGATTGTTTGATCTTGTAAGAACAGTGATCATTAGCCTATATATTATTCGAAACCCACAAGTCATTTAGTGTCATCATTTCATGAATACTAAAGGTCAGTTAGTCACTTGTCCGGCAGTGGACAGCTAAGCACCTGTACGGGGAGTAGATGATCCTGCCCTCCACGAGTCTCCTGCTGCCTTGCAGACAGGTCTTGGCTGACCAAAGGCTAAGGGAGTTAACCCTGACAGAAAATACAACCTGCTGCCTTGCAGGCTGGTCTTGAATGACCAAAGGCAAAAGGAGTTAACCCTGACAGAAAATAACAAGGCCCGGTAGGGGGCCTCAAAGTGGCAGCCCCACCACCTACCTAGGGTACAGTGACTAATCCCCTGCTTATCCAAAACAAGCTGATTCAAAGTAATATATACAATGATATACCCGGCTTGAACTTTCGAAGACAACTCTGGAAAAGAACACGGACTATGATTTTGGAACATGGAATGTTAGGGCAATTAATGGAAAGGAGTAAGAATTAGCTGAAGAAATGGAAAAATTCAAAGTAGACATTTTAGCTATTACAGAAACAGAGAAAAAAAGACAAGGAATAGAAAATGTAGGACCAAATCATACTTTAATCTTCTCAGGAGTAAATGTCAAAGATAGAGCTAGAGCATTTTTTCCTCATAAAGATATCCACAAACATACAAGAGTAAATGAAGACAGATGTGAAAAGTCAATGATAGACTGCATAATAGTTAGCAGCTCCCTTTTTACAGTACAATGGATGCTTGAGTTAGCAGAGGAGCTGAAATATTTAGTGATCATCACCTAGTGATAGCCAAAATGAGATTATTAACTGAAGAAAACAAACAGAAAAGGAAAGAGAAGAAAGCTACTAAACTCAAAATAGAAGAACTAAATAAACCAATAGTAAAACAGATATACCAATCCAGGATAAAAAGATCTATCAGTGAAAGGCCGATGGATCTGAAGGAAAGCACAATAGAAGAAAAGTGGCAAATATATAAAGAAACACTCCTCAGTTGTACTGAAGAGGTCTGTGGTAGGAAACAAATTAAAGGAGATAGGATAAGAACAGCTTGGTGGAATGAGAATGTCAAGACCAAGATCAAAGAAAAATGCCTGGAAGAAATACTTGCAAACAAAGAGACCAGAAGAGAGGATAGATTATGTGAGTAAAAGAACGATCGCCAAAGGGGAAGTTAGGAAAGCAAAACAGGAACAGTGGGAAGAGTTTGGACAAAGACTTTAAGAAAGCTATCAAGGAAATCAAAAGCTGTTCTGGGAGCAATGAAGAGCATGAGAAAGACCAAAGCATGCCCAATACGACAAATTAAGAAAGCCAAAGGAGAAATGATGAAAGGAGACAGCGAAATCATGGAAACGTGGAGGAAGTATTTTCAACTATTACATAATCTCTCCAGAATATATGAAACAAGGAGTACAGATCAATTATTAAGAGTAACAAGTAATCGAGATGAGACAGCTGAAGATGTAGATATCTCAATGGAAGAACTTCAAACAGCTATAAGAAAAGTGTAATTAGGAAAAGCCCTAGGAGCAGATCAAGTTTATCCAGAAATGATTAAAAACCAAGGGAGAGAGGCAGACAAACTACTACATGCAATATGTCAACAAGCATGGAAGTCCAAACCGGTGCCAGACGACTGGAATAAGGGAACGGTAGTACTAGTACCAAGACATAAGAAAGGATCAACTATGGAATGCTCAAACTACAGAGGGATATCACTACTTAGCGTACCAGGAAAAGTGTATGCCAGGATTCTGGAAATGAGACTAAGGAAAAAAAGTAGAGGATCAGATTGAAGAACGCCAGAGTGGATTTAAACCAGGAAGAAGTGTACAAGATCACATGTTTACAGACAAATAATAGAAAAATTCCTTGAGAGTGAGAGAAACATTGACTTGCACCTGTGTTTTATTGACTTAGAAAAAGGCATTTGACACTGAGGAGGGACGAACTATGGCATTCTTTAAAAGAACACAACGTAGAGCAAAAATTTAATAGAAGCCAATAAAAGTTTTTACAATAAACCAACATGTGCAATGAGAGTAGCTGGAAACAAATCTGCAGAATTTGATGTAGATATAAGAGTAAGACAGGGTTGTAGCCTAAGTCCTCTTTTGTTTATCACATTTATAGATTCAGCCACAAAGGCATCCTCAAACATGAAGAAAATGAATGTAGGTATGTGGAAGCTCAAACCAGTAAATGTATCAATGCTTTCATTTGCTGATGATTTAGTTCTGTTTGGAAAATCAGAAAGGGACTTTCAGTCGAATATCAACATAATGAATAATGAATTAAATAAAAGAGGAATGAGAGTAAATGCAAAGAAAACCAAAACAATGCTAGTAAATAGGAAAGATAAAACACAAAATCTTAAATTTAGGCAGGGAGAATTTAGAACAAGTTCAAAGCTACAATTACTTAGGAGTAATGATTAACTCAGAGGGAAAACTACGAGAAGAAATCAGCCAGAGTCCAAAAGGCAAGTGCAATATATAACCATCTAGGAAAGGTATTTGTAGTTAAACAAGAATTGTCAACAAAAACCAAAATGGCAGTATACAACACAGTTTATTGTCCTACTCTCCTCTACGGCAGTGAAACCTGAACCTTAGACAGTAAGGAATACAGTAGAGCGTAGGCAGCCAAAATGAAATATCTAAGAAGAGTAGTAGTAGTAGGAAAACTAAAAGAGACAAAATCAGAAACACAACAATAAGAGATCAAACCAAAGCAGATAGCATAAAAACTAAGATAGAAATGAATCAACTGAGATGGTTTGGGCATGTTAACAGAATGAATGACAATAGAATAGCTAAACCAGTATACAGTACTAAAACTCAATGTAAAAGACCAAAAGGCAGACCTCGGAGAAAGCGGGAAGAAGATATAAAAGAGGCATTAACGCAAAGAAATTTAATTTTTACTTTCACGGAAGGAAACAGAAACTGTCAGGACAGGGCAGCCTGGAGAAAGATCATTTCTGGCATCTAAAACTCATACACCGAAAGGTAGAATAGGAGCTGATAAAGAAAGAAAGAAAGTTAGTCACTTGTATGACGAGAGACGTAGCGAAACCGTAGTGTTGTGAATTTGTAATCATGACGACACTGGTTCAAAATCATTGCTTGCCAGGTGTTTTTTTCACAAAGTTATACCCTTAAGGCAGGTACTTCACTCTGCTTTCTCACATGACCCAGGTTTGCATGAGTACCCAGCCATAGTTAGACTAGTTAGAGAAAGATCTTGACGGGGTCACAGGCTATAACTCCATCTTTTAGCTTACATGAGGATGTCGGTTGCATTTTTTTCTTTTTCTCTTACTTAATGTTTTTTTGCAATCCATTAGAGACTTCGTAATGCATCATGTTCACATAAATTCTTTAGCTGATTATGAATATATGGATAATATTATACTTTCTTGAATTATTGATCTTTTAACAATTTAATGGAATCATCTTTCAAAATTTAAATCATTTTTGAGTGGAATTGAAATAAACAATATTTTCCTGGAAGGCAGGGAGTTGAATAGCAAACACATTCCTATTGACTATAGGCTCCATGACAGTAACTTCATGAAACTGCATTGTTGTCTATCTAGTGGTGGTTGTAGTGGTATCTGATTCACTTTATACCATGGCTAATCTCTCCTTATGTTTAAAATTGTATGGGATGATATTGAAAAACAAATCAAGTGCCATAAAAACATGCCATTTATTTTAGCTCAGGATGCAGACAACATGAAAAATCCTGTTGTTATTCTTAACACCAGAAAGAGGATCTCTGGTCTAGGACACACCCTGCATTTCAAGGGGAAAGAAGAGATTGGGAATTTGCTGTGGGTTTTTTTCATTTTCCTTTATAGATCTAATAAAACTAGTAAAAGCGTGTGTATTTCCTCTTTAAGTAATTTGTTCCCAAACCAAGTCAGATTTTGACCAAAATTTTACTGTTACTCTTACTATTAACTAAAGAGCAAATGCCTAAGCAGTGACCACTGTATCAGTGTCCTTGTCATTTGGAAACCAGATACCTATTTACGTATTTTCAGACTTTTGTGTTTGTATAGAGTATTTAAAGATTTCTTGTTACAGTTACAGATCTGATGTGTGTAAATTATAAACATATTTCTATGTAATAAACATTTCAGTTTACTCCATTCCTTGATGGGAAGAAATATATGTGTACTATTTCAATTATTTGAGTGTTTGTATGTTTATGATAAAAATATGAATGTTTCATTCTAAGAGTAAGACTGAGACACTGAAATTGTGAAATAAAAGATGTCTTTGCTGTGAAGTGACAAAGAGATCAACAGGAATGTATCATATGTAGTTGTTATTGCGATTTTTTTCACGTTATATTATACTCTTAAGAAAAGTTCCTCACTTTATTCAGGTATGAATAAGTGCCCAGCTATAGATAGAGAAAGATCTTGTCAGAGTATCAGTACGTAGCGCCTTACAAAATGTTTTATTGCATGCTCCCCAGGGAATTGAGAACTTTGAATGAAATGGCCTGCCGAGGATAATTGATGTACACTCTGTGAGCCTGCACTTGTGTGAAGATACAGATTATAAACCCATCTTTGTGTTTATCAATAGTGGGGTCTGGTGGTAAACGGTCACACCTGAAGATGATTCCTTGTTTTACCGAGCCTCACATTGTGCTGTTATGATAGATGTAGCACTGACATATTTTCCCCCATTTCTACCAACATTTGGATAAATAACAGCTCAAGAATGAAAGTTAAGCAAACTGGCATCCTGTCAAAGTCAAGGAGATGATACCGAATTTATCACACAGAAACCAGTATAAACCCTGGTCATTTTGGTCACAGGGCCTGGCAGTACAAAATTCTTCGGCATTCACTGTGATTCCTTGTCAACAGAAAATATGTTGCAACTACTTCTCTGTATGATTCAGATAACATAAAGATATATGGAACAGAGTTAAGTGAGCAGGGGGGAACAATATTCAAATACTTTATTTCATACCAGATATTGGTAAATGTAGGGTCTTTATTGTTGCATTTTATCAATAATATTTTCTTTAAAGTATTTCTAACAAAGATTTCATCGATGAGATTAGCATCAATTGTGAATCTATTATATAAAAAATATAAGATAAATATTAGAATTTATACAATAGAACTCGACAGCAGCAAGCTCACAAACAACGAGAACTCAGAAAGAGTAATTAATCGAAATCCCTGTTTTCCCCCTTCTTTAAGTCGATAAAAAATACATTGTCGATAGTGGAAAAAAATGGCCAACATGGATTTAGCGAGATCCTCTTCTTACCTCAGTCTAATGTTACAGAATAAATAATACCGGAAAGATGCAAATCATTTAAAAAATAATTTTATAAAGAAAGAAAAAGCCCACAATTGCGGTGACAAAAATGACTAGATCTGGTGAGATGACATCTTGTCATCATCAGGTTGTCTAGAAATGACAGCATTGCTCTCACTTTCATTCCAGCTCTATGTGTCAAGTATCAACGACTTCAAGTCGTCTGGATCAGGCTGTAGTCGGTGAGTGTTGAGTGATGACATGACAGTGAAAGGTGAGGGGAAGGGGAAGGTGCCACTTGTACGATCAAAGTCTTAAATTTTAAGATATGATATGAAACAACAACATTTCACTACTTCTAGGCATCCCTTTGTTTCTTTCTTGAATTTGAGTAATGAGAATAATATTAGGATTAATTTGTAGTGCCTCACATTCATGACTTTTCAAAACAGGAACTGTGTTTACATGTTAATTGAAAAAATAACGACAAACAATTAGTGAGTGAATGACAATTTTTATTTATATAATACATTGTAAATTTCTGAAAAGCATCATCTTTTTTCCCTTTTTTTGTTTTCTTTTTAGCACCCACATTCTGTTTTCCTTTTAGTTTCTTGGGGGTCTTTTTGCTCTGTTTTTCCTTAGCTCTGAAAACAAAATTTGAAATAAGTTAATAAACATTTCCAATTACAAAATAAACAATTTATAATATAGGCTACATGAAAATATCAATTATTCTGCCTTACGTGAAAATAAACTGACCACAAGCAACACAGTATGAGCCATTTTCTTGACTGAAGTTTGTGAACAAAATTGCATGTAAAAGTAAAAGCATCACATAATGAAGACAATTTTATGACTAAGGCTTAGAAGAACAGTTTTCTTTGGAAGAAAGCATGCTTTTATGAACAGACATTCTTGATTCTGCGTGTTATCATCTCTCCCCATGATAAGGGCAAATGCAAAGAGACAATTGGGGCAAAACTATTCAAACTAATTTGGTGGACACTAATACAGTAGTGTCAGTCTAAAGATGTCAAACTCAGTCACAGCATAGTCCCCTTACCAGCATGTTATCTCAGGAAACCAATTTCTATCTATATCAATTGGCCTCTTAAGGCTAACAACATGACTTTTAACAGGCACCTTTCTTGTCAAAGTTTTCAAGATAAATGTCTTTTTTCATAGATTTCAAATATTATGGCATTTCAATTAATCTTTTCCAAACCGCCCGTTTTTCCTGTTCACGCGGCGCGAGTCACAGATTTCGCAAATTTTCTGTCCTTTTCACCTTGCCCCCTCTCTTCTATACAACATAGTAGCGTAACATTTGCTTACACCGTTGGAAAGCGCTATTCAAGCCCTTTCCAACCATGTGTGTTGTGATAGGGAATGTGTAATACTATGTGCTGTCACACTCTATTAAACGAGGGTGGTCAGATGCGAAAGCCAGTGGCGAGCAGGTGAACAACCAGCTCACCAAACACCTCTCTCTCTTTCTTTGCGTTACGTGATAGCTCAATGAATGATAGTCCGCTCTAACTGGTCGAATCAGATTGTGTTAAAAATAGGTTTTACAATGATACCCATTACTCCCGCCGATGCCAAAATTAAGAGTTCATCCGAGGCGATGAAAGTTTTTAAACGCTCTGTACAGCCACTTACGCAAAAAACTCGGAGAAACAAGCCTACAAAAAGAAAGCTCATTCAATTTTGCATGAGAAACTACTAGTGTCATTAAATTTCGACTTTGCGAGTTACTGTGACAGAGCTTTGTTTAACGCGTCCTCAACCGAAACTCGGCACGGCCTTCTAACTAGATCTAGTAAGCGGGACTGATCAGTCGCTCGGCTTGGCTCCGTGCTGTCGATTCAAATTATGTTGTTTTTGCATTTTTTTCATTTTCTACATCGATAAAAAGCCGTCTTGTAGTTTTCAGAGAATCATGAAAAAAAATTGGGCTTGTTCTATGTATTCATGACTTCAAGTTTAAGAAGTATGAGATTTGTGAGTGACCGTTTTTGCAAGATATAGAAGATTAAATTTGGTGCTTTGACCCATTTGAATTTTTTTTTACAAATTTTCGAATATTAAAAAATTTGTTACTTCGTTTAATATTGTCAGACAGAAATGATTTTGGTGTCAAATCACTCAGGTAATAAAGTTCTTTCCAGTGGTAGCAATTGCTTTTCCATTGCTTAACCTAAGATTTCGGTTTGGACTACCTATATCTAGGCCAAGCAAACAATAGTCATTGTTTAAGATAGGTCGTTAACCAGTGAATCTTCCTCTATTTGCTAGGTAGTGTGGTGTTATGATGCAACAATGTTTTGTGAAGGCAAAATGAACATTGTCTGACTACATTAGTCTTAATGTACGTTACGTACACAATTGAAGTTAGTCGCTGTCAATCAAATGAAAGATGCGTGTCAAACCAAATGGTGTAGGTGAGTGAGAAAACTTTCATTGATTAGTTGTATGCTTATTAGGTAGAAATGGATGGCCATTGGCTACATAAAGTTATACCACCTGTAACTATCCCTTGTTCAACTGATAGACGTTTATTGCATGATTGACAGGTTGGGTAAGAATTATTCAATCATGATCATAGTCATAGCCTTTCTTTGTGCGTTAACATTTACCATCTACTTATTACCACACTCGGTCTCCAAACGCAATTTTTCAATCTCCCAAGGAGAGTGTTCTTGGGCCACTTCTACTGCATACTGTATATAGAGGGAGGAATGCGTTCTTTTTCTTCCTTTCCCTATAATCTCTTTTCCGGACATATCACCATTGTATTGGTTATGAAAGCAGCCTAACTGCTCCGCCACTGTACTAAGTAAGTGGAACCATAACTCCAATGTGCAAACTTTTAAATGTCAATCATCATTCTTACCTTTCTTCATCACCAGATCTCAATGCTAGATTTGCTGCTTTATTGACATCAATTTTGGGTATTTTCTTTGCATTTATTGACAGAATCTCCATTTGGCTTTCCCTTTCCGTTTTCAGATTACCAATTGACTGCTCAAACTGCAAAATATAAAAATATTGTAGTATCAAACGCTTCAAAAACACAAAAATGTGACTTAAGCCTCCCCACTCCTGAAATGCCATCATAATTGATAACAGTTTTGACTCTGTTTGCTGATTCTGACACTTCTCATTGCTGAAAATAATGTAACAGTACACTGGCATTTCTAGTATAAACAAGTCTTATGGTGATCGGACATATATTAAAATAATTTTAGACTACAAAATGGGTGAATCTACCATTTGCTCGCAGTCATACCTAAAAGTGATCAACGTTATACCTTGATGCTGATATAATTAGTCAAGTGGACTGGTCAATTTCTATGTTACTACTGGAATTATTCTTAATGCTGACGACAGATTGCAGCAATTTTATGTTTAAAATATAATTTTTGTCCATTCTTTGTGACTGATACCTTTCTCTTTCTCCTGTATGTTTGGATGGTTTCTCCTTTGGTAGCTTTTCAGTGAACTTTCCAATAGAAGCATTTGATCTCTGAGCCACAGCCAATGCTCTGGCAAGATGGTCTTTGCTAGGTTGCTCTGTGGGAGTCAGGCCAACTCCAGGTACTGAATAAGAAAATTGAAAACTGGTAAAAGGGGTTTGTTGGGGTTTTTTTTCCTTTCAAAAAGCACCTTGAATTATGTGATAACCCACTCAAAGGACTAATCAAATTGCTGTTTAAAACAGTGCTGAAGAGGAAAATTTCACTGATAACAGTTGAATCACTAAGTAATGAATATTTGAATTTTTGTCAAAGATAATCTAGCAATCTTCATGAGCGTGGTGTAAAAATAGGATGAGATTTGATTACATATATACACTATAATGTTCCTTCAAGGCCCTTACCATCTATAAAGCCAGAGCTGATCCTGGTTTCTAAATCGTGAAGGGCAGGTGATAATAATCACCTCCTGGTCAGGACGCAAGTTTGTCACAGGTTTTTACTCCATAGTTGTTGCAGATACCCAATTGCACCCGGGTCAAATGAGGAAAATTGTGTGTTACGTGTCTTTCCCAAGGAACACAGCACTGCTAGGATTTGATCCCAGGACCTCATGATCACAAATTTAGCAACTTAACCACTGGGCAACCAATGCCACGATTACATGTATATATTTATATATATGCAATTCTTTTATCTTTGACCTATCCATCAGATGAAATATTCAAAAGGAGAAATAGTAAGATTGTTTCTTTCATAAGCGATAATCTCAAGGTAGGTAAATTAAGGGGAAACAGGAGAATGAAAGAAATGTGAAGGAGTGAAAGGAAAGAAGTAGAACCTACCACCAGTAGTACCTGTGAAC
Source organism: Doris montereyensis (assembly GCA_037039925.1). Lineage (NCBI taxonomy): Eukaryota > Metazoa > Mollusca > Gastropoda > Nudibranchia > Dorididae > Doris > Doris montereyensis. Next base: position 231,557 of record JAXRKP010000121.1, read on the forward strand.
CACCAACAGAAATATTAAGATGAAAAACCCACAGATGTAAAAGTATGACAGGATAGAAAAATAACCAATTAGCAACAGCTCTCTATCATCCACATGGAAGATCTGAGAAGGTAAACATATCATCGATGAAACACTATATGAGATACAAGATTTGTTCTTCAAACGATCAAATGCACGCTTCTTTCATGTGTTTATTTTTATAAATATTGGAGGCATTCATCCAATAGAAAGGCTCCAGCAACACACATGATCCAAATGCAGATTTCCTTGTTTCTTCCCACCTTGGAAACTCTAACCACAAAAGTCAAGGAGCAGACTTGTTTAGATCTTTCAAAAAGTTCAAGTAGTCCTTTTCATGCACAACTGATTATTCTTTCCTATTTACTACATTCTAATGACTAAAGCAGTTAACTGTATTCCAAAAGCATAATGACGGTGAAAGTCACAAACCGTGTAAGTCTAAAATTAATAACATCTTTTTATTCGCTTTTTTGATATTAGGAAGCCCCTTTGTTTCCTCTAGTTAGGATTTTGTAGCACAACACAAAAAACAACAGAAGCCTGTGTAATAACCATATGAGAAATCTGTGTATCCCTATTGGGTCTAGTTTTTTATACTTGCACACTGTGACCGTGTAAGTCTAAAATTAGAACATCTTTTTATTCACTTTTTGATATTAGGAAGCCCCTATGCTTCCTCTAGTTAGGATTTTGTAGCACGAGAACCAATAGAAACTCGTTCCCAATATAATCCCCAAAACACTTATTTCATGAACTAATTTTCTGACCCCAAGGAGTTTGGGAACACAGGCTGCATTGTAGGCTTATCCATTTGATTTATCAACAGTCAGTGCCAAAATTATCACAAAATGACATACCTTTTTTTTTTCTGAGTCCGGGCAATATTACGAAGTCGTTGCAATTCATTTTTAGCTGTCCTTTCTTTCTTAGCCTCTTTCCGTTTCGCAAAGTAATCCACATTAGGGTCTGACAAATAATAAAACATTAAAGGTAAACATTTCTAATAGATATTGGGCAAAATTATGAAAAGTTACCTCCTAAATATTAAAGATTAAATCAAATACATTATTTTGGTAGAAGTAGTTCCAACAGAAACAGAAGCACATGCTTTTAAATTTTCATATTCTTTCTGTCGTGGCAATACAATAAGTGTCTTAAAAGTAAATTTCCTTTAAGGTCTTTAAGGTCAATAGAGCCGGAGCTTATCCCAGTTGAACAGGTGACAATAATCACCTCCTGGCCAGGACACTAATCTGACGCAGGTTTTTACTCCCCAGCTAGTAATAAAAAACAGTTCATTCAATGCCCTTAAGGCCCATAGACCCAGAGCTTATCCCCGTTGCTATAGCGTGAAGCGAAACAGGCGTCAATAATCACCTCCTGGCCAGGATGCTAGTCTGACGAGGTTTGCACTCCCAAGCTAGTAATAAAAAAAAGTTCCTTCAAGGCCCATAGAGCCGGAGCATATCTTGGTTTCTATAGCGTGAAGCGGAACGGGTGTCAATAATCACCCCCTGGCCAGGACGCTAGTCTGACGCAGGTTTGCACTCCCAAGCTAGTGCTTTTACCCATTTCCATCTGGGTAGAGTGTGGAAAATGCGTGTTAAGTGTCTTTCCCAAGGAACACAACGCCGGACCTGGCTTTGCTAGAATTCGAACTCGGGACCTCATGATGTCCGGTCTGGCAGCCTAACCGCTCGGCAACCGACGGCACACGTGTCTTAAAAGAATGGAGTATAATGTGACCAATTCAAGTTCGTATGTAATAAAATCTGTTGAAACCTTCTAACATCTATGCAAAGAACAGAAAATGGCAAGTGTTTTCTTTTCAAATGTACAAACAAATAACATCTTCACCTTTGTTGTCTGGTATTTCAATCACCCACTCCTTGGTGTCATCATTTCCTCTCTTGTAACCCCATCTTGGTTTATATTGCTGTCAAAACAGAAGTTGCACATGAGTTTGTCCTTAATTTGTATACTTACTGTATACATATTAAATCATACTTATTAAGCCTTAAATGTGTTCTTTAAAAAAAGAAAAAGAAACTTGGACTAACATAAGGTACACTTAACTCACAAATGTAAACATTGATTGTGAATGGAAGAAGTGGGTCCCACTGTATTCGTAAAATGTGACAACATTTATGAAAAAGTCATTGAATTGTGCTAGTTGTGTATAAGGATACAGTGTCATTAAGTAATGAAGTCATCCTTTCCATACAGCTTTATTACCTGAGTTACATCATCCCAAACCATGCGCGATTTCTTCTTATTCAAAATTCCTTTAGTTTTTGCAAACTGCTGCCATTTAGTAACCGCTTTCTTCTTCGGTACCTGTGGTCAGATAAAGAGCATATAAAATTCAAACTTAGTGGAAGGAAGCTGAAACAAAATTTCTAAATTAAAATAATAAAGAAAACATACAAAACGATAAAAAAAAAAACATGGTTGATCTTTGTAATATACCACAAAAACTACACTTCTCAACTTTACAATTGAAAAGTTTATTTGGTAGATTTTATCTACTCTCATGCAAGTTCTTCATCAACATTAATTCTTACCTATGCATACATCCATCACACCTTTTAAAATAAGTGACAACCTCCTCAGTAATAGACATCTTTCTTACAATCATTCAATAAATGGATAAAACAATTTTTTTTAAAACAACAACAAAAAACAAGTACGGAAAACAAAAACAAGAGTACTTACAGGCTTCTCTTGGTAACAACGTCTTTCCATCAGGCAACTGTTACAGTTTGGGATGAGTGGGAAAAAGCAAGGATGAAGAAGTGAATGAAAAAAATATCTTATCATTGCATTGACATACATATATATATATATATATATATATATATAAATATAAATATATATATATTATATAACAAACAGTAGTGGAGGTCTCAGAACATGCCACTTAACATAACAGTCCACCTACCAACACGCAATCTCAGGAAACAGATTAAACAAATATATATATATTAATATAAATAGGCCTCTTAACAACACACCTGGAGTGGCTAACAACACAATATGTAACAGAACTTTACTTGTCAAAATGATTTCTTTTCTACATACAGTAGTCTCCTGCTAAGTGAACAGTCGTCAAAAAGAAAGACAAGAATACCATGCACTTAGGCGGATTCACTTAGATAGTGATGTAATCTCTCACTCTCTCCCTCTATTTTTCCACCCTCCCTGCCATCTCCATCCTTAACAAGAGAGCACTTTAGCAAATCTGTCTGTCCCAATTAAAACACGTGCGTTCATCCATTGTCAAGTGAGATGAGAAATGAGCGTCGATGTGAAATCTTTATAGTAATAATGTTTAGATTTTATAGTATGTTTCTCAAAAAAAAAATGTCTTCAACATTTTCTTAAAGGAAAAACTGTTTTGGCTGCTGTTCTTGATTTGGAAAGTTTATGAAAGATGAAACAGTTGAGAGAGTTAATGAATACAAATATCTGGGCATAATTTTTTACAAGAAGCTAGAATGGCAAAAACAATCAAATAAAGTTTTAAAGAACGTAAACAAAAGAATGTATTTTATGAGGAAGCTGCATAAGTTTCAAATCGATAACGTTCTAATAAGATATTTCTATCAAGCTTGCATAAAGAGTAGTATTATGTTTGGTATAACAGCATGGGGAGGGAATACAAGGGATAAAGAAAAGAAGAAATTTAGTAGGATACTGAAACACATAGGGAAACTCACACATAATGCAGAGCCGGAGAGCTTTGAAAATCTGTATGAGAACCAATGCAAGATCAAACTCAAAGGAGTATACTTAGAGACAACACCCATCCTCTTTTCCCCATACCCAAAACAAGTTGTAGAAGCAGTCGACTTATACATCTATAATCCTGCATTGAGAGATATTTTAGATCTTTTCTTCCAAGTGACATATGAAAGTTTGACCATACCTAACTTTGACAACATAATGGCCTTTTACTTACAATGTTTAAGAAATGGAAATTGATGGATGGTGAATGAATGATTTATAATAAGTTGATGAATGTGTATGAAGCTAAGCTGACTTGTCTATAATTATTTGTTATGTGTATTGTTTCAACGCACTATCTATTTACTCATTTTTACTTCTTTATGTATATTTCTCTTAGGTCTATATACTTGATGATTGACTTAAGTTGAATTTGTATTTGATTTCGATGCATTCTTGGTTTTCAAACGGAAATTGTGATAACACAACTATAATTTCCTTTTTTTTAATTTATAAAGAAGATTGAATCGAATTGAGTTGAATTGATGGCGGTTGGAGGAGAGTTACAGATTTTGGGTCCATTGAACAAGAACGCTTTCTCAACTATTTTTGTGTTTGGAATAGGTGTGGTAAGGAGGAATAATTTCTCATTCGAGGATGATTTTAAGTATTTTGAACTGAATTGAATTTACTCTCTGACCTCAGAGGATGGGGTGGATGGTAGGATTGTAATAGCTCAGCAAGATATTCAGGTGCTGTTCTGTGTAATGAGTTGAATACAGTGCATGTGATCTTAAATTCAATGCGTTTATGATCTGGGAACCAATGAAGGTTTTTTAAAATTGGCATAATGTGGTCTCTATTTCTGTTTGATTTTGTTGATATGGTCGTCCATTGATAGAGTTTGGTCGAAGAGGAAACCTAGATTTCTGACAGATCCACTGGTTTCGGTGGTATTTTTGCCAACAAGATTGATATTCACATTGATTTTCTGAAGATTGTACTTTGAGCCGAAAAGTTGTATGTTGTTTTAATGTCATTCAATTTCAGTTTATTGTTGCCCATCCATTCTCTGATGTCTTTGATGCAGGATTCCATTTGTAATTTGGCTCTTATTTCATCAAAAGAGGACGAAGGGATGTAAATCTGTGTATCATAGGCATATAGATGAAAATGGAGTTCATGATCCGTTATAACATCGCATAGCGGTGTAGTGTACATGCTGAAGAGCAATGGTCCGAGTATTGAACACTGGGGTACACCAAGTCTCTCCACAGAAGGCAAAAAGTACTATTTGCGTGCGTGTGCATGTTCCATGAACTCTATCAGGGTTCCTACCTACTTACAGAAAAAAACCATCAGTTTTCCAAGATTTTTCTATGTAAAAAACAAAATTACCAAGACTATGATAGGCCTGCTGAATGGAAATTTCAAACAGACCTCGACTTTTGGATTATGAAACATCCTTATCCAAGCGGATTTTTGTTAGTAAAATTGGGAAAAAAGAGAAAAAAGAAACTCCATTAATCGACATGTGCGAGTTATCTCCCTTTATGATCGTGATTGGGAAAGGAGTCAATGTCAGTTGGATTTTGTTTTATTGAATTTTATCACCTCCACTGTGTGCATTGATCTCAGAGTGAATTAAGAGGAAACAGCACGATAAAAGACAGTTAATGAAAGACAGACAGGAAGGAAATAGAACCAGTAGCACCCTCAATCGCCCCCAGTTGGAATTGAGTCTCGGATAATATTATTATAAGAAAAGCTTAACTCAACGTAACTTCACTTCCTTAGTTGAAGTCCAGCCTCAAATTTTCTACTAAAAAGAGTATGTGAATAGGACTAAAATAATACTAGTGTAGTACTTCCACGCGACCTTGAGAATAAAAAAATCCATACTCATAAATGTAGTGGTAGCACTAGCAATACAATACTACTAGTGCATGCATTGACCAGGGTGCTGTATACTCAATTCTGTATGTGTATGTCTTAGAAGAGAGAGAGAGAGGCAGGCGGGTAGAACTAGACGTAAATTCGTCAATGAGACAAAATTCTAAAACGATTACGTTTGGATTGTAAATAATAGCAGGTCTGACGATGTCTGACAAATTAAAACACCCAGTTGTTCAGGAGCCAATTTAAGATTGAACTAATAAATACAAAGAACAGCATCACTAAATGGCCACATCAGGTGTGCCCTAAGTGTGAAATATCAGCAACTTCCCAATGTAATAAATGTAATCGAGACATTTCATAAATATTCAAAGATTTTTCCAAGACTTTTCTAAGTCTTAATTTTTTCAAACCAAATTCCAAGACTGTTCCAGTTTTCCTGTCTATGTGTTTGTGTGTCTGTGCACGCTCATATTTAGACGGATCATGTTCTTAGGCGGCGTGCACATAGCCGGAGACTACTATTTTTGAACATGAAGGCATTTCAAAAGTAAACTAGATGCGTAGATTATCAAACCACACCTCTCAGTAAGTGCTGATAGTTAACTCTACCTGCCAGACAACAAGGTGCCAATTTTACCCATTCGGGCCAAGTAAACAATGATTATTATCTAGCATGGGTCGTTAACAAGCAATCTTAATCTACCTGCCAGACAGCACAGCTTACAATGTTTAAAGTAGGCAAAATGAACAATAGCCTAAATTCCTCCCTACTTAATATACCTTGGAAACTTTTTAATACAATTGAGGTTGATAGTTGTCAATCAAATCAAAAATGCATGTCCAACTCATGACTATGGAAACTTTTATTGATTTGTTGCATGCTTGCCAGGTGGATGGCATTTATTTGGCTACATAAATTTGTTTGCTTACCATCACAGCTTGTGCGATTTTTCAATCTACCAAAGGGCGTGTTCTTAAAACACTACTACTGTACTATTCAATCTCCTAAAGGTGTGTTCTTAGAACACTACTATTGTACTATACTATGTGTATTATCAAATTTCATTTCAATCTCCCAAAGGGTGTGTTCTTAGAACACTACTATTGTACTATACTAGGTGTATTATCAAATATCTTTTCAATCTCCCAAAGGGTGTGTTCTTAGAACAATACTATTGTACCATACTAGGTGTATTATCAAATATCTTTTCAATCTCCCAAAGGGTGTGTTCTTAGAACACTACTATTGTACCATACTAGGTGTATTATCAAATATCTTTTCAATTCCTAAAGGGCGTGTTCTTAAAACACTACTACTGTACTATTCAATCTCCTACTTAGAACACTACTATTGGTGTATTATCAAATATCTTTTCAATACTATTGTACCATACTAGGTGTATTATCAAATATCATTTCAATCTCCCAAAGGGTGTGTTCTTAGAACACTACTATTGTACCATACTAGGTGTATTATCAAATATCATTTCAATCTCCCAAAGGGGTGGTAGAACACTACTATTATCTATAATGTGTATTATCAAATATCATTTCAATCTCCCAAAGGGTGTGTTCTTAGAACACTACTATTGTACTATACTATGTGTATTATCAAATATCTTTTCAATACTATTGTACCATACTAGGTGTATCAAATATCATTTATCTCCCAAAGGGTGTGTTCTTAGAACACTACTATTATTATCAAATATCATTTCAATCTCCCAAAGGGTGTGTTCTTAGAACACTACTATTGTACCATACTAGGTGTATTATCAAATATCTTTTCAATACTATTGTACCATACTAGGTGTATTATCAAATATCTTTCAATCTCCCAAAGGGTGTGTTCTTAGAACACTACTATTGTACTATACTAGGTGTATTATCAAATATCTTTTCAATCTCCCAAAGGATGTGTTCTTAGTACTATTGTACTATACTTCTACAAGTTTAATCAAATAAAATTTAGCACTTGACAAATATTCTACAAGGTCAAGTATGTATTGACACATTCTGATTAGGAAGATAAATGCTACCAAAGACAAACATTGAAAACAAAAATCAAATACACTAATTTACCATACTAGGTGTATTTACTAATTCCAGATAGAGGTCAGCATCTGACACCTGATTAGGAAGATAAATACCAAAGACAAACATTGAAAACAAAAATGTGAATTTTGTTACTAATTCCTCATCCTGAAAATGTTCATCCTAATGTTCATATGAACGCAAACTCTTATTGTATTAATTCCAATCAAAAGAGAAGAATGAAGGTAAACATAAAAAGAACATTTTTGTTCATGTGAAAAATCCCACAGCAGCATTGTATTACCAGATAAGCCCACTTGATTTCCTCACAATCCTTTTTTCATATACATCAAAATTTCTGGAATAACAAAATTGTAGTACAGTAATATTTATTTCCTAATCCTTGTATAATAGGCTACTAGCCAATTGAAGTAAAATCTTCACACTATTCAACTTCTTACCTTCACTGTGTAACTGCCCTCAACTTGTTCAACAGGAAGCTGCAAGCAAGAAAGGAAAAGATAACAAAATTTGTATATTGATGTTTTCAAGGCAATATGCTAAAAAACGACCCACCCTTAAATGCATCATATTGATGCTAACTTAAAAGAGGAATCTTGTAGATAAAAAGTACAGGTACACTATGATTGGAAAAGATGAACTGAGCTCAGGGTATGACTGGGACTGGCTGATCTGCTAAGCTATAATTGAGCTTGCCCCGACATTGATCATTCCAACAAAATAAATTAATTATGGAATCAAATTTACATTTTACGCAAAAAGAAATTAAATGAAAGAGGTACAATCTGAATGTGGTCAAGACGGCATATGTGGAGCAGAGGAAGAAAATAGAATAGGAGCTACGAGTATGACTGTCTTTATAAAATTCTTCTGTAAACTACATATTTTATTTTCACCCATTCATAAAATCTTGTGTGCAATTTTTTTTTTTTAATGTACGTACAACCCTTTGTAGGAGATGGAAACACTAACTTGCATTTGCAATTACTAATTTGACAGAGTTTATTTCCCAGTCCGGGCAAATTTTTCTTGCCCTCCTGTCAACTCAGCAGCAAAATGGGTTAGGTTAGCTAGGTTTATTCAGACTCTGTGAAAGTAAAGGCAGCGTGTAATGCAATGGCGCACTACCACATTATGCTGTATGTCTAGGAAATCAGGATTCTACTCCTGATTACCTCACACTCCATTATGGGACTTACTTTACTTTGCTTACTATGTGCTCCTTGATCTATACTGAGCATCAATGTGAATAAAAACACTTAGAAGAGATGACAAAAAACAACACAATAAAACTTTTTGAGACAAAAAGGAGAGAGTGAGACAGAGAGAGTGTAAAATATTAAATACTAACACAAACGTACCGTAATACAGTAGTGACCGACTAAATGCCAGGTGCTTGGGAAGCACAGAAAATGGACATTTAGACGAAAGTATATCAGGGGGCAAAAATTTGAGGTGTGCGTGGGAGGGGTTCATAATCCTCATGTTAAAATTAAGACAACGGACATACAAGGAGAAAGATTCATAGCCAGATCATTTGGTTTTGAAAAGTCTTCAATCTTACAAAAAATTTAATGCAAAAAGTAGGAGCAATAAAATTGTTCACACCTTGTCCCTCCATCACGATACAAGATGCATGCCACTTTTGACATCAAGAAAGAGCTGTGGATGGAGTCTGGAAGACTGTTTAATTCTAATTTCCCAGTGACAAACCAGTGAACCAATGGGACAAAGCTTGTGTTGAACAGTGGGTGGAGTTAAGAAGAGAAGACTAGTCATCTTTTATTGCAGTTCATTGGATAGGTAATGAAGGCTGGTTATAATGCATGGCACACTATGAGCGATGGGATTACATGTGTGAAAATAAAAAAGAAATTTTAATCCATTACAGACATATTCTATGATAATTTGGAGAAGATGATACCTGCAGTTGCCGTCGAGACCGGGCATTTAAACGAAAATATTGATATTGAAACAGCATTTAGAGGGGCAATTTATATAGAAAAAATTGGTTTCACTGAGATTGCGGGCATTTAAGCGAAACAGGCATTATGGTGGCGGGCATTTAGGCGGTCACTGCTGTATTACAAAAATATTAAAGTATTTATTCCACAAATTTACACTAAAAGAATATAATACAACTCAACATCTCAAAGAAAGAAAAGCAACTCAGTCCTTGTTACAATGTCAACTGATTTTGTTTATGTGAAGTCCTCTCTCATGATATAACCCAAAGCAGTCCTGCACAGTATTACCTCACAATACAAACATGTACAACACTCAAGTATACGTAACGCACGACCCACCTTCCAAAGAGCATTGAACAAAGCTTGGGTTGCACCTCGTGTACTGTGTAAAAGTGCTGCTTCCTTGTTCTGTCTTAAACATAGATCATGTGAAGAAAATAGATTACATACAAAATAGTTTTACGTCCTCACTCAGACAACAAAGGCATACAATTTATTTTTAATTTAAATGATAAGTATTTACATGATAGATCTAGGCCCAGATAAGACTAAGAAACAAAATTTTTACATTTAAAAGGAGATCTAGGGATTGTAAAAAAAGTTCCTTCAAGGTTATAGAACAGGAGCCTATCCCAATTTCTGTTGCATGAAGCAGAACAGGTGATAATAATAACCTCCTGGACAAGACGCCAGTCTGCCACACATCTTTACTCCCATGATAGTGTTTGAACCTATTTGTACCTGGGTCGAGCAGGATAAATTTATGCGTGACATATTGTGTTATACAATAATAAATGTTCTCATTGAAATTAGCTCACTAGCGAAATTTAAATACTAGATCTATACTTGACTGTGGAAAAGGAAGAGAAGATTAAGATCAAAAACATACTAAGAGTAGACTACAGGCTTCAAATTGAAGGACACTTGCTTTTTTATTATTATTTTAAAATAGAAATAACGGATAGAAAGATCATGCCCTCCAACATGGAGCTGTCCCATACTTTCAGTCAGAGGGAGATGAATTGAAGTGCTAGCGGCATTCTATCCTTCAGGGCGGACGGCGTAACCGGAAGTAACTAAAGCTTCGGGCGGAGAATAAAGTAACAACATTTTTAATCTTTAGTTATACACATAACTCTCTCCTTACCAGCAGTTTTTAAAGAATTTTATGTGGTTTTGGATGCACATTTATTTGAGCCAAATTTCACACCAATAAATATAACACCGATGCCATACATCAATTTGTTCAGAAATAGAAGCTGTACAAAATTATGTAAGTTTAATAAGGACACAATTAAAATTTATTTTTAAAATTTCCATGAAATTTAAAACAAACAAAAAACAAATAAATTTTTTTCAAGAAATTTTGAAAACACAAAGAAGGGGGGTAAAAATATAGACAGTCATGGCCAAAACAATTGTATTAGGCATAAGATATATTAGTCCTGCGATATCCATCCAAGTTTCAATAATGTGGGTCTTCTTTTAAAAAAAATGAGGGCAAAATGAATATGATATGGTAACGGTAGCAAAAACACAAAAATCTTACTCCGCCATCAAAATTACTGTAAAACGGCAGCTCTTGCTTTGTACAGAGAATAACCAGTGAAATACCAAGTTGTAGCACAAATAATGTGCAAAGTAATTTACAGCTTTCAACTGAAAATATTATATTTTAATTACAATTTTTTTTTAAAGCTACAAAATCAAACCTGTTACCACGGAAAGTCTGAAAACAAAATGGCGGTGATCGTTGGAGTTACGATATCGAGGTGCGATAGTTTGTTGTCTATTTTTATATATTCTAAATAAAAGTATTATTTTCAAAGTATTGTTGGATTATTTGACCTTTTTTCCATACTTGACCAATAGGATGACTCAACTGTAAAAATATTTCCCCCTATAAGAACGGTGTCTAGATTGAGGATAACCATATCGTTCCATACGGAACGATATTCCTGTTAGTGGTAAGGAGAGAATTAATGACATTTTAAATGTCAAATTTGATTTCAGTACCATCGCAAACCCCTAGGTGCTTAGGGTTTTTGTTATTTTAAAATTTATTTGGCTATTTTTTAATTCTTTAAAGTATAATTATATTTCGAAGTGACTGAGAGCAAAAATATGCTATTCGTCACTACTATCAGATGTATTACGGATGAAAAATCGAGTACTGGTTTGATACTCAAGTATGTTCTCACGGTAAGCGCATCATTTCATCGTTATCAATGTCATTCATTATTTGATAGCCAAGCTGACCGCTTCACCTGTAAAAATGTCTGTCAAGCTTGCTGCAGGCTCAACTTTTGACTCATATCAGGATTTCGTAAACAAAAAAAAAAAGGAACTCAAGAAGAAGAAAAAATTGTTCTTTAAGTGAAAAAATCAAATCATGTAGCCTATGTCACATAGATCTAGACCTAACGGTGAATCATGACACCTTAAATAGCAAAGAAATATACAAAGGAGAGAGAGAGAAGAGAGAGAGAGAGAGAGAGAGAGAGAGAGAGAGAGAGAGAGAGAGAGAGAGAGAGAGAGAGAGAGAGAGAGAGAGAGGAGAAGACCAAGAAAAAAGGAGAGAAACACACAAACACATAGTACTAAATGAGAGAGAGTGAAAGAAAGGCACCAGCAACAAAACCCTCGCCGGAAAAAAAGTGCTTTTGACGGCAATGGTTCTTTTTTCTCTGTATGTGCCCCAATCCCTACTCCCATCATCACTCCCCCCTCCCCGACTATCTAGTCACATAGAGCGCGCCACTAGACTAGCACAAACTTGTCTTTTTACTTTGCGGAATACGGCTGACAAATCTTGAACTCTACTTGAACCTGTGCTATTAGTATTATTTTCTCTTACTCTCTTGTTTAAATGCGTTTTTAGTAATATTGCATTGTTATGCGAAAAAGACTTTGCATAGTGGAGACGTAGAGTCACTATTGTTGTAATGGACTTCTAAACCTCCCATATTGCCAGTTATCTCGTCTTTATTTATTAGAACGTAATAAATCGTAAAAGCCTATACTATTGATTGCCTGACTTCTTTACATAAGTTTCACTCACGATATGCCACGGCAGGTTTTGCTAATGCAACCGAATCTAACCTGAGCGATCTCCGAACCTAACCTGATCAGTCTCCTTTCTGATGGCGGCTCATCGTTACATTTTTGTGCGCATGTCAGCGGGCGGACATAAGGGACATCCAAAGACAAAATATTCTGCAAAGCCGACCGGACAATTTAAAAACAAAAATTTCATTTCTCAAGTCTTACACAAAATGCACAACAAGAAAATAGCTCATCGTGATATTACCTTTTACAGATCCCAGATTGAAAAAAAAATAATTTTGTGCAGACCTAAGGTCACACAGGCTCATGATATTCTCGCTCTCATTCATTTAGAGTTACCTATGATGATTTTTTTTCGTGTCTTTTACAGGATAAATGGCTGTAGGAATATGTTTCTACGTAATTCTCAACAGTTTTTTTTTTAGCTCTTACTGTGTTTTCATTTGTAGACCACAATTATTATATAATTACGAAAATCTCAAACCTGCCTCACGTGATCACTGCAAAGACTTTTTTGTGAAACCTGCCATAAATGATAAATGCAAGAGATTGAATAGGCCTATATATCTAGAGAATCTAGAAGTAGATCTAGACCTACCTCCATATTTTGGAATCTGGTTTGTTTTCGTTAAAAGACAACAGATTTCCTTCATCCAATTCAATTAATTCAACATCTTCCACCTCTGTTGTCTTAAACTTAGAGATGTTATCATTGCTTATCAGGACGTTGTCCACCAGAACTTGCGTGGCTGCCATGCTGAACTGAAAACATGAAAAATTAGAAAACGAAACCGGAAGTAGGAGTTTTGATACTAAAGAGTTGACCGATGTACGTCGAAAAATTGAAACAAACAAGGAAGGTAAAAAGACAGATGGAAAAAAAAGAAATGCATTGCATGATGTACATGATAAATACTAGGTTAAACAAGTGATACAGGGAAAATATCATAAGACAAATAACAATACGTATATGTTTCCGAACTTAGAGACACATCATAATTGTGTACATGTATTGATATTTTCAGCACTGGTCAAGAATATAATAAATTTCATGTCACAATGTCCCAACATCAGTTTGTCAGCAATAGAGGAAGGTGATTGTGTATTAAAGGGCTTGGTTTGGAAACAGAAACCTGCAATATAGAGAAATGACTAATATTGAAATCATTTGCCATGAATTTGTCTAAGTGAAACCAATTTAGAAATGTCCTTTGAGTTTCTTTCATTCTCTCTCTCTTATGATTAGATCTAAATTTTATATATTTTTTGTTTGTTTGCTTTTTCATTTGGAATTGATAAGACGTCAATGCTAATGTCCTAGCCTTGTATTTCACCAGCAATGTGATACCGATATGAACTTTCACTGCATCGGACGTTTTCGCTTTTTTCTTCCCTTTTTGTTATTTTATGGCCGAGGGGTGGGGGTGGGGGGAATGACGTTCGCATTGGTGAGTCTTTATTTCAAAACAAAAAGAAAGAATAAAAAGAAATTTCTATGTATCATTTATCCTGAATTTGTTCGTTTCTTTTCCCATTTGTGTATATGGAAATATTTTGCACGTCCATCTTTCGTGACGAGACAGTTTCATTCTAAACCATTATGCTCCTCGACAATGACGTGATTTACATGGCCCAAAACAGGACTTACATGTAATAGTAATAATAATAGAAAAGTGGTAGTAATATAAGAATGAGTCAGCAGTAGTAGAAGTAGTAGTAGTAAGTAGTAGTGGTAGTAGTAGTAGTAGTAGTAGTAGTAGTAGTAGTAGTAGTAGTAGTAGTAGTAGTAGTAGTAGTAGTAGTAGTAGTAGTAGTAGTAGAAGAAGAAGTAGTAGTAGTAGTAGTAGTAGTAGTAGTAGTAGTAGTAGTAGTAGTAGTAGTAGTAGTAGTAGTAGTAGTAGTAGTAGTAGTAGTAGTAGTAGTAGTAGTAGTAGTAGTAGTAGTAGTATAGTATAGAAGGAATACGAAGGAGCCACAGTGGAGTCAAAGGCGAAATATGACAAAAAGTGACACCTCCACTAATAAGAACAAACACGTGACGTTTCAGGTATAACATTTTGTCAGACAACAAACGAGAAATATGTAGATCTAAGTACTACCTCAGACATCACACAATGTGATGTCAGAAGAAAATCAGAAAGAAGAAAGAAAGAAAGAAAAAGACAGTGGTGATAAGAAACGTAGTAGAGGGGGGTGTGAAGAACGAGCGAGGATGGAAGGTTCAGGTCTAGAATGAAATAAAAAATATGAAAATAAGTAAGTAATAAAAGGTGAGAAGGAGATAGAGAAGGAGAGAGAAATATATACATATATATATATATATATATATATATATATATATATATATATATATATATAGAGAGAGAGAGAGAGAGAGAGAGAGAGAGAGAGAGAGAGAGAGAGAGAGAGAGAGAGAGAGAGAGAGAGAGAGAGAGAGAGAGAGAGAGAGAGAGAGAGAGAGAGAGAGAGACAGAGACAGAGACAGAGACAGAGACAGAGACAGACAGAGAGACAGAGAGAGAGAGAGAGAGAGAGAGAGACAGAGAGAGAAAGACGTGTGAGTATGGGAAACAAGAACGAAAAAATAGGATAACTATAAGACTAGATCTATATCTCATTGGCCTAGAAAGAAGAAATGATAAAAAATGAATGAAAGGAAGTATCAATCAAAACAAAAATTTACACTGAATGTGCGAAATGTATATAAATTACAAATGTATCGATGCAATGAGGAAACAGAGTAAACAACTTATCTGAAATTTCAAAAAATGCCAGTTAGCACTAGCTGATTCTTTCCGAGTGGAAAGTAGTAGTAGTAGTCGTAGTAGTAGTAGTAGTGGTAGTAGTAGTAGTGGTAGTAGTAGTAGTAGTAGTAGTAGTAGTAGTAGTAGTAGTAGTAGTAGTAGTAGTAGTAGTAGTAGTAGTAGTAGTAGTAGTAGTAGTAGTAGTAGTAGTAGTAAGTAATAATAGTAGTAATAGCGGTAGGGAGTAGTAGTAGCAGCATTTGATTTGATTTGATTTGCTCACATTCACAACTAAGGCGATCTCGCGATTTTTGCTAGGGTTTTTAATTTTGCTAAGGAATCTTTAACGTGCACAGGATGTTGTGATCAGCACACATGGACCTCCTTTTCTCATCCGATTGGACTAGGTGTCGATCCTGGACCTACCTAGTAGACCAGAAGTAGTAGTAGTAGTACCCCAGTAGTAGTATAGTAGTAGGGTTCGAACCCACTACCTTTAGGTTGAGAGTAATAGCAATAGAATTATTATCAGTGGCCTCTGGACTACTGAGTAGTAGTAGTAGCAGTAGTAGTAGTAGTAGTAGTAGTAGTAGTAGTAGTAGTGGGAGTAGTAGTAGGTGCAGTAGTAGTAGTAGTAGTAGTAGTAGTAGTAGTAGTAGTAGTAGTAGTAGTAGTAGTTAGTAGTAGTTGTAGTAAAAGTAGTGATTGTAGTCGTAGTAGTAGAAGATTGTCTGAAACACAACCTTTTTACCTCTATTAATAAATTGAACACGTACAAAAACTATAAGACTTTAAGAAGGCTATTGAAACTATAGCCAATGTTCATACTGCTTTATTGAATAGTATTCTGTTTTTCTATGCCTTTTCGTGTGTTCAATAAATGTAATATGCAACATATTATTTAGCCAATACTCACTTCACGAAATCGTTGAAAGAATAACATTGTCGGTTAATAAAACAATTGAAAAACATCAAGATACGGGTGTTTGTATCATTAAAATCTCACAGTCAACGATATCTAAACATTGATACACTCCGACTGAAAATGCCGTCTCATCTGAGAGCTTGAGTCAGCTGTGAAAAATCAACTGTAACGATAGTGCTGATACGTGACGATCTACCAGTGTAAAATAAAATGTCTAAATCCAGTATTGTAAGTTTATACAGTGAAACAGTTTCAATGTACAACAATATGTGATCTATCAATTAAACTTACGTTATTTTTTTGAAGGCCAAAGAACTGAGATGGGCTCCGTGTTACCATTTCAGGCTCACACAGTGGATTGAGGTTCCCTTTCTGTCCAAACATTCTTTAAATTTGACTAAGCTGTTGTCAATTTTTCTGTCCCTGTTGATGCTAATTTAGATCTAGATCTACGTTGATAAGATCTGCTTTTCCAAAATGTGTTTCTAAATCTTACCAACAAATTCAAACTTTGGGATAATCACACTTCAGCACCGCTAACATTTTTGTTTAACTCGATACTCTCTCTTTGCCGCTCTATGAGTAGACCTAGATCTATGTCATGACGTGTTTTCCCAAATCAGTCGTCTCTTGATTATTACTCTTGGATTAATACTGTGCTAAAGTCAAAAGCGAGAGTAATAATTTAGAGAGACGACTAACTCGGGAAGACGACATGAAACAGAGTGAGGCTTTTGCTTTTGTCTGTTTTAATGCATGAATATGATAAAACTGGGAAACAGAATCAGTTAGGGGGTCCATATTATTATTACTCTCAGCCATCAGGAAACAAAAATTGAGTTGGTCAGCTATTATGAAAAAGAAGGCAGACACAAAGAGTATAAATGTACAATATCGACATGAGAACACTGTTTCTATTAATGCAGGGGCTAATCCCCCCCCTGAACTATGAAGATTTAATAAGAAGAATTTGTCTCTCATTCCCATGAGAGTTCTGAGAGGAGTGGGGAACCTAAATGTAGGGTAGGCCTCGTGGAGTGGCGAGGAAGTGATTGCACTTCAGCTCTGCAAAATGTCCATCGGTCATGTCACTCTCAGACCTGGTCCCGGAAGGTAGTAAGAAGAGAGGGTAGGTTAACCTACATCACAGTCAGGCAGAGAATATCATGAGACTACTAATAGTCTGCGTGACCTTACGGCTGCACAAAATTATTTTTTTTCAATCTGGGATCTTATAACGGTAATATCGCGTCGAGCTATTTTTCTTGTTGTTCATCTTGTGTAAGACTATTGAGAAATCATGAAATTTTTGTTTTTAAATTATCTGGTCGGCTTTGCGGAATATTTTGTCTTTGGATGTCCCTTATGCCCGCCCAATGACATGCGCACAAAAATGTAGACAATGAGCGGCCATCAGAAAGGAGACTGATCAGGTTAAATTTGGAGACCATTTAGGTTAGATTCGTTTGCATTAGCAAAACCTGCTTTGGCTTATTGGGAGTGAAACTTATGTAAAGAAGTCCGTAAATCAATAGGCTTTCATGATTTATTACGTTCTAATAAATGGCGACATAATTGGCAACGGGAGGTTTAGAAGTCCATTACAACGATAGTGACTCTACGTTTCCACTATGCACAGTCTTCTTCGCATAACAATGCAATATTACTAAAAAACGCATTTAAACGAGAGAGAAAGAGAAAATAATACTAATAGCACAGGTTCAAGTAGAGTTCAAGATTTGTCAGCCATCGCTCCCATCCCGTCTGGTATTCTGCGCAGCAATTATCGATCGATAAAGACACAAGTTTGTGCTAGTCTAGTGGGGCGCTCTATGTGACTGTAGATAGTTGGAGGGGAGGGGAGTGATGATGGGGGGGGGGGGGGGGGGGCACGTACAGGGAAAAAGAACCATTGTCGTCAAAAGCGCTTTTTTTCGATGAGGGTCTTGTTGCTGGTGCCTTTCTCTTCTCTCTCTCTCTCTCTCTCTCTCTCTCTCTCTCTTTCCTCTCTCCTCTCTCTCTATTGGCTCTCTTTCTTTCCCTCCCTCTTTCTCTATTGGCAAATGCTATGCGTATCGCATCCTCACTCGTTATATAAGTCGTGAAGTTTACCGTACTGGTTTCAGCAGAATGGCACACACGATAAACCCGTAACATGTAATAAGGATCGTATAAAGGCGTACAATCACAGACTTTTACGAAAAACGGGACAAAAAGGACCGGTTTTCATCCATCCACACGATCTGGAACGCGCAAGGCATCTGATCAACGGTAAGGCACCGGCCGTGGACTCCATGCCCAAGGTGTCGGGAAACACAAATACAGACTTCACATCTTATTGAGAACTAGAGAAAGGTCAGGGAACTCTCCAAACCAGATGCCCGATCGTTACGTCACTAAATAAACGCCTGGGAAAGCTCGGACGACGGAGTTCCGCGTAACATTACATCACTGGCATTGGACCTAGAATTTTCAGTTATGCCCTTCACTGAAAAATATGACTTTTAAAAGCTAATTTAAAGTCATAAATCTGAAATCCTCAGGTTCTAAGCTTTAACATAGTATATAACACTTGTAAGAAATATAACATGTACATTTTGACAAAAAAGAGGGAAATGGGGATGGACCAGTTTGTAAAGCCTGCCTTATGCCTAAAGTTTATGATATATCAGATTTCCACAGACAGGAGGCAGGTTTCAGTTTTTCACTCAAAATCAAAATGAGCCACCCAAGACAGTTTCAAACTTTGTTGTATCTATAGTATCTCTCGTCGAAATCAGTTTTGCAAATCATTTTTTGCATGAGCGTCTCAAAATGTGACTGGGAATCAATGATACAAGTTCACCTGCTACCTTTTTTTTTGGCTTACCTATGTGTCATCAAAACTGTGCAATGATGTTACATTCTAAACAATCATTTTGATGGTAGTTTATAAATATGCCAATGGTTTCATGTGGAGTAATAATCAGATGTCAAATACAATTCCTCAATTAATGGTTGTCCAATAATTCCACTATGAATATTAAGACTTCCAACAAGACAGTGCAAGACCACATGTTGTTCACATGTATATTATTTCAAAGCAACAGTTTTAGGTCCTGCCATGCCCTGCTTTGACCCCAGACCTCAACTCTATGAACCAGACCTGAATGGTTTCACATAGTGCTGGGCGGTACTGGCCCTTTGAACTTTCCGATCTTCTTCGTTGACATTACATCATCTCCCACGTGTACCAGTACTGGTACCACGAAATGTGAAGAGAAGAGATGCTCGGTGCAGCCAAGACAGAGTGTACCAGCCATGGAAGGCCCAGGCATATTGGCTATTGGCACCCATGGTAGGCGATGAAATGATATTATGGCTGAGACATCAACTTTTGACAGCACATGTGCTTTTGATACACATGTACCATAGTGTACACACAAGGAGAGGATCTGTGATGCAAATAAATCACTAGGCCTAGGTGTCGGTCTAGGTTGATTTTCTACTACTGGGACAGCTACGAAGCGTTGTAGCTGAACTGTAGTGTTATAAGCTGGTAATCACGATGACACTGGTTCAGGCCTGATGGCTTGCCCAGGTGTTTTTTCTCTCAATGCTGTACTCTTAGGCAAGGTACTTCACTCTACTTTCCTCACTTGACTCATGTGTGAATGAGTACCCAGCTATAGGAAGTGAAAGATCTTGTCAGAGTGTTAGTATCAAAAGCCTTACAGGCTTGTGTACTGTATTTTCCCTCAGGAGTTGAGAAGGACTGCTGGGAGATAAATGATGTATAGTTTGTGAGCCTGCACTTGTGTGGGAATATGGACTATAAGTCCATCTTCATCTTCATCTTTTACTACTTCCCATTTCCCCAAGGTGAAGGTCAGTACCACCCATCCCAGTATTACATCCTATGCCACATCCAGCACTGGTGTCAAGACTTCGGAATTATGATTAGGCCTATACTGAGTGCTTTGATTTAGTTCCATGCCTTGTTTTTTAATCTTTAATGGTAGTTTTGTTTAACACGTTTTGATTCATATCTGATTGGTTATTTGTTGTTGAAAGATGATGTTTTAAGATAGTTTTGATATGGTTTTAATAATAATTATGAATGCCATTTATATAGAAGCACATATCCCTGACCGAGCCATGCTCTGAGCACTTTAGGTATGGAAGTGATTTGTTTTTATATATGAAAATGCTTTATTTGGATATAAGTTTGTATGCTTTGAATTTTGATATTATGATCTTGATTGATTCAAAAGATTTCAGATATAATATTATGTTTCCTTTAAATCATGATGTTAGTCGAGATGTATTTTTTAATCACAATGCCCATTTAATCTGCAGACACTTCGGATACAATCGCCCGAGCATGGAACAAAGCGCATTGATGCTCAGTTATCCGAAAATATTACCACTTTCCTTGAAAAGGTGAGATGGTGTTCTCGTGAAAACAGCAACTGATTAATATATATATATATGTGATCTCAATATTGAATCGGGTTCAGGAATTGTCTCCTTCAAATATATTTACTGGCATCAAAAATCTGTTTTGGTTTGTTAGTTTTTTTTGCCTCTTATGAATATGAAGTAAGTCTAGTATTCCTTGAACAATGTGTTTCATCATTAATTCTTTAGTTTGTTACCAAGAAACTTTTAAATCTTTATAAGGAGGTCATAGAATTAACCACAATCATTCATGTTTACTATACATTTTCAGATTTTGTAATACATTTTTTTCTTCATTAACTTTTTTTTTTTTTCTATTTCATTTTGTGTACTTTTATTTGTCTTGTTTTAAATTAGGTGCAAGCTTTATTTAATGTTGGAGACACTGGTTGGGAAATCTATAAAGAAAGAAATTCAAAGACTTTCTTCAGAGCTTCACGTTCACGAAAATTGGCAGACTACCAATTAAGGTATTAAAAAAACTGTTGTCTTTTGTTTGTTTTAAATTTTCATTTTGAGTTCGGTATTTTTTCCGAAATTCAAAATAGTATGCCCCAAAAATCAGTTTGTCTCTGTCGTATGAAGCTAGATATTCCAAATACACATTTTAACAGAAGAAACTGATTGTATTATGCATGTAATTTGACAAGACTGGACCCGTTATCACAAGGGAGATTTTATGCAACTTGACAAGACTGGACCCGTTATCACAAGGAGATTTTATGTAACTTGACAAGTTTGGACCCGTTATCACAAGGGAGATTTTATGTAACTTGACAAGTTTGGACCCGTTATCACAAAGGAGATTTTATGTAACTTGACAAGACTGGACCTGTTATCACAAGGAGATTTTATGTAACTTGACAAGTTTGGACCCGTTATCACAAGGGAGATTTTATGTAACAACAAGACTGGACCTGATATCACAAGGGAGATTTTATGTAAATTGCCAAACCTGGACCTAATATTACAAGGAAGATTTTATGTAACTTGACAAGACTGAACCTGTTATCACAAGGAGATTTTATGTAACTTGACAAGACTGGACCTAATATCACAAGGAGATTTTATGTAACTTGACAAGACTGGACCTAATATCACAAGGAGATTTTATGTAACTTGACAAGACTGGACCTGTTATCACAAGGGATTTTTTATGTAACTTGACAAGACTGGACCTGTTATCACAAGGGAGATTTTATGTAACTTGACAAGACTGGACCTGTTATCACAAGGGAGATTTTTTAACTTGACGAGACTGGACCTGGTATCACAAGGGAGATTTTATGACAAGACTGGACCTGTTATCACAAGGAGATTTTATGTAACTTGACGAGACTGGACCTAATATCACAAGGGAGATTTTATGTAACTTGACGAGACTGGACCTAATATCACAAGGGAGATTTTATGTAACTTGACGAGACTGGACCTAATATCACAAGGGAGATTTTAACTAACTTGACAAGACTGAACCTGTTATCACAAGGGAGATTTGATGTAACTTGACGAGACTGGACCTGGTATCACAAGGGAGATTTTATGTAACTTGGAGACTGGACCTGATATTGTATTTTATCTAATTTGACAAGACTGGACCAAGGGGTATGTTATGTAACTTGACAAGATTGGACCTGGTATTAAGGGTATTTTATGTAATGACAAGACTGGACCCGTTATCACAAAGGAGATTTTATGTAACTTGACAAGTTTGGACCTGTTGCAACAAGGGAGATTTTATGTAACGACAAGACTGGACCCGTTGTCACAAGGAGATTTTATGTAACATGACAAGACTGGACTTTGTATCACAAGAGAGATTTTATGCAAATACAAATACAATTTTCCGCCAAAAACATATTCTCATCAAAATAATTTGTAAAATAAGTAAAATAGTAGTGTGTATAAATAGGTCATTTGCCTTGAGTCTTTGTTTACTCTTTCCATTGGCCATATTGAATCCGTAACAACATCATTTCACATTGCTCCACTTTCAGTAAGAATTTCTTCGTTCAAAATTAAAGTATTCCTGATAAATATTCTCGATATAATTATTATGTTTTGTGTGTTTCATGTTAACCCCAAATAAATACTTTGAACTTTCATACCTTCCCTTATTTTCGCTTTACTTTTTGAGTTTCAATACCCTTATTTTCTATTCAAAATTTTCCCTTTTACGATGAAATTTGTAGCTGAGTATTTTATTATTTATAAAAGATGTGCGTCTTACTTTTGATAAAGAAATCCTGGAAGCATTGAGAGGTAAGGAGTTCTATCAAGATAATGTAAATCACATTTTGTCACTTAACCTTTTACACATGTTAGATAGGTTAATATGAATGTAAGAACGACTTAACACAAGAAAAGCGGCAATAGCTGCCACGCGCTAGTTGGTTCGCTGACAGTCATTGCCGCTCACAAAGTTTTACGAGTTCATGGGGAAGTGTGACTTCTAACCAAGCCATCGCCAATCTATTGAATTCAGTCGCATGGCGATCATCTGGTCTCACCCAAGCCAAGCCAGACCAAGCTAGGATGATTCCATTCTTTTCAGTTTAGTAGGAGACAACAAGACCAATTATGTATCTGTGCAAACATACATTTTTATTATCAGCTCAATGACACACACTCTCAAAACAGACCGGCTCACATTTACACCCCTCTGGCGGTGGACTTGTCCTAGTAGGATCATTCCATTTTACAATAGGGGTGACCAATGAATGAAACTTGTATAATCAAGCCTACTTCATGCATAGTACAGCTGTTAGCATCGTTACTATCAGTTGTCCAAGGCAAAGATAATGATGGACACACCTCTTTAGAAATAGACTCAACCGAAGGCCTTTTGGACGTAAGCTTATGAGCCTGAACGCATCCTTTTTCCTGTTTACTAAATGGTTAACCAATCAGAAAGCATTATTTTAAAAGAGGATGAGCGTAAGACAGTAAGAGGGTAATAAGAAGAGAAATATTCAGGCCTCGCTTGACCCGTCCTTCCTTCCCGGCAAATGCCGGGCATCTCGCTGAGAGGATTGCAGCAGGCAAACGGTAAATCCCGGGCGTAGCGCTGAACAGAGTGCTGTAACAAACCAACATTTACCGGTCATAGCCTTACCATGATTAAGATGAACAATTTCTTTGTTGAATGAGGTACAACATTGGATAAGAGACTTTTGTCTATGAATTCTCTCTTAAGGTGGGATATCGATTTTGAAGATTTACTCGTTTACAGACAATTAATTGACTGGGTTTTTTTGTTTTTTTCATCCTGACTGACAGACATGGAGATATGTTGTATATGGTGTTCTCAGCAAAAGGACGGATTGAAGCAGCTGCAAATGCAAGTTCTGCCGGATCAGTGAGTGACTCAGTAGCTGGTGGCTCATCGAGAACAGAGACGCAAGAGGATGAAGTTGACAGACTACTTCATGGAGAAGATGGGAAAATTTACAGGGAACGAAATGAACAGTTGTACGTTTTCTGCATTAATTTTATATTTTGCAATTTCACGTTTTGAAGAAAATCATTCTCTTTTCAAGGGTAGAAATATCGTTTCAGTGACTTCTTCCAAGAATCTGTAAATCTGTGTATCATCTTCAAAAAGCTGCTTTGAACTTTGCAGTTTCCAATTTATTTATTTTAAAATTGTTGCGGTCTGAATCTGAATTGAAAACCATTATTTTGTCTCTTCAATATCAAATGAAAATGACACATTTTGATACCTGAAGGGCGAATCGTTGCCTCTTTCAAGTTACCTCAAAAGTTTTTGAATTTTTTGTTCATGCTAGAAGAGATTGTCTTTGATTACTTACAAAGTCATCTTAAGTCCATAAAATCTTACAGTGTACAGATAAATGTATTATTTCTATGCTTGTAACTTTTCCTCTCATGTTAGAGTTCCATATTCTTTGGATCCTTAAAAGATGAATGTCTGAATTTACTTTATCCTTGAGTCATAAATTTCTTAATCTTACCTTAGTTTTCTAGGTTGAATTCATTAAAATTGTTTTTGTTTTTTTTAATGAATTTTAACTACTTTTATTTCCGGTCATATTTAAGCAGTAAGATTGTTCTTATTGTTACTGATCCAGCATTGCTCGGACATAATTTGTCCATCAGCCTGCTATGTAGTGGTATCTGCAGGTATTTTCCATCTGTTGTAGGATTCCATAAATGGTGTTCCAAGTATCAGGATTCTCGGGAAGTAGCTTGTCGCGTAGGTCTGTCAATTTGTGGCATTAAAAAAGGTGATGGGTCACAGTTTCATGGGGGTGGTCACAAAGAAGGCACACTGGAGCATGTTCAGAATTTATTCTGTTTAGATGCATGTTTAGCTGTATGTAGTGTGTTCGGAGTCAGAAGATGGTGACTTGGTCTTTTCGTTTAAGTTGGTTGATGTTGTCATTTGTTTGTGGGGTGGCCATATGTCGATATAAATCTCTTCCAGTCTTTCCTAAAGCCAATCTGTTCATCCAGTCTTCTTTGCTGTTAACTTTGATGATTTGTTTCGCAAGCTGCATTGTAAAAGCAGTAAGATTAAAAATGGAATGATTAGACTGCACCTGGGTTGAGTGGGAAAATGAGTGTCTGTCTTTCCCAAGGACCACAACATTAGACCCAGCATAGCTAGACATTGACAACTTGAAACAAAAACGATCGTTGCTGTAGGTTCCCTACCATTTGGAATACATTTATAATTATAGATGATCATCCTCATCATGCCCTGCTGTTACCAGTTGTGGGGCATAGGCCACCAACAAGAGCTCTTCAGCAACCCCAGTCTTGTGCTATCATTTCCACATGTCTCCCATGTCTTTTATCTCTCTTTCCAGTTCTCTCCATCATATATTCTTTGGTCTTCCCTTCTTTCTATAGTCCTACGGGTTCGGCACATTGAGATTCTTTCCTTATTTCATCTTCAATTGATGTCTTGTGATCTTAGCCACAGTTCTTCATTCCTAATTCTTTTTAGCCAGGGGAGTCAAATCATGTTTTGTAGGCATTTGTTTTAATGAATTTCTGTAAGTTAAATAGAATTCCTCTTGTGTTCATCACCACTGTAGATACAGTCGGCACTGCCTATAATCACGACGTCCTTAAACATGCTTCGGACTAAAGCATACAAAATTATTTCTACCAATTTTTGCTATATAAACTACACATGCATAAGCATGGTCACTTCAGTCCAATTCATGGCTGGCTCTAATGAATTACATAAAATGGCAATACCTGTCATGTTCCTCCTGCCAACCTTGTGGCAAAAAGGCCAGCTTTTAAGGTGTGGATGGGGGATGTCCTTAAAATGTGTCTTTTCATTGTTTTTCCTCTCATTGGCTCAAGTAAAGTTTAAAATTAACTTTCTGACTGGTCAGCTCATCATATTTGAGAAAACTGATGCTGTCTTTGAGTTATCAGTGAATCTTGGTAGAGTCCAATTATTTAGGAGGTGTCAGGTCTCTAGGTGTGAGGTTTATACCCTTTTTGTTACAGAGTGAGAAAGGATTTTATTTTATTTCGACCTCAAACAGGCTTTGGCGATAAGCACACTTCAATGTTCTCCTGAACACCCTGCTTATTAGCGGTGACGACTGTATAATTTCTTTCTTTCTTTCTTTATCAGTTCTCATTCTACCTATGGGTTCAAATGCCCGAGATGATCTTTCTCCAGGCTGCTTTGCTGATCTCTTATTGTTGTGTTTCTGATTTTGTCTCTATTTTTTTACTCTGTTTTTAAACCATCCTACTATCTCTTCTTATCTCTTATGATTTTTCATTTCTTAGATATTTCTCAGCTCCTGTACTCTACTGTATTCTCTACTGTCTAAGGTCCAGGTTCCGCTGCCATAGAGGAGAGTAGGACAATAAACTGTGTTTACTGCCATTTTGGTTTTTATTGACAATTCTTGTTTACCTACAAATGCCTTTCCTTAATGGTTATATATTGCACTTGCCTTTTGGATGCTATGGCTGATTTCTTCTCTTAGTTTTCACTCTTGAGTTAATCGTTACTCCTAGGTAATTGCAGCTTTGAACTTGTTTTAAATTTTTCATGGCCAATTTAAGAATTTGTGTTTTAGCTTCTTGAGTTACTAGCATTGTTTTGGTTTTCTTTGCATTTACTCTCATTCCTCTTTTATTTAGTTCATTATTCATTATGTTGATATTCGACTGAATCACTTTCTGATTTTCCAAACAGAACTAAATCATCAGCAAATGAAAGCATTGATGCATTTACTGGTTTGAGCTTCCACATACCTACATTCATTTTCTTCATTTTTGAGGATGCCTTTGGGACTGAATCCATAAATATGATAAACAAAAGAGGACTTAGGATACAACCCTGTCATACTTCTATATCTACATCAAATTCTTCAGATATGTTTCCAGCTACTCTTACTGTACATGTTAGGTTATTGTAAAAACTTTTAATTTTAATGCCTTCCATCAAATTTTGCTCTACATTGTTTTCTTTTAAGTAATGCCATAGTTTGCCCCTCCTCACAGTGTCAAATGCCCTTTCTAAGTCAATAAAACACAGGTGCAAGTCAATGTTTTTGTCTCAAGGAATTTTTTGATTTTTGTCCAATTCAGGGATCTAATTGTAAATATGTGATCTTGTACACTTCTTCTTGGTCTAAATCCACTCTGATGTTCTTCAATCTGATCCTCTACTGTCTTCCTTAGACTCATTTCCAGAATCCTGGCATATACTTTTCCTATTACGCTAAGTAGTGATATCCTTCTTTAGTTTGCTTTCATGGTTGCTGATATATTGCATGTAGTAGTTTGTCTGCCTCTCTCCTTGGTTTTTAATCATTTCTGGATAAACTTGATCTGCTCCTGGGGCTTTTCCTAATTTCAGTTTTCTTATGGCTGTATGGATTTCTTCCATTGAGATATCTACATCTTCAGCTGTCTCCTCTGGATTACTTGTTACTCTTACTATTTGATTTGTACTCCTTGTTTCATATGTTCTTAAGGGATTATGTAGTTGTTGAAAATACTTTCGCCATGTTTCCATGGTTTTGCTGTCTTCTTTGACTGTATAATTAATTTAATGAAGTAATTTGCCATCGAGCTTGGAATCATCGATTAAATTGTTTAAGAATATGTTATGTAAACTGTGTCACTGATTGTTCTTTCACATTTGTCATTACATTTATGCCATGTTTTGTTTTGTTTTTAAATTTTGTTATCTCTTGACATGTCCTTAGGTGTCGTCATGGACCTCAGGGCAAGTGTCTTCACTGTGTCCCTTTAGAAGTAAGTAAACTCACATTAGAAGTGCAATCTAGCTATAATAGGAAATCTAAAATACTTTAGGGTAGGAGGGAAGAGGGTGGAACAAGAAAATAATGTCTTGTGCAAGTCTCCAACTTTGTTTTGCATGCTGTAGAGACCGCTGTTTCTGTAAAATGTTGAAAATTTGATTTGATAGAACTATCTAAATTTAAAAGACTGATAGACTGTGTTCACATGTCTTCTCTCATTCTTCATTTTCCGATGAGCATGCATAATTGATGTTATTAAGTATAAAACAATAGCTGGGAAATGGCTTTTTTGACGGGGGGGGGGGGGGGGGAAAGCTAATTTGATATATTTGTAATATTATCTTTGAGGCCTGAGATCACACAAAAATAATATTAATCTCTTAAGATCATAGATTTATTTTAAGTCTCTAGAGATATGGTATTAAGTGTCTTGATATACATTTAGATATCTTGAAAGAGCTTGAGTATCTAAGTTAAGACTTCTAACTAAATCAAGATCCCCCCATTAGTTATATAATAAGCTAGAGATACTTTGATTAAAGTTTTAAATCAATCTGTTTTTAGACTTGATCTTGATTAAAAATAGTACGGAAGAAGAATGTGGCCTAAAAGTAATTCAGCATGTCTGTGACGTCGCGAATGTAAACAAATTCAAACCAAAACTACAATGAAGACAAGTGTGTAGATCGTCTGTTACTGAATTTCATTTATATGATGGGGACATCATGTATGTAAACAGAATCAAACCAAAAATACTCTGAAGACAAGTGTGTCGATTGTTTGTTGCTGAATTTAATTTATATGATGGGGACAAAACATCAAGATAAGTGATAATTCCTGCCCCCCAGTGAAATGGTGTATGTTGCTAGAACGAGGCAGCAATCATTGTGAATGTTTGTACCATCATTTTATTGGCAATAGGCAAATAATTGTTGCTCGTCAATCATTTTGTGCAGAGTTATTTTAATGAGTATCCTTAGATTCGTAGACTTGTATTTTGTTTCACTTTTTGAAGTTAACATGTTTGTTTTTCTGTTTCTCACCCTTTGCCTCAACTCAAAAGCCATACGATAAAGAATTCCTCAACAAGTGTGATCCCCCTATCAAGTTTTTGTCTTTTCATTCATACATCAGGAAACTAACAGGAGGTGTTGATAAGTAAGTTTCTTGTTATGAAACAAGTTATGTGTAATCTTTCTTTCAGAACTGCTGGCATTGACATACTAATGAGATAAGTATAAAGGGAATTGCAGGGGTGATACTTTTCTGGCTTTTTGGAGACTAGATGAATTTTCAGTTTATCTCAGCTGACTCTTTGATAACTCCTATCAATGCTGTTTATTTTACAAGAATAAGTATCAGTATCAGGTTAACATCAAATGAGAAGTGTTTATCAATACACATAATCACCTTTCTCTTATTTTTTTCCAAAATTTCTCACTCGTGCTGATATTCAAATTTTTTAAAGAGTTTGATTTCAAAATATCAGATGTTTTAATAATTATGGGACTTACCTTTCAATAATGACGTGTTTCAGTAAAAAAGAATAGTATTGACATGATGATTTTAGAAAGAAAAAATTTGTTTTTAAAATATTTTCTTCATGACTCATTTTTTAAATCTTAAATGTGGGCTTTAGTTACTATTGTTTTTATACTTATCTATATTATTTATTTACCCAGAGGGAAATTTGTCAATCTGGAAAATATAAGCTGTAAAATCAAACCTGGATGTAAAGAACATCCACCATGGCCTGGTGGTATTTGTACAAAATGTCAACCAAATGCTGTCACTCTAAACAGACAGGTAACCAAAATATATATAGTAATTATCTGCTCACTGCCTCTTTGTCTCTTCACATTTTTCCATCCTTATCTTTATCTTTGTATACCATGTCTGTCTCCTATTAGTCTCCGTCTTTATGCATTTTATTTTTTCTCTGTCTCTTTATTTCTCTGTCTTTTCTCTCCCCCCCCCTCTCTCTCTCTTTCTCTCTCTCGCTCTCTCTCTCTCTCTCTCTCTCTCTCTCTCTCTCTCTCTCTCTCTCTCTCTCTCTCTCTCTCTCTCTCTCTCTCTCTGTTTGTCTGTCTGACTCTCTCTCTCTTTCTCTCTCTATCTCTCTCTATTTGTCTGTCTGACTCTCTCTCTCTTTCTCTCTCTCTCTCTCTGTCTGTCTGTCTGTGTCTCTCTCTCTCTCTCTCTCTGTCTGTCTGTCTGTCTCTCTCTCTCTCTCTCTCTCTCTCTCTCTCTCTCTCTCTCTCTCTCTCTCTCTTCTCTCTCTCTCTCTCTCTCTCTCTTTCTCTCTCTCTTTCTCCTTTTCTTCCTTTCTTTACTTTTCCTTTATAACATTATACATTGTTGTATTTATCTGTTGATTTGTCCTTCTCTCCCACAGGAATATCGCCATGTTGATAACATTATGTTTGAGAATCCAGCTGTGGCCGACAGGTTTCTCAACTATTGGCGCTTGACAGGATGCCAAAGAGTAGGGATTTTATTTGACGTTATGAAATTCATAAGGATGTACCTCTCGGTATCAGAGCAAGAGTTGCCGCAATCTATGAACCTCCTCAGGTTTTGTATCACAATTTATTCTTCTCTTTCATCACAATGTTTTTATTGAAAAGTAATTTTTAATGTGATTAGAGTTTCTCAAAAAGATCTTTGTGTTGGTGTAGTTTTTGGCTCCATTGAATTTATAGGATAAAAATGAGATGTATGTAACAATGCTTTAAAACAAAAAAAATTATACTTGATTTCTAGGAATCTTCAATGAATCGGATTGAACTGAAACCAGATCCAAAAGAAGTAGAAGTCACAGCTGCTGCTGCGAAGCTTAATTTATTTCCTATTGGATGGATTTTCACTGATTTGGTCGCAGATGACCTGTCTAAAGGAACTGTCAAGAACTTCAGAGGAAACATTGTAAGATTCTTTGGCTGTGTGTTATGAAGACGTTTGTGATTTGTATTTTCAGTTGTCTCAAATAGATGAACTGCAGTTTCTATTGTACTATAAATTTTGATCAAATGCATGTAGACATCGTTTAAAAAGAGTTAATTTCAGATTTTGCATTGCAAGTTTCTCATTGAGCTACCGAACCAATTTCAATTACTTTGATTTATGTGTGTGCAGTTAAAATCTTGGTACATGAACATCTGAGTGTAATTAAAATGTATTAATTATAAATAACTGATGTTGCTTAAAGAAACAAACTTATTTTATTGCTTATTGTCCTCATTTCTTTGTGTTTTGTACAGGATTCTCACTTTCTGAGTGCGGAAGAGTGTATCATGGCAGCAGATTTCCAAAATAGATTTCCAAGCCCTTGCAAACTTTCTCCAGATGGTCATTTTGGCTCTAAATTTGTCACAGTTGTCGTGACAGGTATTGCTTGTTGTGTTTTGGGAAGCGGGGTTGGGGTATTTGTATACATCTGATGATAATCAAAGACTTTTTGAAAATTTTGACCATCAGATTTTTCACATAATCATCTAGATCCATAAACAAGAATGATAGCATACATTTTTAACCAATCTGAAAACTGCATTACTCCTTATAGTGTGTGTCATTTATTATTATTATCTCCAAGTCCTCAAAAATTGGGCATTAATTTCTCCTAAGAGCACATTTACTGCATGAGTGTATTCAGTAAGATATAATATTATTCATGATTAGCCGTTAATGAGAAACATTCATTCCCAGTACCTCCTGTTCATTTGTTGAATACATTTTACCGTCAACAGGTGACAACGACAATCAGATTCACTTTGAGGGCTACCAAGTAACAAACCAATGTATGGCTCTTGTAAGAGATGACTGCTTGTTACCCACCAAAGATGTTCCTCAGCTTGGCTATGTGAAGGAATCATCAAATGAACAATATGTGCCTGATGTTTTCTACAAGGTCTGCACATTTCCCTCCTATTTCTCTGCACATTTTTGTCAGTGTCATATTAAGTGTCGACTAGTTTAAAAGGCACCAAAAACTATAAAAGTATGTAAAAGATTTGTTTGAAAATCTCAGAATTATCTTTTCTTCTTCTCTTTTAGTGAAATATTTCCTTTTTCAAATGGGCAAGAAAATGGAGTCTGCTGTATTGAGCAGGTTACATAAATACATAGAAAACGTAATATTGTTCTGTATCAATGCTTAATAAAGTCATGCAACAAATTGAAGTGAACATTTGAAAATTCTCCATATATAGACGAAAATATTGCCAATGCCCAGAGGTTACCCTTGATTAAATTGCTCATAAGTAGTAAGTTAATGACTGAAATGGAAATATTCCTGATTCATTCCCCCCCCCCTCCTCCTTTTTTTTCATGCTACTCTAGGAGAAAGACAATTATAACAATGAGGTGTTGCAGTTAGGCCGTCCCCTGCCAGTTGAGTATTTGTTGGTCACCATACCCGCGGCATTCGCCTCCGACTTTCACTACACATTCAAGTCTAATGAACAGATGGATAGTTTTCCTGTGGAAAATAGAGAAAGTGCAGGCCATACACAGGTTTGCATTGTTCTGAATCATGACAAAATTCAATGATGTGAATACATCTTTATTTTCAAAATGAAGTAACCTTTCTTTTGTTTCATATTCCTTATTCACCATGAGAAATCTTTCATTGGAGATTCCTATTTTCTTTGCTGTTTACATTGCCACATTTAGTCTTTTTATCATTTACAAGAAGAGTGATCATTAAGAGTTCATAAGAATTTTATTTAGATATACATAACTTTGTTAAGTATGCAAAGATTACAGTAGTGATGTTATTGACTGGGAGACGCACATTTATGACTTCTTTTTCCCCCATCAGAGAGTAACAAGAGGAGGAACTTTATTTTTCACGGAGTCATAATTGTATTTGAATAAAGGACTTCTTAATGATTGTGCTCGATATTCCTTAACAACGCTAAGCATTTTACTCTTCCATGAAAAACCATCCACATTTACTCTACAGGATTTTGCCTCCTTGACATCCTTCCTTGAGAAATTTCCCCCAAGCAAATTCCTTGAAGCAGTGTCTGACTTCCATCTTCTCATGTTTCTAGCAACAACGGACATGTTTCCATTAAAGGCAAGTACTTTATGATTTATTTATTTATTTGGGGGGGGGGGGGGGGGGGGGGTCCATTGAATATTTTTGTCAACCTCAAAATGTTGTAGTTTTCAGATTACACAGATGTTTGTTTTGTTGATATATATATATATAAAATATATATCAGTTATTGCTTCTTTTGTGTTTTTCTTTTCTCCAAGTCCTCATTAAGTGTAACAATTTGTTATTATGTATGTTTTTTCTTTCTAAAAGGGCCAGATAAACATGCTCTTTGAGTCTGTAAAAAGTCATGATGAAAAATTGGCAATGGAATTCAAAAGACGGAAGAATGGGCTACTGTAGAGGAAATGATATCTGCACATGGTATGATTTTAGTTTTTCCAAGATTCTTCTTCATTTTGATGCCTTACTGTTGTTATAAATATCTTTACTGCAGTTTAGCAAAGAACTGATGTAACTTGCCTTATAGTACCTAGTCCAAAACTGCCCCGTGTTTCCTTTCATTCGGCGTAAGTCACAGATTTCGCTAATTTTAGGTCCTATTTACCTTGCCCCCTCTCCTCTATACAATGTAGTAGTGTAATATGGCTTACACCATTGGACAAATCTATTCAAGCCCTTTCCAACGATGTGTCATGTGATAGGGAATGTTTAATACAATGTGCTCTCTCACTCTAGTAAACAAAGGTGGTCAGACGTGAAAGCCAGTGGCGAGCTGGTGAAAAACCAGCTCTCGAGACACCCATCTTTTTTGGCGTTGCGCGATAGCACAATGAATTATAATCGGCTCTGATTGGTCAATTCAGATTGTGCTAAAAATAGGCTTTACAATGACACCCCATAGTCCCACTGATGTCAAAGTTAAGAACTCAGAGAAAACGAGCGCACCAAAGAAATTTCTTTTTTAAAATTTTCTACATTAATAAAAAAGTTTTTGGAGAGTGCATTGAAAAAAATTAGGCTTGTTCTAAGTATTCATGAAGCTTAAGAAGTATGAGCTTTGTGAGTGATCGTTATTGCGAGATATAGAAGGTTAAATTTGGTGTTTTGGCCCAATTGAAAATTTTAACAAATTTTCCAAATTTAAAAAATTCATAACTTTTTGTTTAATATTGTCCTACAGGAAATGATTTGGGTATCAAATTACTCAGGTAATCAGGTTCTTTCCAGTGGTAATAATTGTTTTTACATTACTTCTACACTTGAGATTTCTGTTTGGACTACCTACTTGTAGACGGATCATTAACAATTACAATAGTAGTAGTAATAATAATAATGATGATAATAGTAATAATAATAAAAGTAATAATATTGATGATATAAGTAATAATAATGATATTGTTGAACATTTATATAGCACCAAAACCCACAAACTGTCAATAGTAAGTTTCCAGAATGTCATGGCAAAATTGCATGTTTTAGCAGGGTCAAAAAAAATTAATTATATTGGTCTTACTATTTGAAAAAGCATAGAAAAAGAATGCATTTTCAAAAAGCTGTTCCTACAGGAAATCTCTAGAAAAAATAAATTATATTAATATGATCTTGTCATTTGACATAATAGACTGTAACCTTGAAAATCATTTAGTATAGTCCTCAATCTGTAATTCAAGCTTGCTTAGATATCATAACTCAAAAGGTTCAAATAAAGTTTTTTAAATAGCCATAGCTGCCCATTCATACCTCTTTCCAACAGCACCAAATATTTGGTGGAAATACTACTCCAAAACAAAAAGCAGCTGTAGAGAAAAAAAATATAGCAATGCAGACATCTCTTAAAATGATGTTAGAATGGCGTCAATTTATTAAAAATTGTATAATCCAACAAAAAGAAATAACCAGAAAAATTGAAAAGGAACAACAGAAATGTGCATTCATGAGGAATATTAATACAGGTTCTGTGGCAGTAACATTGACAGGAAGATAAGTCATGTCCTTGAGTGGCATCACATGTCCAGAAATCAGTCATATACTATCTGAATCTACATCTTGTCCTTGATTGTCTCAGCTCTCACTATTTTCACTCTCCCAATCATCACTAACATGAAGGATATCTTGAAAATCATCTTCTTCATCACTTTCAATAACAAAAGATCAAAATAAGCCTCCAAGGGTTTTACTTTGTAAACCTGAAGTTCAAGCATCCTATTCTGCATTAAAACCAGCCGTTTTTCTTCTATGTTTACATGGAAACTGATTCTTGACCATTTGAGTCTCTTCAGTAAGAGTTTTACTCGTGTCAATAGACCTGTCAGTTGTATTGTTGATTTAAAATGGGCTGATTTAACCGGCGACAGTAACGGCCTTTGGGCTGATAAAATTGGATCTTGACAGTTAATGGGTTAAAGTGAAGAAAGATAAGTTACTGGATATTGATCTATTTGAATGAGACTTATTTTCATTTATTTTGTACTTTTATCAGTGTACTTTCATCATTACACCATAATTAGGGTCATGAAGGAGCATGGAATCTCTTTCAATCAAGTACATATTTAACGGAAAGAGCAGCTGAGATAGGTAACAGAAGTAAATTGAATACTTTTAGAATGTATCTTATGTATATTGGGTCACACGAAGAGGGTTTGTTGATTTTAGTTAGTAGGGTTTTTTCTTCTTCAATACATTGATTTGTTTAAACATTCTTCTCTACAGAGCCTTTTGCCAGCACTCTCTTCCATCTGAGAGTTCTGGAGCTACTGGTGGAGCAAACTTCTGGGACATGGACCTGTGCTCATTGCACTTTCATCAATCAACCAACGCATAATTCTTGTGATATGTGTTCCTTGCCGCGTTCTTAAGTTAAAAGATGTCCCCTCATTATCCTCCTCTCTCGTTTTTTTTTCTTTTTCAGTTTAAGCACTGTGTGATTATGGGTAATGAATTGTCTGACAAATTTCTCCGAAATGTCACAGATGGGAATTTTATGCTATTTAGAAATCGGAAATCTGTTTCTGAACATCATGTATTTTATGTCCTCTCACTGTAATATAGTGTGTTTTTGTCTAGATTTATATATATATATATATATATATAGATCTGTCCATTCTGGTCACTATTGTGAAAATTTCTCAACACATCATATTTTCTCCGAAATCACTTTTTCAAAAACGCAATGAAATTTGGATCCCTATCCAAATCCTTTAAATTTGTTTATAAAACATTTATTGTATGAGTCAAGTTGTCATCAGATTTTTTTATAATGATTGATTTCATAAAATATAAAGAGTGTAACTTTCTATTATTCATTAAAAATATGATGCACAATAAAGAATACAAATTATTTTTAAAAAACATTATTATTATCATTAATATTATTCTTGTTATGATCAATATTTTTCTATCACAATATCAGTGATAGTTGTATTATTATTTAGTATATTTGCTCTTTTATTTCGATCCTTTTGGTGACAGACGATTACAAAAGTTTCAGCCTATTTCACTAGTAATATGTATAATTATGTCAAGTTCTAGATTTTTTGTCTTGTATCTCTCTTCTGCATGGTGTTTTTTATAATAATATGTTATTGACAGGGAAAGAATCATTAATACTGGTATTCAATTTAAAGTAGAAGAGTAATTTAAAGAAAGAACAGTGATGGGATATTTTTACAACAAAAATTGAAATAACAGAACTGACAGTGACAACAAGGCTTTATTTATTTTATGTTTTTATTTTTTAGCAGAGCTAATAAGTTTCCCCAACAAGTAAATTTTGAAATACTCTGAAATTCCAATCTGAAAATTGGCTAAAATTAAAATGCAATTTTATGGTTCCACTAGGAACGATTTTATTTAGAGAAGAAGAAAAACAACAAACCAGCAAATGAAACATTGTCCCAAACTGTCCATGTCGATTCTTTTGTTTTGAACATACCCGATACATGTAATAACATAAAATTTGATACCAAATTAAGTCTTGCTAGATCTGTCATGTTAAATGAGGTTTTTTATGTGTGTGTATCTCTCTATTTTTTGTCATTTGTGCAACATCATTTTTCAGTGCATCATATTTCCCCTAAAATCACTTTTTCCAATTATCATCTATGTTGATGGGGTTTTTTTCCGGAGAACTGTGAGGACTGGAATGAACTGGATGAATAATTATTTATGATTTTCCATTGGTATATTTTTAGTGCATTTCATTCAAATAAAAACCTGCAAAGATAAGCAAAAGAAGAAACGTTTCCTGTGAGATTGATATACATTTAAAAGACTGTGCTATCAGTTTAACGTGTGGTAGTGTGTATGACTTAACTATGACTAAATTTCTATTCTTCTTCTATGTGACTGATAGAGGCAGACTTTTCCCTGGTTTTTCATTCTTCACAATACATATATATAATGAAGAAGCTTCTTTTTGCTGCTAATTTTTATCATGCCACCTGATGATATTTAAATAAAGTTGTAGTAAGTCATGTGTGCCATTTAGAATGTTGTATTTTCTTTTTGTCCATGTAGTTTTCTTTCGTTTCAGTTGTGTGTAAGGTTTTAGGTGTTGTGTATATGGGTGGTTGTTGGATGCCACTAGTATTAGTAAGTCCGATTTTTTTTCCTTTCACCCTTTCACATCTCTTTCATCTTGCTGTGTCCTTGTGGCGTTTGGTGGGGGCTATTGGCAGGTCCTACTTCTTTCCTTTCACTCTATTACTTATCCTTTCATCTTGCTGTTTCCTCTTAATTCACTCTGAAATCACCACAAATGGTGGACGGGTAAATTCCAATTTAACAAACAAACTTTCATGTCTATTTCTTTCATCTTGTTGTTTACTTTGAATGGAACCTGAGGTCAAAACATATAGTGGACTGGGTAAATTCTAATCAATCTACGGTGTTTTCTCTTAATTCACCATAGAGACGCATAGGTTGGACATGGGTAACTTTCATTGAAACTAAACAAACAATATTGTTTTGTTTTTGTTGTTTATATTTTAGCAGTCCTCTTCGCAGTGTAAAATTGTATTGGATCTATATACAGTGGAACCTCTCTAATAGGGAAACCTGGTCAATCGGGAAGAATTTCTAGGAAATGGAATTGTTTCTATATATTTTACCTTTAAACGGAAAGGTCCCATGCTAATCGAGACAATTTTCGCGGGCTTGCATTGATTATCACCACCATTTTCCCCCATATTTATTTATTCCAACACTCACTTTTTATCAATGTTATTATGTTAGCAAAGCATCAGTTATTACACCTGTATTTGTACTACACGTGTTATACATTACACAATGTGTACACGATGTCACAAGTGCCAGTTTGCGACAACCATAAACCAGACATCCATGAAGAATGTGTGAAAGCAGGCGTCGAGCCAGACCTTGCTTGTCCACCTAACAATACAGTACGGTGTTGATACGGTGCGGCACTTAGAAAGTTGTACACTGTCATAGTCTTTTATTTCCCGCCTCATCCGTCAATCGGAAGGGTGGACACGAGAGGAGATTTAACAACCCACCATGCCTTCTTGATTACGTCTCTTATCTATCTACCGTTTAAGGAAGATCAATTGCGAGTGTGAGTGACATCTTTGATGAATGCCATCTTCATTTTGATCAACTGGTCCCTTGGCTATTTGTTCGTTTAATTCTGCATTTTACCAGTCACAGCAGGTACCTCAAACTGCTGAGGGAAAACCAAAATCTCTAGGTCCCTGGCAAATCGGGAAACCCGGCAAATTGGGATGATTTTACAATCCACCGAGACTTCCTAATTAGAGAGGTTCCGCTGTATTATTCTGAGTCGGTCGCTATTTGTTTGCCAAAGAATCTGTTACTAGGCCACTAAGAGTATCCATATTTTGCATGTGGTAGTTGTACAGTTTTTTAATTATTGGCTCCACCCACTTCACTGCTTGATCGACGCTCATGCTGTTGGGTCGTAACCAATCAATGAATCATTACGATTAGCAGTCAGTGTCCTGAGACAATTGAAGCATAGGCGTCTGGTTATCAATGTGAGACTACCAGATGGATGATCTCGACTTCATACCTCGTCACTGGGTCCGTGTCTAGCCATCCAGACACTTCTATGCAAACACATGCCAGACAGATGGATTCGTTGCCTATTGTGAGCAAAATAGTCCCCACTCCTTTTGTTTGCTATCCTATGACCACTACTGTTGACTGCTGACTAAAGCGTATGAAGCTTTCATATTTTTAGATGAGACAAATTCTATCCATCCATAATTGTAACCTGTCTAGAATGACCACCTGTCCATAACAACTACTTTGGTCTATGATCATTGTGGTCGTTATATGGACAAGGTTGGACTGTATTAATACGATCTAATAATCGTACTTGGTATCACCAGGATGTAACATGCTTGTTATCAATATAACCATAGACAAAAAGTTCCAATCTTATCTTTGTTGTTGTGTTGTTACTGACGTGCCTTAGTACATTTATCACTTTGTTTAAGTTTGAAAAATAATGGTGATGTTGGAACATTATGTTAGTTACAGTACTAAAGTTTGCATCGTCATATCCATCATCATTGAAAATCCAAATAGATTAGGTGCATGATTTATGCGTTTTAATTTTTAACATTAACAAAAATAAAAATTACTTTGCATTATGAAAGCAACTAAGATTCTAATGAGTCCTAATTACTCAATGTACTATGGTAGATTTTTCCCTTCCCATCTCTCTTCCAATCATGATTCCAAAGTAATCCTTGGTAATATGCTGAAGTTTTAAAATGCTTACTAAATAAACATCTCCTGCAGGAAAAAGAAAAGAAAACAATGAGTAATAACTATCATGAAAACCTGAAATAAAGTTATAATTTTAGTGAAATTATTACTTTTTTTTAGTTTTGTTATGTTCTGTCCTCTAATCTATTACTTGTTCAAAATCAAGACAATAGGTTTCTTGACTTTGTTTCTGAATATTGACGTTGAACACAAACCCAGAATTAAAGTGTCAGTGTCAGATGGTCAGTGCTGCACATTTCCTCCATTGGGAAGGGGCATGGCGAATAAGGACATTAAATAAATATTAAGCCCTGTATAAACAAAGATAAGATAAATAAAAAGGAACAGACAGAAAAAAATATTTGTGCATCAGACAGAATTGAACCCACAATCTATGTTTGTGCACCCATTCCTCACCATGAAGAAGAACACTACCAACCATGGGCCAGAGTAAGCATAGTTTGTAGTGCGTTTTCAAGATATTCTCAAATAGTAAATTCATCATCATTTTAATTTCAACTTAAGGTCTATAAGTGGCTATCATTAATGGCTTGAGCATACATTAGTTGTATGAATCTGAATGGCTTACTGTGGATTTTTTAATCGTAAATCAATGATAAAGAAAAAAGAATACATGTATTTTGAGTTGGTTATTCTTTATTCAACAATGGTTCTGTTGCCAGGCCATAAGAGTAAACTTGTTTTGCATGTAGTTTCTAAATGAACCCTAGATTGTTTTCATTTCAGGAATTTCTCGAATAGAAGTAACATTTAATTAAATAAAATGTCACTGTTTCTCCATCTTTGATTAAATTCTTATATTAAAGTTAAACACCGTTTTAAACAGGTTTTATGATTTTAAAGTTAGTTCACACTTATCTGTATAACCTCAGTGTCAGTACTGACTGGATTTAACAATCGTATTTAATATACTTGTTGTCTAAGATACTTGTTATCGTATATAGACAGGAATGAACATAAAGGATGGGACTAATAAATAAAAATCAGCTATCGTCATCTGGAATAAACTAAATAAAATGACCATGTCGTCTGATCATCACAGTGAGCTTGTGAA